>CM030360.1:312660405-313034098 GCA_017893485.1 Hemerocallis citrina
AAATCCACTGGAGACCTACAGCCCACCAAAAAGGGGAGAAAAAAAAATATGAAGAAGAGAAGAACACAAAAGAAAGAAGCAGGAATGGTCTTTCAAAACCAAACCCTCAACCAAAAATATACAATGGAACTGGGAGCAGACCTAAAAGCACCCCTTTTCACTCAAAAAACATAAGCAAACTGCAACACCTTGTCCTCTCTGTAATCAATCACTCACTCACAAAAAAAGAAAGAAAAGAAACGGAAAAAAAAAAAGAAGGAAATCCTTTCTGTAGTATATATGCAAATATATGTACATTGGCGGGCTCTAGGCATAGGAGATGTTCATGGGCACGTGCAGGTGGCGGTCACAGTTTAAGAAGGGGCATCGGGATCTGGCTTCATTGAGCGTTCAGATTGGTAATGGTGGAAATTGTAGAAGGGGTTTGCAACAATAGAGATTAACATAATTAATGCACTTATCTTTACTTTCATGACCATCACTAATAGTTGTTCAGTTGCATGATCTGATGACTCTTCACAAAACTGCGGTTTACTTTTGGACTCACCTGACTCTTCCTGAAATATAAATAAAACTGATGGGATCAGGCAAGAATACGAAAAAGAAATACAGTAATAATGACTTGATTGGAACAACCTGTGCGTTTGTGAGTGGGGTAAAAGAGAAAAAATATCTAAGTTATAAAATTGTAGCAGTTAAATCTACAAAAAGGTTGAACTCATGGAAAAATTTGGACCCAAGATAAAGTATTTTGATTCTGATTTTGATTTCTTTAAGATCAGATCTGTATGTATCTAAACATGAACTCGCAATTTCATTTTGTTTTATTAAATAGATGTTTTAATTTTTATTTTAAAGAAAGTAGATAGTTCTACCTAATTAGTAGGAAAATGCCATATCATTACAAAAGAGTTTTTTTTTGTGGAATAATAATAATAATAATAGTAATAAATAAAAAATAGTTTATGTTGTTGACAATACAATAAAATACACAAAACTATCTATCTATCTATCTATCTATCTATCTATATATATATATCTAATCTCTAATATTATAATGGGAAAGTTGGGGTTGTCATTTGTCAATATACAAACCCGTGCGTTGTAGGTGCAACTCCAATTCTTCCATTAATTACAACAAAAACAAACAAATAAAAAATTCCCCCTATTTAATACGTGCAACGCACGTGTAGAACAATTTTATAATATTTTTTAACACTAATATTCACATTGAATATTAGTGTTAAAAAATATACACTAATATTTTTTAACACTGAATATTTTTTGAGTCTTTGGTTTTTGCCAAATTCAGATATGGCCCAAAACTTCAGCTTAAATCTTAGTCTCCTGATCTTTTGAATCCAACAACCCACCGCTGATTGAGGCTCTGTCGGCTCATTCCAGCAATCCTCGATGATCTTTGACAATCCATCGCACATCGTCCAAGACTTTTCAAATCTAAATTGATGTGTACGTTGTTTTTCTCCTACTCCACAATCCAAGCAAAGCGGTGTGTGATCAGAAGTGAATCTAATCATAGCAGTTGCCTTAGCTAGAGGAAATTCATCTTCCCATTCAGAGGACACTAAAATTCTGTCTAATTTGGCCAATGTAGGGACAACTTGTAAATTTGACCAAGTGAATTTTCTATTCGTTGGTTTGATTTCCACTAATTCTAGAGCATTGATAATCGCGTTAAACTGATCCCTATCACCCCTGGACGCGCCTCTACCAAGATGTTCGTGTTGAAATCTAGTAACGTTGAAGTCGCCTCCCACCACCCAGGGGCCCCTACATCTAACTCTAATGCTCCTCAATTCGTCCCAGAAGAAGCTCCTCTGGGCGAAATCATACGGACCGTAGACAGTAGTGACCGTATGAGTCCAATTATCTGCTCGACGCCTTACAATAATCGTAACCAAAAATAAACCCGCGATCTCGTCAATAATCTCAAACAGTCTATGATCCACCCCAATATCTATCCCCCCTGAAAAACCTCTTGACGATTTGAACCTCCACTCAAAAGCTCCTATTCCTTTAATGTTCTGAAACTCCGCCGCGGACGAATTTTCCACTCTAGTTTCCTGAAAAGCGCAGATCGAAGGTCTATGCCTAGTAATAGTATCACTAATGAGTCTCTTTTTTGATTTCTGTCTCATCCATCTTACGTTCCAAAAGATGTATAATATAAATAACCGTATCTTCGAACACCTATAATCTAGACGCCCCTACTACCCTCTACAAATCTATATGACTCTTGCTAACCCCTCTAATAACATTAACCCTGAACATTTGCTCATCTCTATTGGAACCCATAGCTAGACCGTAAAGACTAGCAAAATAAATAAGCGAATCATCATTTAACAAATTAAGAACTGAAAAATCAGCTGAAGAATTACCTAGACAGGCAGAAGTAGGCTCTTTAGTCTTCGCCGCAGCTCTAATCAGGTCCTCCTCACTTGGTCCACTAGAGCCCCATCTATCCAGCTGTCTTTTGCTTTTCCTCTGATAGTCCACATGATGCTTGTTCGCCCCTTTCCCTCCGCCCTCCCCTACACTCCCCCCAGCCAACTCTCTAACTTGTTTAGCCCATTTTTCATGCTCTGAGTCATATGTACTTCCCCCACTATGAAGACCATCTAATGCACCTATCATTCCGTTCAAGGTATCAGGGTCAATAACGTTAACATCTTGCTCTAAGGAAGCTTCTGAGTCAACCTCCACTCTGTCGATATGATCACCTAGACCATCTACAAGCTGATCACCCAAGATTTCATTTTCATCTATCATCTCAGCATCATCTAAAAGACCTTCCCCTCTAGCCCGATGCAGAAGCCCAAGCCCATGTGAACCTTCCGCTGGCCCATCTCCAACCTTAGGGAGACCTGCTGACTCACTCATAGGAATAATAGCGTTACTGGGCTGGGGACTTGGGCCGTTAACAGCTGGACTCATCACAATACCCTCCTGAAATTTCGGGATTTGAATTTGAGCAGCAACCTCCGCTCGCCGCGCTAGCTCTTCGATAGCTCGTTGGATAGCCACCTGCAAATCTTCCTTTGTCATAGACGCGAATCCCGGATCCTCCCTCGATAACTGCTCCGATGCTACAATATCAGTGTTAAGCGCTGTTTTGAGAATCCCTGGCTTTCGGGGCTGAACTGATCTAATCATCGTACCATCAATCTTATCGCCTATCACCTCACGCCGCTGATGAACCGAAGGTCCCTTGGAATCCTCCTTACTTTTCGCTAGCCGTACCGTCGATTTGAACGCCTCATCAAGATTGGAACCATGCTCATCAACAATCCTGATGGGTTCCAGCGTTTTGAAAGTTGTTGAACGGCCCAGATCCTTCGCTGCCGAATTGGATGGACCTCCTTCATCGTCAACCTTCGAACGCATCGAATTCGCATCTCTGTTCCTGTCATCCGAATGCTCTTCATTTTCCCGACTGGAGACTTTGGCAAAAGAAACGTTCTTCTTCTTCTCTACGATTACTTTGACGTCAAAAAAGTCACCTTCGAACTCCACTTGTACCATGGACGGAATGGCTGCGAAATTCTCACTTCCCACTCTAATACGAGCAAATTCCCTCCGCGATTGGATTGTAGTACTCTTATCTACCTCCACCAGAAAACCAAAAGAACGCACTAGATTCTGGAACCCAGAGCGCAACCAGCAGTGGAAGGGGAAGTTGAACAGATGCAGCCAAACGGAGGGCAGTTCCTGTGTCTTGAGCACGCCCAATTTGCGAGACCATTGGGAGAAGGTGACGAAGAAGTCGTCGGAACCCATACCTCTCTTCCCCAAAACTTCGTTCAGTCTGTCCTCATCATGGCAGTGGACGATGAAGGCGCTAACGTTAAGGCGCTGCACTTTCCATTGAAGCGTCTGCGAAGTGGAAGTGTTAGCGTAGAGCAAACTCTCGATGTCCTCTGCCAACGGATTCCCGCTCTGAACCTTGATAACACAGCAGAAGCGAAATCGACGCTCAAACTCCGCCATAAGAGGGGTGGGCATGATGGATGCTTTAATCATCGCCCTACCCCCCGCGTGGCTTTCTTGTGTTTTGCTGTTGAGAGATCTGGTCGGAGATAATGTTCTTGGGGCCGGAGACTGAGCCCTAGGAGCAGAGGATGCTGGTGACGACTTCTTCTTCATATAGGGACAGTCTCTGGAAATATGGCCAGATCGACGACAGGCGTAACAAAACCATGGATTGGGGCACTGCGAGATGGTGTGTCCCCAACGGGCGCATTTGTGGCACTGCTGACCAGTCCCCGTCGACGCCGAATCCTCTCTAACCTGCCTTTTCTCCGCCTTGATGAGCTTGCGCGACCGAACAAGAACCCACTCACCATCGTCGTCTTGCTTAATGATTCTAGTCTTCTCCGTCGCTGAAGTCCGTTGAGTTAAGATTCTTACTGGTGAAGTCTTCCTCGCAGCTCCCATGGCAGCTTCCACATATGAAAGACGTTGTTGAACCGGCTTAACCTTGGCAAACTCCCTAACAGGCGAATCATCTCTTTTCTTCTTTCCCTTATCAAGAATCTCAGCGCCTCTATAGGACTCATACATCCTCCCTCTATGGGACGAATGTTGATCTCTGTGGAGAGAGCGACCCCTCGATCTATTCGAGTTGTCATGATCCTTCCAGGCATCTAGCATCCTCTCCCCTCGCCTGGCCACGGAATCATCCGCCTTTTGGCCATGTCCCTTCCTGCGTCGAGGTCTGTGAGCTTTGAAGGTCTCTGATAGGATGAGCTATGGTTGTTGTTGCTGTGAAGATGAAGGTTAAGGAGTGGGGACCTCTCGCGCTCTCGTCCACCTATCATTTCGTTGATAGTTGTTGTTCCTATTTGCCGAACTATTAATTTCTTTTGCTTTGATTTTCATGGGAGGAGAGGCATCATGACAACCCTTCATTTTATAAGTGAAAACAATGATATATTATTTATAAGTAAACGCCATATCATTTATAAGTGAAAACAATGATATGGCGTTTACGGTGCGCAGTTGGCAATATTAAGCAAACTTTGCATCCTCCGGGACAATTCTTGAAGTCATATTTGATTTCTCAATGAAGTTTAGGATGACAGATATGAACATTCACTAGATAATGTCCAAAACCAAACCCTATATAATGAAGATAAGTGAGAAAGAAGAAGTCACGATATCAAACAACCCCAGCTTGAGAAACTAGCAAGAATCAGTGGAGTATTATCTGTTTCAACTCAATTAGAAGTGTTTCCACAAAAATATATAAACAATATCATTCACTATCCAAATCCACTGGAGACCTACAGCCCACCAAAAAGGGGAGAAAAAAATATGAAGAAGAGAAGAACACAAAAGAAAGAAGCAGGAATGGCCTTTCAAAACCAAACCCTCAACCAAAAATATACAATGGAACTGAGAGCAGACCTAAAAGCACCCCTTTTCACTCAAAAAACATAAGCAAACTGCAACACCTTGTCCTCTCTGTAATCAATCACTCACTCACAAAAAAAGAAAGAAAAGAAACGGAAAAAAAAAAGAAGGAAATCCTTTCTGTAGTATATATGCAAATATATGTACATTGGCGGGCTCTAGGCATAGGAGATGTTCATGGGCACGTGCAGGTGGCGGTCACAGTTTAAGAAGGGGCATCGGGATCTGGCTTCATTGAGCGTTCAGATTGGTAATGGTGGAAATTGTAGAAGGGGTTTGCAACAATAGAGATTAACATAATTAATGCACTTATCTTTACTTTCATGAGCATCACTAATAGTTGTTCAGTTGCATGATCTGATGACTCTTCACAAAACTGCAGTTTACTTTTGGACTCACCTGACTCTTCCTGAAATATAAATAAAACTGATGGGATCAGGCAAGAATACGAAGAAGAAATACAGTAATAATGACTTGATTGGAACAACCCGTGCGTTTGTGAGTGGGGTAAAAGAGAAAAAATATCTAAGTTATAAAATTGTAGCAGTTAAATCTACAAAAAGGTTGAACTCATGGAAAAATTTGGACCCAAGATAAAGTATTTTGATTTCTTTAAGATCAGATCTGTATGTATCTAAACATGAACTCACAATTTCATTTTGTTTTATTAAATAGATGTTTTAATTTTTATTTTAAAGAAAGTAGATAGTTCTACCTAATTAGTAGGAAAATGCCATATCATTACAAAAGAGTTTTTTTTTTTGGAATAATAATAATAATAATAGTAATAAATAAAAAATAGTTTATGTTGTTGACAATACATTAAAATACACAAAACTATATATCTATCTATTTATCTATCTATCTATATATCTATATATATATATATATATCTAATCTCTAATCTCTAATATTATAATGGGAAAGTTGGGGTTGTCATTTGTCAATATACAAACCCGTGCGTTGTAGGTGCAACTCCAATTCTTCCATTAATTACAACAAAAACAAACAAATAAAAAATTCCACCTATTTAATACGTGCAACGCACGTGTAGAACAATTTTATAATATTTTTTAACACTGAATATACACATTTTGCACGTACAACTCAAATTCTACTTATAAAAACGTGCAATGCACGTACAAATTGTAGCTTTTCCTTCAAAATATTTTTCCCAATTACGTGCAATGCACGTCCGACTCCAAAACTATTTCTTAACACGCATATCGCACATGAAAATCCTCCAACTCTTATCAAAACGTGCATCGCACGTGAAAAATACTAGTATATATATATATATATATATAGAGAGAGAGAGAGAGAGAGAGAGAGAGAGAGAGAAACCTTTGGGCACTCGGCCTTTGGGCCTTCGTATCGACGATCCGAACCATTCACATTGATCAACATGTCTAAATTATTCTAAATATGTAAAATCAAATCATTTGAAATTTATTTGCCCATCCATCAGGTCATTATAAAAGAAAATGAATTTCAGTCATACAATTTTGTAACACTTCAATGCATGGGCAAATGAATTTCAAATGACTTGATTTTACATGTTTAGACTAATTTAAACGTGTAGATCAACTGATCAATGTGAATGGCTCGGATCGTCGATACGAAGCCCCGAAGGCTGAGTGCTTACAGAGTGCACACTATGGCTAGTGCACAACGGAAGGTGACTCATATATATATATATATGTGTGTGTGTGTGTGTGTGTGTTGGCCGGATACTTATATCAAGTAAGGTAATATTTTATTTTATTTTTTTTGAGAAAAGGTGTAGTGTGGCCACCCTATTGATAATGCTCAATAGAAAATTCATAAAATTAGGTATTTTTGGAGTCCAAACAAGATATTATCCAGATGCCATTAGGAAACCACCCATAACAACTGTGGAAAAATAGAAGGAAAGAGTGATATTATGCAGAGCTACAATGGACCAATCCTAATAGAAAAACATGGGAACAAAATATAGTTCAGAAAGATCGAATGAGATATCTGAATGTTAAAAGTTGGATGTTTTATACTCTTGAACCAAAATTCTAAACTTAGAAGCGTCGTACTCAATTCTGAGCTTCCATTTGTACATAGATAGCAGTTCATATGGGATTTAACAAAAAGCTAATGCTAAACTTAGAAGCGTCGTACTCAATTCTGAGCTTCCATTTGTACATGGATAGCAGTTCATATGGGATTTAACAAAAAGCTAAAGATTCAATGCAACAACTTTTGGTTAAGAATTAGTTGAAAATGTCATCATTAAGCCCATTGATTATTTAATATTTACCCTACCATCATTTTGGTCTCTCATTGAAATTCAAATGACCCATAGAATCAGGGGTCGTATAGTTCTTCACAAGAGTCATATAAGCAAGAAAAAGTCAATGTGAAGTTCACTTCAAAATAATAATAAAATACTACATTATCATAAGTACTACAAAAAAGATATATATTACTCAGATTATCATAGCTACTCCCCAGCCCATGTAGCCAACAACTAAATCTGTTGTCCAGACTATTACACCAATAATACCATTGCACATACAAACAAGTAAACAAGGGAGTCTGAATATGAACATCACCTAAAATCTAGTAAATTTTTGTATATGGTACTAAAAACTCACCATCATTGACTAAGTATTGAAACTCTCGAGACAAAAAGAAAAACACATAATGAGCATAACATGACCTTTTACAGATCAATTAATAACACAAGTTTGACTTTGCAGCTAATGCAGTCAAGCTATAGAGACGACCAAATAAATAGCAGAAATAAGTTTCCTGGCAAGCTAAGTATAGGTGTGGGTTCAATATATAGCTTATTAGGTAATACAATATTACATATTACAATTGTATAAATTGATCTAGAATGACATGACAAAAGTATAATTTTGAGCTACGTAGTTGAAATAAGCTATCCAATGAAAATCATAACAATACTACCATAGTACATAGTGCATAGTGCATACAAAAGTTATGAAGCTGTAGAAGTTCCACAGTCCATACAAAGGTAATAAAAGTTCAGTACATGTGAAGAAGTGTTCAAATATTGTTGACGATGTGCTCAAAAGGTGTTCAAGCTGTGTGCAACATAGTAAATATAATATAAAATTTCAGACATATATCCAAGGAGTTTCAATGAAATTTGGCTGTCGTCTTGCACATGCTTGCTCCATGATATATCCGTGCTACAAAGCTGCCACATTGGGATACATGAAAACTTTCCAGAAAGCTTTCAGGTAGACTGAATATATATTACGATTACTAATGAAATCAAATCTCAACAGTAGAATTATTTACTCCCAAAATGCCTCGCTAGCTCCTGATTCTCTCTATGTTTCTCTACTCGGTGATTATAGTCCAGTCAATTTTATCACTGCACATAGGAAACTATGGTCTTTCAAAGTTAATGGTTTTCTAAAACACATTTATCAACTAGATATATCAACCTAAATAGATATAAAATGTCTTATTACATAAACAAATATGTTGCAAGCCAGACAATGTGTGATCAAACAGTTAACAACTCCATAGAAGTAGTTATTGGAAACGTACCATAGTTAAGGTTCAAACAAAACCCTCAAAGTTGATCTCACAGAGAACAAATCACATTGATTTGTGCCGCTTCACCTCAGAACTCCTTCCAAGAACTTCCTTAAATCCTCGAGGACAGCTACTATTCTAAAGGCCTCAAATGAGTAGCCTAGATTTAAGTCCTTATAAAATTCTATATTTCTTTTATATGGAGCCTACTGAAGAAAATTTGAAAAGTTAGAGATGCAATGCTGTGTTGTCCTAAAACTAGTGGAGTTGGTTAGACTTGTGAATGTAAGTTTCCAAAATGTGGTTATTGATTACATAATAGTTGACAATAATAACAAATCAAATCATATAAGGAAATGCAATACCAGAAAAGTAGAACCAGTGTGACATGCATGTGTGAGAAAGGTGGCCCTAGTGAAATGTAAAACATAGTGTGTGCAGCTCAACTGGCACTCAGGGGAGTTAGTATAAAGCAGGTAGAAGTTGTTACATTAGTTGGTGAAGTCAGTAGAGGTTAACAAAACTAAAGCTTTAATATTTGTCACCTAAGTTCATTTGCAATGCATTTCAAACAAACTATTAGTGCACGGTAGTCATGAGATAGTACAAGGTTTCTAGAACAGTACATATTTCTGTACTTCTATTTTTGTACAATAACAACTTTAAAAGGAAAAAATCAAAGTAGAAATTTCTAACAATCATACAATGCATAAGCTATTTCAAAGAACAAAGCTGCAGATTACATCATTTCGCTCATCTCCATGTAACTATTAAATTAATTTTTTTTAATAGTTACATGGAGACGAGCGAAATTGTGGGATTTATTTCCTATCAAATATCTATTAATTAGGTAACAGCGAGAAATAGTCAACGTCTATTTCTTCTAGTGTAATGAAAATATTCAATTGTGATCTTTGAAATTATACTCTTTACCATGTTCATTTGAACCCTCAAGAACGTCACATAATAACAACATCATCAACTTCATACCAACTAAAGAGTTTCTCTCTCTAAATTTTATAGAAAGAGAAGCTCCCAAAAAAATCCAAAAAAAGAAGAGGAGCAGCTAGCGATTTTCCTATTACAATAAGTTTACACCAAAGTTTGGCTTTAAGCCCCTACCTCTTTACTTTGGTTATGAATGAATTGATGTGAGGAATACAAGATGAGGTGCCTTGGTGTATGCTTTTTACCGATGACATCGTTTTAGTAGACAAGACTAGAGCAAGAGTCAATGCTAAATTAGAATTGGGGAGAGAAACTTTGGAAGCTAGAGGCTTTAGGATAAGCAGAACTAAAATAGAGTATATGGAGTGTAATTTTAGTGATATTCGGAATACAACTGAGGAAGTAGTGAAGCTTGATGGCCAAGAGATATCTAAGAGAGACCATTTTCGATATTTAGGCTCGATTATACAAAGAGATTGGGAGATTTGTGAAGATGTTATACATAGGATCCAAGCAGGGTAACTTAAGTGAAGAAGTGTCAGTGGTGTTTTGTGTGACAAACGTATACCTTTGAAGTTGAAGAATTTTTTTATAGGACGATTGTTAGGCCAGCAATGATGTATGGAGCAGAGTGTTGGCAACAAAGAAACAACATATCCAAAAAATGATTGTGGCGGAGATGAGGATACTAAGATGGATGTGTGGTAAAACAAGGAAGAATAGAATTAGAAATGAGCATATACGAGACATGCAAAATGTAACTCCAATCCAAGATAAGTTAAGAGAAAATTGCCTCAGGTGGTTTGGACATGTCACACGTAGACCTAGTAGTGCTCCCGTTAGAGAGAGTGATTTGATAAGTATTGAGGGTAGAGGAAGACCTAAACTAACTTGGGTGGAAACAGTGAAAAAAGATATGATAGTTTCTGACCTTACAGAAGATATTGCGCTAAACCGAACAGAATGGAAAATCAGGATTCATGTAGCTGACCCCAGCTAGTTGGGAAAAAGGCTTTGTTTTTGTTGTAGAGGAGCAGCCAGTGATTGGGGAGGGGGAAGGACTCCCTCCTCCTCCCCCCCACCTCCACCCCCACCACCACACCTCCGGTGTGGTGGGTGTTCGTCGGAAAATCCGACGAGAGGTGTAGAAGAGAATGACCTCCTCTTTTGGGGAAAAGTTGTGGGCCCACAAGGCGGATATGGCTGGCTCGCCGGTGAACGACATGATGAGCTTCTTTCGCCAGTGAGTGATAGAGTTTAAGGTAGGAGTTGGGGTCGTTGGCGAATTATACAGTTCGAGATAGGACACCAGCAACGGAGATGGAGTGAGCTTGGGCATGAGGGCAACGGATTTGAGCTTAGGGCCTTTGCTTGGTTTTCACCGAATAAGATGTCGGGAAAATCGAAGGAGCTGGGAGTGGTTTGTTGATGAGTCGGAGGCGTGCGATTGGAACCGGATGGCCGGTTAGCTAGGGATGACGCCAACATGGACTCGAGATCTCCTCACGATGGATGGGTGGTCGGCCTGATAGGGAGTAGCTTGGTCATGGTGGCGGTGAGAAGATTGGGGTGAGTGTTGGAGTGTGTGGGTCCCAGGTGCATGTTGGAGTATGGGGATCACATGGGTTTTTGCCATATTTGAAATTTGTATGTTGGGTTGGAGTGTGGGGGTCCCACAACATGGGTTTTTGCCCTGTTTGAAATTTGAATGTTGGAGTGGGGGGTCACATGGGACAACGATGCAAAACATGAGCATGCAGAACGAGAAGATTGTCGGCCCCGCATTTCAAATCGCTCCAAACTCAAATTATTCCAGCGGACCCAATAATTCAATTTAATATAGAGTAGCTAATTATTCCTGCCGAGGTAGCTGTAACGGCCGCCGTCGGCGGAATTTGATCTCATTGGGGCTTGGAGCTACAGGCGATAAGGCAGTTCGTCGAGTTTTTGTCGACGTCGAGGGCTGTTGGCGGCGAGGATTGCCGGGGCTCACGGATTGAGATGGTCGGTAGGTGATCTTTTCGGTCATCAGGCGGGAGTCGGCTAGTGGCTGTTGTTGGCGTCGACAATTGGTGAGGAGGTCGTGATGGACGGTGGCATCGAGAAGGGGGACGGTGTGGTGATGGGCGACGGTGGCCAGGGTTGGTTGGGGATGTTGGTAGGGGAAGGGGAGGAATTTGAGACTGATTTTTAAAATTTTGAATTTCAAAATTAGGGTTTGAAATTTCAAATTATATTTGGGGTTGCGAAGGGGGGATTTGGATGATGTTTGAATTTCAATTTAGGTTTTTGAAATTCAAACATATTGGGAGAAGAGATGTGGGGGAAAGATGGTGAAGGAGAGTGCGCTTGATGTTGAAATTTGAATTTCAATTTTGGATTTTGAAATTCAGATTCAAATTTGTTTTGGAGTATGGAGGGGTGCAAGCGTCACATTTGATAGGTGGGGGTTTTTCGGCAGAGAAGTTCGTTAGTAGCATCGGCCAACAAGTACTATTAAGGACTGGATTTGATGCAATCGGAAGATGGCGTCGCGGTGGGGATGGTTTGGCGGATACACGACTGTTACATCATTGGGAAAGGAGGAAGCATGCCAGCAAGAGATGGTGGCTATGGTTGTTGCCATGGTGGATGTTTAAGGGAAGGTAGAGGGAGTTTCTGGGGTGAAGAGTTATTTTGATGGAATTTGAATTTCAAATTATATATTTTTTGGAATTCAAAGTACATCTGGGAGGGTTGGGTGGAAGAACAAGGTGCAAATGTCTCGTCTACATGTTTAGCTAGGGGAGAGACTAGTTAAGGATGTAGGCTTAGCTTTGTAATTGTTTTCCACTGTTCAGTTTTAGGAACATATAGATGTATACGTTTTGTACTACTTTGTTTCGTTAATTTTTTATTAATGAAACGATGACGAGGTCACCCTCTTTCTCAAAAAATAACATCATCAAACATAAACACTATCTGCACCGGTAATGGATACATTATAGTGGCAGATATAAGTAATAGCATGATCTTTTATTTGATTACACTTTTAAACAATTAAGAATCGAGGAATCTCACATTAATTATCTGTACCAAGTATTAATTTATGTAACTATGTGATCATATCAGGACTGCTAGATTTTTTTATATATAAAAAAATGACCTCGTCATCGCTTCATTAACGATAGATTAACAAAACAAGTAGAACATATTACAGAGATAATCCAAATCCGAACATAAAACCAACTAACAAAACCTACTAATACATCAAACTGTAACCCCTATTTCCCTAAATATGTATTTTCTGAATATTTTTCGTATTTTGATTTATTATAAATTCAGCATTATTTTAAACTCGAATTGAGCCTTCCATTTAAAATCTTTTCGAACCGAAAATTTTACTTTCTTCGGATAGTAGTATATTCTAACTGTAATGTTTATTTTCTAAGTGATTAGCCATTTGTATCTTATTTTATTGATATTTGGATTTTATTAAACTTGTTTACCTCAAATCTCATTTTGTTAGGTATATCAAAATTTTTATTGTTGCTATTAATATTGTTATTATATTGATTGTTAAATTGGAAATCTATTTCTATTTTACTTAGTAGTATTTAAGTATTAATTTGATGCACACAAATTAATTTATTTTGCTACTATATCGTTATTGATCTATTATTCATTTGTCTCTAATTGTATATTTTCTTATTGGATTTTAATACCCATTTTAATCCCCTAAACCCATTATCCATTATCACTACCCCACTATCTCCACAGTCTGTCACTCCCAAGAATTTGAACGATTAAATCTCTATTGTTAGGCCTATAATCTCTCCCATTATTATATTTTAATCAACTTCTAATTTAATACCCCCTAATAGCAGCCAAACCCCTTAATCCTCTCTAACCCCCCCCCCCCCCGCGTACTGTGCGCTTTCTCTCCTCCTTCTCTGGTTAAAACCCAAACAAACAAAACCAACCAAAGCAAAACAAAACCGAACAAGCAAACACAGCCGCCTACCTTTCTATTCCTCTTCCATCTTCTCCCCTAGCAGTCATCGAACCCAACTTCGATGCCCTCTATCTCCATCTCCCTTCCTCCTGCGTCGCGCCCAAGCCAACCCCAGCCCTGTGCAACACCCCGATCAGCCCCCGCGACCCCAGACGCGTCACCCAGCCCTTATTGCCCTACCCCCTCCCTACCGCTCCTCCGCAGCGATAGCATCGACAGTCCCTGTGATGTCCACCGACGGCCACTCCCTGCTCGACAACGCAGTCGCGACGCTGCAGTGCATTCCAGCCCCCATGGCGCCAGCCCATACCGCGACAGCGCCCACGACGATAACACTAACGCCAGCACCCTCCGTCGCCGGTGCCGTCCCCCTTTGTCGCCGACAGCTTCACCATGCCTTCCGCAGCGACCTCCTGTCGCTGTGGTGCCCACCAGTGGACGACCGCAGCACAACCGGAGCATGATCATGGGATTTTGATCGTGTCGATTGTGGGCCGTCCATTTCGATCAGATCTTGATCTCTCGACCCCGACCGTCCGATTGGATCTTGATCATCTCATCAGATCTGAGCCGTTATCATCTCCATCCCTATCTAATCAACCTAAGCCGTAGATCGCTTTTTGATCTGTGGATCTTGGCCGTTGGTGGGTTGATTAACTTGATCTCGGCCTTCGATCGTCTCATTCTTCCTTTGCTCGGTGAGTAAACATTTGATCTACTTTTGTTCTTATTCATCAATTATAAATCATGGTATATTTTGGTACTCTTCTAATTCTTATTTGTTTCATTTCCGATCTCGGCCGTTGGATTCGCTGGATCTTCTTCTTGATCTTGGTCATTATCGAGATCCGTGCCCGAGCGTGATTACGGTGATCGTTTGCTCATTGCCGTGCCGCCGGGATTTTAATCCCGTTATTCTCAATAAATCGGATCTAACGTCGTCCTAAAGGCAAGTCACTTCTATCGAATATTTCTTTTTGTATCATATTCGATAATTATTGTTGAAATTCCGCAAGTGGATCCTATTTAAAATCGTAAACTGTTATTGTATCCATCGTTGAGATGCCACGGATTTACACGAGCGAATCCAAGTGGTAGTCTCGACATCGTGCCATCTTTTTGCCTCTAAAGTATAGAGATATTCATACACCATATAGTTATAGATATTGATTATAAAAATAGGGAATTGTAGACACACTGCATATCATGAAATTAAATGACAAATAGCTATAGTAGATTGTAGAAATTTGTTGATCGTTAATGTGATTGTTATTGCTAAATTGTTGAATTGTAATTTATTAAAATGTTAGACATCACCTATATTAATACCATGTTCACCTAAGGTTGATTCGCTGCGATTAAGATTAATTAAACTCCAATTTACTATTATTAAATTTTATTTTTACCATCTTACTTAAAATGAACTTATAGACTATTCAGAAAATTACGCTAATCTGAACCTTAACATGCTGTTTAGACCTAGAACACTTCATTAAAATCAGAAACTCCCTGAAAGTAAATCGTAGCCCTATCTGTCTAGATGTCGATAGACACCAAAACTTTCGAATTCGGAGTTATACTTCTCCAGTTATGAACCTTTTACCACCGCTGCGCTGTAATTCCAGATTTACGTACATAACAAGTTAGGCTAATGAATTAAGTGAACTATTAATCATATATGTCCAAGATAAATTCCAGATTTGAAAATAACATGTTTAGGGTGTTAAAAAGTATTTTTACTGATTTTTATAATATTTATTTACTGCCTTTATAATTAAAATTAGACAACATCTACACCCAGCCAGATTTGGGATTCTATGCTTTATAATGTACAATTGTGTTTATAATGTCATATTTAGTGTATTTAATTGTATATAGTATATTGCATAATATTAGGGTTGTTTTGTCATATTCTCTAGCGTCCCCTACTAATTGCATTATTGTGATTGAGTAAAGAAAGTAAATCAAAGCCGGGGTTAAGGGTTGATTAGGGTAGTTGACAATATAGTAAGTGTACTCGGATGATGGCCAGTGTTTTATCGTTATCGGCATCGTGTAAGAAATTACACATGTCCCGTGTTTATCGCTATCGTCATCATTCCTAGTACATGAACTATAGAATCTACCACCTTAATCTAAAACGAAATTGATTGTATGCATCGAACCTGTGGTACGGCACACATGGGACACAGTAGTACGTGCATTAGTCAGGATTAAAAAAAAATGAATAATAGACTTAAGGCCCCACCACATTATCATTGCATATTGTTATCTCAATGAACAGTGTTATCATTATTATTGCCCTTATTGGTATTGTTTATCGTTATCGTGGTAAATCGTATTTAATGCATATTATGTTGTTATCTGTTTTACACTGTTCAATACTATCGACTTCATCGTTCATTTGAATTCATTGCTATACCACCATTGTTATTGTTTCTCTGTTTCTCCACTTGCATGTCCACGACTTGCTCTAAGGACAAATTATTCTTTCTTTTTAGATGAACAAGTAACAGGTGTACAAGAAGAATTTTCAGAAGGCATTGGTGAGCAGTTCTCTACGATTGGAGCTGGAGCCTATCGAGCTATTTGGTAAGTTCTTGTATTTCAGATTTGGTTATTGAATTTCATTATCGTTTATGTGATTATGTTTTCTGCGTGGTTGTGATTCATTTTTCTTATATTGTTGAGTTAAGACTGGTACAGCTTATGGATGATATGAGTTGACGTACTTATATCATTCGCTGGGCCTCAGTTGCGTGCCTGTGTTCCCGTATTCCGGGAAGCGGGGCGTGACACAAACACTCAAAAGTAGATACAAAACATTGTACTAATCCCTCCATCGGGATGACTTCTCCTTTCCTGACTACTACTCTTTCAAAAACAGCCTCTTCTTTTCTCCTGCCTGACCTACCCAAGCATAAAACCAAGCAAAAATTTTATGCATCATCATAGGAAAACTACTAATAATATTACGGAAACAGAACTCATTACGGTGTAGCCATAGGCCCCACATGGTAGCAGCTACTGAGATATCCCAGTACAGTCTATCCTCTTTCCTAATATTATGTTCTCTCCAACGTCCCCAAACCTCTATACTCGAAATGCGAACCTGTAGACACCCATACCCTTGGCATACAACTTCCCAAGCTAACGTAGCCTTAAGACACCCAAATAGAATGTGGCTAGTATCTTTGTCGTTGATTGCTCATCTAGGACATCTAACATCAAGTTGAATATTTCTTTTATGCAAATTTATCTTTGACAAAATAGTATCGTTCAGTACTAACCAAAGAAATGCTTTGACCTTCATGAGCGCGTTGGTACTCCATGTAATGTTGGCCTCGTTACTTCTTACTCCTCCATCATTTAACCACCTATACATTGAGGCTACCGAGAGTATTACATGTGGTCCTAGGGTCCAGAATCTCTCATCCTCGGACCCTTGGGCGCGTTGTTCGTTAGTTCGGATGTAAATATTAAGCTTCTGAAATTGGTCGAAACTCTCCTGAGAGCCAAGTGCGTGAACATCAATTGTAAGTGTACCATTTCTCCAGACATCCGCAACCAACGTGTCTTCGTTAATTGTAGCTCCAGTTGCCTCCAGGAACAGATTTTGAAGAGTATTGTTCCCACACCACTTGTCTTTCCAAAATCTGGTATCATTCCCGTTCCCAATCCTACACTTTGTATTGGCATGAAACATCTCCCCCACATTTGCCACCCCTTTCCAAATATAAGTCTTCCCTTACTTACATCTCCCCTGTATCTGAATTTCTTTCTTTTCTGATAGGCTGCGAAGGATTTACACCACCAGCTGTTGCGCATCCTACTCATCTTCCACCACCATTTGCTCATCAGTGCTCTGTTCATATCCCTTAAATCTAGGATCCCCAGGTCCCCAAACTCTTTCCTCTTACAGACCTTCCCCCAATTGACCAGGAGCAAACCTTTATTAGTTTCATCCAATCCTTTCCACAAGAATCTTTTTCTGATTTTATCAATTCTACTAATAACCCACTTCGGAATTTCGTAAATAGACATTAGGTATATTGGAAGATTGCTAAGGACCGAATTGAGTAAGGTTATTCTTCCTCCGAGCGATAAGAAACGTCCCTTCCATCCTACCAATCTCTTCTCCACCTTCTCAATGAGAGGTTGCCAATCATCTCTACGCATAGTCCCTAGCCTAATTGGCGTACCTAGATATATAAGTGGGAACTTTCCTATCTCGCAACATAGAAAATTCTTGATGGCCATAATAGGTGTGGTAAGATTTTCCCCAAATGGTATTACACAGCTCTTTTTGAAATTAACCTTCAACCCCGCCTATGCCTCAAAGCACTTTAAAACGGTACCTACCGCCAAGATTTCCTCTTCTTTCGCTATTACAAACATTAGAGTATCGTCGACGTATTGAAGAATCGACATCGCATCCGTAATACCTTTAATCTTAATCCTCCCGGAAACTTGTTCTTCTCTACCTCTCTTAATCATTTCTGCAAGACCATCCGCGATTAGGGTAAATAATAGTGAAGAGATCTCCCTGTCCCAGTCCTCTTCGGCATCGAATTTCTTTTCCCGGGTTTCCATTAAACTGAATGTACGATTTTCCTCCTATGACGCAAGTATCAATCCACATTCTCCACCTAGGTCCAAACTCTTTTAGCTCTAATGCTTCATCGATACAGTCCCAATCTACTGTGTCATATGCCTTTTCAAAGTCTAGTTTCAGCAGGAATCTATCCGTTTTTTCCTTGCATCCTCTAAACACAATCATTGGTACTCACTGGTTCGTTCCACGAATCTTCGATAATCGTCCCTAGACTCTCAATCACATACCAAGCCTTTTCAAATTTAAACGGATGCTTTGGGATCTTCTTTCTCTCCGCAGTCTAGTAAGAGAGGAATATGATCAGAGGTATATCTAGTATCTAACCATCGAAGACACGGATGCCAATGGAAAAAGATCTTCCCATTCCACCGACACCAAAATCCTATCAAGTCTAGCAAGGGTCGGCTTAGCTTGCATATTAGACCAGGAGAACCTTCTTCCCAGTGTTTGGAGTTCTATAAGCTCTAGATCATTAACCGGACTGTTAAACTCTGTTCTGTCTGCACTGCTAGCTCCTGTACCCCTATGTTCAAACTGGAATATGGTGATATTAAAATCTCCGCCCACCACCCACGCACCCTTCCATCTATTCCGAATCGCTGTTAACTCCGCCCAGAACTCCACTCTATTATTGGTAGAATATGGTCCATAACTCTTTCTTTCGTATTGTTTAGCCATTTCATTCAAAAAATTGTGATATGTACATTTTGGTATTGTTTCAATTGTTTCATTCAGTATCAGGCAGATTCCGCCAGAAAACTAATACGGCCAATTTCTATACTACTATAAAAAGTTGAGAGTTTAGATGAAATTGCTTAGATTTGGTTTCCATTTTGGCCCTAACTGGTGTACACAAAACTTAAACAAGAAAACTGCAGAATGAGAGAAATATGATCAGGTGGCCGTTTCATGTACATTATATCTCAATGTAACTTTCTCCTCTTTTTTGGGGAAAAGCCTGCTTTCTTCTCTCTGATTATCTAACATTTACCCAATCTTTACAATTTCTATTACCTCCATGCTTATCTCATCATATCAAACCATAACCAACTCTTTTCTCCTTATCATTTAAACCATCCAAAATTTTCACTGATATCAATAAATCATGCCGATCGAACCTGATTAAATTGGCCAATTTAAAGTATCAAATTAATAAATTCTACTCAACTGTAATTTTCAACCGTGGTTGTGATTAGATAATAAAGTGTTGTATATGTGCATGCACCTGCAATACACTAGTTATTATAAAAATTACAATTTTCACCTTTCTCCAGTTCCACTTTTTGCCCATACTTTCAGGTCTAGTAGGACAAAATCCAAGTGGGATACAACCAAGACGTGATGAAAGAGGGAGATTTTCAATTCTTCACCATTATCTCTAATACCTCTGTGAGTCTGTGGCAACTCCTGAAATCATTCCTAGACCTATATGCAACACTACCATGTAGTAGACTAGTCATGGGGCTTGCAGCATCTAAAATATACACAAGCATCTAAATTATTATTATTATTATTATTATTATTATTATTATCTCTAATACCTCTGTGAGTCTGTGGCAACTCCTGAAATCATTCCTAGACCTATATGCAACACTACCATGTAGTAGACTAGTCATGGGGCTTGCAGCATCTAAAATATACACAACAAAAAGTGATACTGAATAAGTTATTGGGTAGAATTAACCCTGACTCGTGACTATGCTAAGAGATCAGATACAATGCAATCACAGTAATTCAATCAGGTGTTTTGTGGGTTTCATTCTTTACTCTGTCCAATAAATTTTGCGTCCGGATGCGAATCAATAAATACAGTGATAAGAAACCAGATGTTGATACAGTGATAAGATTAAAGAATCATCCGAAATGTTTTGCATGTCTATGCCAAAGAAAAATGAGCGAGATAGTTAAGCGTAATAAGATTAAAATGACGGCCAAGGGTATTAAATTGAGCACAAACTATAGAAATGGATAGTGGCTGAGTAGGATGTAATGCACCCCAAGAGAATAGGAAAAAGGCTCAATTGTTGTTGTCGAGGTGAATGCAAGAGTACGAGCAACTTTCGTGTCAATATGCCCGTCTACTCTTTGGGAATGGATTTTGTTTGTGTTTGGCTCCATTTGTGCCTTAAAATGTAGAGGGTATTTGGATCATTGTAAATGCACTTGTATGCATGCAGTTGCAACTCAAGCTAATATGTACATTTTTTTCAAACGAACCTCTTAGTATATATATACTAATATACCCTTGCATTACCTTCTACAATTTGCATATATTGCCTTGCTTGTTGTCAACTAACCGACATATATTGATCATTTTGAGCCAACAATTAATGAAAATCAAACAACAAACAGTCTTCAAAATTTTAAACAAAAACTTGCAACTATTTGTAATCTAGAGACATAAATTTTGTCGGAGTCATATCAACAAGCATGCACCCATTGTTAGGGCCCGAGACTTGAGAAGGTTTCGGACTGGCCATGGCTAGGGTTTGTGTAACCCTTATTTCCGATTATACGGATTTCCATTTCTTTTCCTTGTATTCTTGTATTTCAACTTCCGTATAAATTCTTTCCTTCGTTTTTTATTTCTTTTTTCGAATCTCCTATTAAAATCCATCCTAATATTTATTTAAAACCCAAAATTCATATTCCAGACTATAATCTTGTTTCTCTCCTTTATTTATTTATTTTAAAGCCCAAGCCAAGTCTTGTTTCCCTCATCTTATAAGTATTACTTTGATTTTATTGCCCAATTTTTAATCCATAACACCAGATTATTTCATCGATTATTTTAATTTCATGTAAAGCCCAATTCTTCAGTCCAATATTAGTATTAATATTAGTATTACTATTTTATTTAATATTGAGCCGAGCTATTGAAGCTCATTCTACTATTGGATCTCCTTTGGATACCCAATCAAACCCATTAACCCAAACCCAACTCCCCTCCTACCTGCCTATTGACCAGATCAACTCTCTCTTTCACGTTCTCCCTCAAATCTCTCTCACATCCCCCCTACTAATCCTAATTGCCCCATTAATCCCCTAATTCTCTCTCCCCTCCTTAATCTCCATAGTCAATAGCAACCAAACCATTCACCTTCTCACTGTGCAGCCCCCAACCCCTCACCCTCTTCACTGTACAACCCCCCCCCCCCATCATCTTCCTCTCTGACGTGACCCCCGACCGCCATCAACCTTGATGCCCTTCTCCCCCTCGTCGCGCCTCGTCATCTGCACCACCACCGAAACTCTTGTCTCCATCCTCCACCACTTCGGAGCCCCAGCCTCCCCGTCGCCATCTTCATCCCGCTCGAGCGTCGCCCTCGCGAGCCCCCTCACTGGCTCCTCCACTGCTCGCGCCTCCATCACCTCACCACCCTCATCCCCATCACCTCTCGGCTCTCCTACCGACCACTGCAGCCCTCCCCTCATTGCCAGTCCTCGTTGCCGCCCACCGAGGGCCAGCCCCCTCATCTTCCTCGTCGACTACCCCACTATCCCATTGCCGTCGCTCGCCGACCCTCGTCGCTGTCACACCTCGTCGACCCAACAACTCGACCACCTCCACAGCCGTCGACAACCACCACCTGCGCTCCTGCAACCACCGAGTCCCTCCTGCCTGTGCTGCCTTTGCCTTCCATCTTTCCTAGCTGCCTTTCCCCCGTCGAACACCTGCCTCCGACCATCGCCTTCACCGCAGCACTAACCACCACCGGCTCTTCAACCTCGTCGACCCTCCGCCACCACTGCCATTGTTGTCGTCCTCCGCCATCACATCACATCAGCCTCACCATCACTGCCACCTGCCGCTAGTCGACGCCCCGACACCGCCATTGCCGCTCGCTGTCGATGTTGTCGATCTTGTTGTTGCCGCTTGCTGTTGTTGTTTTCTGCCCCTTGCACGTGTTGCCGCCGCTCCGTGGGTTGCACGTGCTTTCGTGACTGCACGTGTGTTGCCGTCGAGACTCTCGTCCCGTTATTCCTTTAATATTCAAATTCGTCGTCTATAAGGCAAGTATCGCTTGTACACTCTTCTTGTTCCCGTACAAGCTTTGCTTGAATCCCACAAATAGTTTCCTTCTTGTATCCATGTTATAAATCTTTTTTGTTGCCTTCATGTATGGTTTGAATTTGAACCACCCATCATTCACCATTTCATTCGACTTTAATCCATCCAAATGTCATAATAAATCATGTAGATCCGTTTATACATGCATGTACTACTTGAACACAAACTAGAGGCACAAGATTGTGCAAGAAATGGTGATTGAATGAGTTGTATTCGTATATGATCGCATGATTGTATTCGTAGTTTAATACCGTTGATGTGCTAATGTTGCCATGTTAATATAGACACCTTGTTGTTTCTAGATATAATTGTATGTTCAATTTTAACCATAAAACTATGCACTTGCAAATGAAAGAATGTTAAAACCAACTTAGTATAATTCTGGACAGTCGTCTGCTCCAACTAGGAGTGAGAATTTGGCCAAGCTACTATTGTTATTATCTCAAACTTATTAAATAGAAATTGTAGCACACTGTGTCTAGTTTCTAGAACATCTGGCGATCCTTAATCCAACTTATATATTGTAAAATATGCAATTTCTACCAGTGTACTGTCGTAGTTTCAGAAACTGTTTTATAGTTGTCATACCATGTTCAACTGATCAAAACAGTAGGTTAATATACGAATTAGAATCCCAAATTTACAAGAATGTTAATGAACACTGTCAGGAACTCATTTATAATTTTTGTAAGAATTTTAGTTATGATTTTAATTGAATTATACATATAATAACTTGATTTGAGTTGCTACCAGAACAGTAAACTCATAAAGATTCAATTAGTGGACATAGTTACATGTAACCGAAATGTATCTTGTGAATATGCATCGGAACCATCAGAGTCTAGTTTCTAGAACTTCTGACGGAACATGATTCATTTTCCCGTAGCGGCGGGAAAGTTGGTTTTTGGACAGCAACGTATGGCTGTCCAGAATTGTATTTTTCATGCTTTTAAATGTGTATGTGTTAAACTTTGCATCTAATGAATTGCACAACCGTTCATTGAACAGTCATCGATACCTCCTTGATACCGTTCTCGACACTGTTTATGCATGATTCATTGTAATAAAAGAATAACAAGCCCAGGTAAGACCTAGTAGTGGACGATATAGGGGATTGCACTCGGAAAGGGGGCCCGTGTTTCCCGTGTTACATGTTTACCGACCAAGTTTACCGATCAAGTTTTATAGTCATGAGAAGACCCGAGTACATGACCTATAGCATTCACCACTAAAGTCTAAATGTTAACATGCTTGTATGCACCCGAACCTGTAGTATGGGACGCAAGATTGCGCGCATTAGATAAGACCGATTAAATGACTGGACTTAAGATTTACACAGAGCACATGCAATTTCCTGTTACAAGTTATATGATCAATGTTTACAAGTTTCCATGATTCTCGTTTACATGTTACATGTTTCAGTCTACTAGTTTCATGATTCCTGCTCATAAAACAAGTTACCTGATTCTCGATTACATGTTTGTATTCCTTGTTACATGATTTATTTCCTATACACATGTTTCCTTGTACTTGTTATATTCATGTTCTTGAACCTACTTACTTGTACTGCTTGCGGCATGTTGCTTGCTCTAACGGCTGTTCTCCTTCCTTAACTCGAGATGATGAATTTACAAGAGTGGAAGAAGAATTGCCAGAAGGAATCAGTATCAAGTGTTCTGAAGAATGGAGATGGATTCCACCTTTACTTGCTTTATGTTTTTATTTCCAGTTATATTTGTTTAACTGCAAACTTTATATTCCGGGCTTTGTTGACCCGAAGTTATATACTTTCCAGATGTTAGTTATGTATGAGGCACTTCATGGAATATTCATGTTTATGTGATATTTTATAGCATGCATGGTTATTATCATCTTTCATATTGTTGAGTTAAATTGTACAACTTATGGATGATATGAGTTGGTATACTTATATTATTCGTTGGGCCTCAGTTGCGTGCTCGTGTTTCTGTATAATGGGAAGCGAAGCGTGACAATTTGAGAGAGTTGGGATTGAAGAAGAAGAGAAATTGGGGGGAAACACTTCTATTATATTTATTGATTTCTTACAAATGTACGAGACACTCCCCTTTATAGAAGTTATTACATACAACACACGTGCTGTTATAGTACTAATAGAATAACTCCCTCTTCTGACTCCAAAACAACCCGACCTGGTTACAGAACCCGACCCGGAATACCCTTTCAGAATGAACAGTAAATACAACTCAAAATGTAGGATACTGAACTGATTCAACTATATTCAATTGATACATTTATAACAACACATACTCTTCATCTCTTGAGCTAATTCCACCCGTAACTCCATCCCACTGAGATTGTGCTTGTCCCAAGCTCAAAGTTAGGAAAAGCTCTACGAATGTCATCTACGTCCTCCCAAGTGGCTGCATCAACAGGTTGTAAGAGCCACTAAATCAAAATCTTAATCAATGTCTGCTTCATCCTCAGAGTTCTGGTCACTTCCTTGCTCTGATTTGTTTAAGGCAGATGCTGTCCAACCTGGTCCAAGATCAAGAGTACCACTTTTCTGATCTTGCAAAAAAAATTTTGCAGCAATTGCTCCTTGTACATTTCGCCTGCGTTCAGCTTCATCTGGTAATATATCATCCCCAAGCTCCTGAAAAATTGCTTGTATGACAAGAAGCCCTCCCTTGGCCACTGCCAACATTTGAACCATCACCGTAATCACCATGTCCGCAATCAAGCCAATTTGGTTGACGATTTATGTATCTCCCATGCTTAAAACTAGACAGCTTTCATTGGTATGCTTTCATTTACAACTTGATATCCGATGCAAGCTGTGAGAACAAGCTGACTAGTGTTGAATGTTGAACTAACCAGAGATGGCAATAAGGTAACTGCATCGCCAGCATCCATGGTAGTTACTAATGCAGGCCCATATAACTCCATTAAGGCAAGAGCTGTACAGAGTAGCATAACACGATTTCCATCACAAAGAAGCACATCCCACACACGAAGAACGGTCTCCCAAGGGAGCATATTCACAAAAATAGAAAGGAACCAGGGTCCAGTGACCCATGCTACTTGTACTCCCATGTAATCCAGATGTTTAGCTAGTTTCGGAAAACTTCACACACTAACTCCTCTAAAATAGGCTGATCTGCCTGAGATTTAATCATCTCCTCAGAATAGTACCCACCAAAATAATCATCTAGAATACCACTTAAAACCTAAAATGCAATTTCTTCAGGCATCAGCAATAGTCACAACCTTGCAAAGAAATTCACAGCATGGCAGTACCCAATAGATAAAGCTTCGGTTACTCGCTCATATTGAGGATCTCGATTCAGATTCAGCAAGCATTCATCAGTTGTAATGCAGGTAACTTCTCCATCTACATGAATACTTCCACCCTTCCCTATATCATCGGTATCTTAGTTGTGTCCTTCCTCTTTTTCACACAAGCAGTCATCATTTTCTCAATTGGTGGTGACCATCCATTAAGCATTACCATGTTCTTTAGTTCAATTATTCGATCACTAGCTTCCTTCATAAGCTTGTTCATGTTTTCCACTTCAAGCTTTAGTTCATTCTCTATTTCTTCCTTGCGTCCTTCCTCTTTTTCACACAAGCAGTCATCATTTTCTCAATTGGTGGTGACCATCCATTAAGCATTACCATGTTCTTTAGTTCAATTATTCGATCACTAGCTTCCTTCATAAGCTTGTTCATGTTTTCCACTTCAAGCTTTAGTTCATTCTCTATTTCTTCCTTGCTCTACAGTGCAGCCTGAGATGCGTCCTATTGCATAAAGTGACAATACTGCTTGTTCAGATGCATAAAATCTAGAAACATGAGTTTTTTGAACGTCAGTTGCACCAATTGTTCTCCAACAACCTTTGGAGTGGATATTGGATCTGTAAACATAATTTGGCCTTCTTCTCCAATCTCCGATCCAAGAGAATTGAAGAGAACATAGTGTAGCAATTCTGCAATTCTTCCATGCACTATTCTAAAAATCAGTCTAGGCGGCCGCCTAGGTGGCGCCTAGGCGCTAGGCGGTCCCTAGGCGTTTGAAAAAATCGGTTTGGCTTATTGGGCAGGTCTAGGCGGGTCTGGACGACCAAGGCAAATCTGGACGGCCTAGGCGGACCCGGATCATAAACTAGAGCTTAACCCGATCTTGACCCAATCCGGACCCGTTTAAAAATAATTTTTGAGTCTAGAAGGAGTTAAAAACTTGAATCATATTAGTAATAGTTCTTATGTGGTGTCTTTTACTTGTAGCAGTAGGTGTGATCTGGTTTGTTTTCATCTTGAAGATTTAGCGTTATTGTTCCGATATCAACTTATTAATGAAACGGAATGACAACAATCTTTCTATATTCAAAAATATATATACTAATATAGCTACTACATATTTAGACAATCATCAGATTAGGAAGAGATGACTTCTTTATTTTTTCCCCAAAAGTGTTTTCATAGAAGAACACACAACCCATCATAACAAATTGTAAGTTGGAGTTCACTGAAAACCACCAGTACAACATTGTTTACCTTTAAGATATCAAATCTACCGATGCTTTTGATTATGAAAAGATAAGTCAATCCATATTTCAAAAGAGTCAGACTAGAACTAGTATAATAGTTTATTTTCTCGATACATCTAATTAAGACATTAAAAATTTTAATGAAAAGCAACACCTTATCCTGACAAATAATTGCTCTACCAAAATCTGTTACCAAAACTAACACCTTGATGCAATTGTCTTTTAGACTATCTAAAGCTCATCTTGCAATAGCAAAGAGAAAAATCAAGAGTAGGAATGAGGAGCAATAAAGAGCATGATAATGCATGATGGAACAACAAAACAAAACCAAAATATAAATTGGGACAAAAATAAACTAAACTAAAATAAATAAATAAAAAATACCTAGCGCCTAGCCGCTTAGGCCCCGCTTACAAGGTCTAGGCGTTAGGCCCCCATCGGCCGCCCGACTACCGCCTAGCAACTTTTAGAACACTGCTTCCAAGGCATCCCAGCCTTTCACAACACCCCTCACCACTGGATCAACAGTCACCTGCTTCTCAATTGCTGAAGTGTTCTCCATCAAATCTCCATCGTTTTCTTCAACCACAACATCCTCTGCTTCTTCCAGTTTCTTATCTTTCCCAATATGGCTGTGTCCTCTATAAAAACGAAATCTAGCGGAGTCAAACCCACTTCAAATCTTTTACTAGCAAAACAAGTGAAACACAAATCATAATCAATTTGTTGTAGTGGTATCTTTTAAGGGAACAAGAACTCCAGCAAAGATTGCAGTGGTACTCATCATCACCATCGGTGCACTCATTACCGCCCTCCTCTTCCAAATTATCAAGTTTGTGAACTTTCTCCAACTTTTCAATCCATTGAATTTTCATGGCATTCTCACCTCTAGAATTGGAAGGAGTGAAGTTAGGGTTCGATACCTCGACTGATGGATTCCGATGATGAGTCGAATGTGGAGGCAATTGTCGAATTTGCTGAGGATTGGATGGTTGATTCCATGGTAGATTGCTCTCCATTTCGTTCAGTTTCCCTATGATGTAATTGAACTGCTTCTCTACCAAATCCATTTCTCGCTTCAGCGTCCGGATTTCTCCTTCACCGTCGACGTACCTCCGACGTCTCGCTCATCGCCGTCAGTGAAAGCCGGCTCTGATACAAAGTTGTTAGGGCCCGAGATTTGAGTAGGCTTCGGATTGGCCACGGTTTGAGAGGGTTGGGATTGAAGAAGAAGAGAAACTAGGGAAAAACACTTGTGCTATATTTCTTGATTTCTTACAAATATACTAGACACTCCCTTTTTATAGAAGAATTATAACATACAGCACACGTTCTGCTACAGTACTAATAGAATAACTGCCAGTTACTGACTCCAAAACAACCCGACCTGAAATACCCTTTCTGAATGAACAGTAAATACAACTCCAAATGTATGCTACTGAACTGATACAACTATATTCAACTGATACATTTATAAGAGTATCTACTATCATTTTGTAAAAACTCAAAATTTAGCATTTGAGTTGAACCCCCCCCCCATCGTTCGCTAAAAACCCAAAATTTAGAATATGATTGAACAGTCGTTCGCTAAACATAGACGCTGTGATAGAAGAAATGCTAAATATAAAAGACGGAAGAAGAAGATCCGTTTGAGGGAAAAAAATCAGACGGACGGAAGATGATGCTCCGTCTGTCGATTAATTTTAAAAAAATGAAAAAAAAAACCGAAAATATGAGAGACGGATGAAGAAGCTCCGTCTCTCATCCTTTCTTATTTACAAACATGTCATCACTATATACAAAAATGTCATTTTCAAAAATATATATATATATCGGACGGAAGATCTTCTTCCGTCCGAAAAGTTTCTTCCCAAACTTTTCTTTCCATATTTACAAAATTGTCATTGACTATTTACGATAATGCCATTTTCAAAAAATTTATAAAAAAATTAAAACGGAAGATCATCTTCCGTCTTTTTTAAATTTGGCTTTTAACGACTGCGCTCTCTTAAGTTTGCTATTTTCTAAATGCTATATATGCATATTTAGATTACAATGATAGTGGAGGCTCTAACTCCACATATACCTTCATCTCTTGAGCTAATTCCACCCGTGCCACCCATTAACATGGGTAAAATGGGAACAATTACATCATGTGAATTGCAAACAATGCTTAATTTATTAGTATTCACCATTGATTAGATTTCATTAGCTGCTGGTTCATCTACAGAAATTTGCAAATATCTCCAAAACCCTCCGCATAAAAAGATAAAAAATAATTGAAAGAAAATGGTGGAGAAAGTAAAGTTTACCTGTCGGGGGGAACCCACAGGCTTCTGTCGCTCTTGATCGGAGAAACCATCGGCAAGGGGCGATGAAGAATGGAGGGTTTGGTTTGCCATTAAAAAAATTGCTGTAAAAAGTACTGGAGAATGAAATGATGGAATTTTTTTTTGGTAATATCAATTCTACGAATTTTTTGTTATAAGACACTTTTTGAAACTATTTACAGAAAGATAATAGTTGCCGACGGCAAGTTTAATTGTTTCATGCTCGCCGACATGACGAGTTTAGTGCTATATTTTTGAAAAACTCACTGTTCCCAACGACGAGTTCAGTTCTAAATTTTCAATGAAGACTCGTCGTTCCCAATGGCGACATTTATACTAGACTCGTTGTTGGGAACAGCGAGTTTAGTTCAAAATTTTCAAAGAAGACTCGCTATTCCGAATGTCGATGAGATTTATACTAGACTCGCTGTTGGGAATGGCGAGGATGTAGGAATTTTTACAGAGAGTGAAACATTCTGTTGGACTTGCTGAATTTTTCGGGAAAAAAACTCCATATAATTTTTTTTGAACTAAACTCATCGTTTCCTACAGCGAGTCTAGTGTAAATATCATCGCCGTAGGGAACGTTGGGTCTTCATTAAAAAATTTGAACTAAACTCACTGTTCTCAACAGCGAGTTCAGTATAAATGTGCTCGTCGTTGGGAACGGCGAGTCTTCTTTGAAAATTTTGAACTAAAAATTAGCACCAAACATGACGTGTTCCAACGGCGAGGATGAAACAACTAAACTCGCTATTGAGAACGGCAAGTTTAGTTGTTGAGTCCATGAGCGCAAATATTTTGGCAATTGTCTTATAAGTGCAAATAGTTTTATATAAAAAAACAAATTCCAATTCTACTACTTTTTTCTTTATTACCTTAGGTGAAACATTTATTAGTGAAGGATATTGTAGTGTAGTGATAGAAATATTCAATAGTAGTGTGCCACTTAAGGTAGTAGAATTGGCAGTAGGTGTAGCATTACTCTTTTTTTTTAATGTTTGGCTCCAAAATGTTTAGGTTAAACTTCAGAATAATCCCTCGTTTAACTATAATTTAAAAAAACAAAACACACACACACAAAAACGAAAATTTTGCCGTAATGACCCACTTTTTGAAAATATTTGGCACTCCGACCCACTTCCGAAAACAATTAGCGAACTGACCCAGTTTAGGACACGTCAGCAAGAAACGGTTTTGGGAAAAACGGCATAGGTTATTTCGATGTCGTTCTTCCCAATAGCGGCATCTGTTTAAAAAAAAAATCATGCTGTTATTCCAAATAACGGCATCTGTTACTTTTTGTCCAAGGTGCAAACAGTCTCAATTGTGAGCTGAGAGACAAGTCTGAAAGTAAATTAACCAATGTCGTTCTCTCAGAGAACGGAACGGCATGGTTTATACTGATGCCGTTATTTTGAATAACGGCATCAGTTACTTTCTATTTTGCACACTTACCTATAATCAGTGCCCCCAACTCTTCTCCTACCCCTTTGTACTTCGTCTTTTTCTCTCTCTCTCTTCACTCCCGTTACCCACAAACCCTATATCCCTAAATCAAAAAATTCCAACTATTGGAGTGCTCTCAAATTTCATATATCCTACCTCCTTACTCCCACTATCATTTCATTCTTCATCCACAACGGATTTTCAAGCTATCGTTAGTACGATCTAATTTGAAGGTATTATTATTTTAACCGTATGTTTCATATGTATTCCATTGTTATGCTTATAAGTAGTGAATGACTTGAATATGTTTGAATTTTTATGCTTAGGTATGGAATATGATATCCCTATTTGGTTATATTTTGGGGGTGAAGTAATTAAAGACCCGAAGATTGGATATTGTTATAGTGATGTTGAACTGGTCATTATTTGGGCTCCCCGCAACTTTATGTACTCAGAATTAATAGATAAGAAATTTGAAGTCACCAATTGGGATAGAAGTGAAATGAGTATGAAAGTCAAAGCCCGTTATGCTGCCGGTAAAGGGGATGTACAATATTTCATGTTGGTACCCGTAGACAATGACAATTCTCTGAGGTCCATGATGGTTAGGACACTTGATCCAAATTATAGTTGGAATGCAGTGGAGTTATATATCGACCAAATGAGGCTTCCAAATACTAGACGAGTGGTTATTGATAGTCCAAGGCCCGCACCGACTTTGAAACCATCTGCCGAGTCACATGCAAGAATATCAAATACAGAAGAATATACTAGAACAACTCCAACGGAACCTATTACTTCTAAATACGAGCAGGTACATCCGCTGATATTGTCACAAAATATTGTCGGAGCTGACATGGTACAGACTTTGACAATGCCGTTGTAAATAACGATTTGGTAGAAGAGGAAGAAGATGAGGAACGCGGTCTTGAAGATGATGATGAGGAGGTTGTCGATGAAGCTCCGGTTGATGATGTTGATGTGCCGGTTAACAATGCTCGCGTGTTGCCAAGTCAGGACACAAGTGCATCTATACATGGATCTCAATCGAATGAATGGATGTCTCGTGCCACCATACATGAACATGGATAGTTTTCCGTCGGCTCTTCCAACTTAGATGAACTCTTCATAGGTCAAAGATTTTCAACCAAAGATTCTATACAACATCAAGTGAAGATGTACGCCGTGAAGAACCACCGAGAATTCGTGACGGTAAAATCAACCCCCGATCTATACTATGTGGAATGAAAATACGCAACCATCAACCATTCAGCCGATGACATTGTAGAAAATCTGGCACTTGTAAATGTAGTTGGAAGGTACATTAAATGCATTACATCACCATAAGAATTAGGGAAGAGAATACCTCCAATCATCGACAAAAGATATGCCCGTGTATAACATTGGAGTTGGAAGTTGGTCGATTCGTCTGGCAAACTATTATTGAACTCTGTATAGAGCAAAGAACTGATTCCCCGACGAATACACCCCTATCATCCTCATCAACCTCCTGTCCAAGGTAATCTCTTAACAACGTGACTTTATTGAACATCAGGTTGCCGGTCACAGCCACCCCATCGATTGAAAGACCCAATATGATGGCTATATCTTGTAGGGTGACCGTCATCTCCCCAACGGGTAGGTGAAACGTGTGTGTCTCCGACTCTCCGGCCTCCATCGCTCCACAAGAGCTGTAAGTTGTGAGACCCCGTATTTCCGTATAATAGTATATGGAATAGGTGTATATATATATAGTATATATACTAGTATGTGACGAAAGAAAGACTGAAAGAAAGAATGGATGGATGGATTAGAAAGTGATGACGTGGAGAAGGAATGGAAGAAGGAAAAGTGGGTGTGGATGTTGACTAGTTGACCATGGAATAAATGAAAGGAAGGATTGAATGAATGAATAAGAATAGATGTGTGGTGAGTGTGCTTGACCGGTTGACTAGAGGAATAGTCCCATATCGGTGGGAGTATTAGGAAGAAATGAGGATATATTAGGAAAGCCAAGGATTAAGGGTACCCAACGTCCGGACACCCTTTTGAGGCAGCCTGTGGTGGGCGTGGCTAGAATTTAGTTAATTGTGTGCGTACGGACTGAGTGCGGGGCGTTACATAAGTAGTGCATGGTCACATTTCACTTTCGCCAACTTTGACATTCCATAAAATCTGCTATTTACCAAATAACTTTGTACTCGATGGTGCGTCGGCAATATGGTGTGCATTCCTGCAACCTATGATCTTCTTGCAAATAAAGTACGGTAGAATCAAAAGGATCCGGATGTCCACGTAGTGCATGCAAAGTACCAGATGAAGCACCCACAGAATGGGAAGAAGATGGTTGTGTAGGATCCATTTACCTGTCAACATTAATAATAACGTGTCAAGTACAATATTAATAAACATTATGAGACTAGAGATACTAAAATTTCTAAGCCATGTTTCTTCAACATAATTAATAATCGATGTTTTAAGATAACAACAACTTCTCAATACTCGTATAGAAATATTACTCATAACAATCACCACCACAACATCTCCACACACTACAAATAGATGAATCTAACTTCACATAGATAGCAATATAGGTTATCCACATCTCACATTGATGAATCTCACTTCACATATCTATTACTTACATGGATCTAATCTACATCGATTTTACTATACTACCAATATAGCTCTTATTGATCAAAATCAACATTTCACACATGATCAACAACAATCCACTAGTACATTTCGCATATCTACTACTTAAATAAATCAAATCTACACCTCTTGTACTATGCTACCAATATATATAGCTCTCATACATCAAAATAAACATTATAAATTTTTTTTAGGGATTTTGAATACTTACCACAATTTCGGATTTCGAAAAGAAATGAGCGAATCACAACTAGGATTTATGTTTAATTGTTGTCTGAGAAGTTTGAGATCACTCCAACACTCCAATAGTTGGGATTTTTTGATTTAGGGATCTAGGGTTTGTGGGTAACGGGAGTGAAGAGAGAGATCGAAAAAAACGAAGGGGTAGGAGAAGAGTTCGGGGCACTGATTATAGTTAAGTGTGCAAAATAGAAAGTAACTGATGCCGTTATTCAAAATAACGGCACAGTATAAACCATGCCGTTCTCTGAGAGAACAACATTGGTTAATTTACTTTCAGACTTGTCTCTCAGCTCACAATTAAGACTGTTTGCTCTTTGAACAAAAAGTAACAGATGCTGTTATTTGAAATAACGACATGAAATATTTTTTTTAAACAGATGCCGTTATTGGGAAGAACAATATCAAAATAACCTATGCCGTTTTTCCCAAAAACATTTCTTGCTGACGTGTCCTAAATTGGGTCAGTTCGCTAATTGTTTTCAGAAGTGTGTAGTAGCGCCAAATATTTTTAAAAATTGTGTCGGTACGGCAAAATTTTCCACAAAAACATGCCCAAAACATTTTTTTTTCTTTAAAGAATTCCCTCAATCCTTACCAAACTAAGTTTTGATTTAGCGAAAAATCTTTACAGCATTCATCTCGTGATCTCATCCGCGATCTACTATGACAAGTGCTAACACATCAGCTAATTGTCATACATTTTTTTTGACAAGAACTAATTATCGTACATATATAGAAGAGTTGGACGAGATACATTTCAGAAAGTTAGTGGAAATGGAATAAGAAATCATTGTTTACCCAACAAGACATATTTGTTGTTGTTAGAGTTGGAAGAAGCTACTAGAAAGAGCGTTACATTGTGATTTTGGGGCTAAAGAGAGTAGAGTTAAAAAAATACAACGAGTTACATAAAAATATTAAAGAGGTGTGAGCATTACTCCAATTACAACACCTCAATATCGAAGTAATTAAAGCAAGAACTGAAGCAATACAAAGCAAAATGAGCCTAATCTTGCTCTCGGTGATCAGGGCCGGCCCTACCTTGGCCCCGGGCGTTTTTGCAATTTTACGGGTCCCAAATTTGTAATTCCCTTATAAATATAGACATGTATTTTGCGCATTAAAAAAATACCATTATTAGGGGCCCCAAAAATAATTATTTGAGCCTTTAAATTTTTAAAAAAATTATTTGGGTTTAGACTTGAAAAATTGAACTGAATTTGAAAATTTAAATTTGGATGATTTAAAACAAATTTATATATTTTGCATATTTTACTTTCAACAATGTGTAAATTTTTTGTATACATTTTTTTTTTGTATATGGAGGGCCCCATTTCGGGAGTTTGCCGGCCCTGTCGGTGATGACATATTTGAGGGATAAAATAGGCATAAACCTAGCCCTCGGCGAGGATTTTGAAGAATGTGTCTACTACAGGGACAAATTAGGCATAACCAAATGCTTTTGATCGATAATAAAAAAAACAACAGAGACTTGAGAAACTGATACCGAAATATGTAGACAACCAATATCATTGAATAAAACAATAAATGAAAATGCTCTGACCTTCTTCAGGAAAAAATATGTTGTGCATTTCTCACAACCACAACCACAATCCTGTATCAAAATGTCAGTCAACTCGAAATGCGTTACTGTCATGTCAATTGTAACAAACCAATATAGCAAAATCGATCAATGGCTAGAGATAACCTGTTTTGTGATTTGGTTCTTTTCTGACAACCGAAATAAAATTTCATATAAACAATAGCTCTACCGACTTGGGATACATACAACAGTCTGATGAGAAGGTCGGTACAGTGAAAATTTACAAATTACAACATGTTACAGAAAGACGAATGGTAAAATTTATTTGTTGTGTTACAGAAGAAATTCAACATCACTTGAGTTCTTTTATAATATCATCATGCTTGACGGTGAAGTCCCATAGCTCGCCATACTTCTCATTGAAGTCCCAAATATCCATGGTGTTGTAGTTTGCGATCAACTTGTCACGAGCTCCCCTTTCCATGTTATATATTTGAGGCTCAAAGTTATGGGGTTTATCGGGCTTCCCCATCTCAATTGCACAAAAGATGACAACAAAAGCAGCTGCTCCAATGTATAAGTACTCACCCTACAAAAATAAGTTTTGACTAAGCAACAACAATTGATAATACGCCTTGACTGACTGGTTAGGGTCGAGGCTTAGATTTTAAAAGTCGGGGCTTAAACTAAAGGCACTAAAATTTTAAGGTCAGTGCCAGATTCTTGTTAGATGAATGAAATGAAATGAAACTAAAGGAAAAGGTACATGGTGTGCAATATGTAGTACAAAATAAATTAACAGTTGATATTATGTTTTTTAATTTTAACTCAGATTTAGACTTTTTTTTAATATCAAATTAATCTCTTCATTGGTAATTATAAGTATGCCTTTTGCTAAAAATTATATTGCATACAAGAGAAGTTCTATACCGGTACATTGTAAGCCAAACCTGCAGCTACTGCTGGAAGAAACAGCCAAGAAATAAGCCCTGTCAATAACAAACATGCCAAACAACTAAATGATCTTGTTCCTGAGAACATGAAGTTTAGGTGGAAAATATAAAGAGATACGAAGTAAATAAGAGATGGGTCAATAATTCCAAAGAACCTTGAAAGCCAGTTGGGGGTTCAGCAGCTTGGTACTCTTGGACTACAGCTTCCCAGAACGATCCTGTAAATAATAAATACAGAAATCAATAGACATAACACTAGCTATGAAGGATTATACCACCAAAAAGACCAATCGCTATAAAATCAGGCTAATCACATTTATGAACATTAGAAAAGGTCAAATATACAAAATAGATATAGATCAAAATTCATACGAGAAGACAGGTATGACACACGCACACACATATACTGATTATATATTAATAATATAATAACAATAATAAATAAATAACTGTAATTTAGGAAGGCAATCAGAACAAGGCAGATATTATAAGCCAGAAACACACATGTCCACAACTAGATAAACACACATAAGACTATCCATGTCTTCACATGAGAGAATGCTAAAGTTGGGTCCAGGTCAACTAAGCTTAGAATAAGTTATAGTTATAATGCATGGTTTGGCCATTCAATCTGTTGATGCTACAGACATAGATTCATATATTCCCATATAACTGTATAATTAAGTTGTATAGGGCCACAGCCACAGGCTGTATACGTGTCTATCGTCATGTATGGCAGATCATTGGGTAGTGGGCCGAATAACGGGTTTACCCGCTATGAGGCGGCTTGCCCGATAGGTCGGTATTGTGCTATATATGCTGCCTCGAAGCAGTATGCTAGGAATCTTGAATATCTAGGGTATTCTGCTTTAAGAAGATTAATAGCCGTCATCTTTTGTTCGTAAAGTAAACGCTAATTTCGTATTCTAGATCTAACACAATCAAGGGTCTGGTACTAAATTTGCACCAAGTGTCTCAGAATATAATCTAAGCTAGCATGAGGGCGAAAAAGAAGAAGAAAAAGAATCTACGATATCCATAAGAACTGGGACCACAGCTTGATTATTAGAAATTAAGGACATGATGGTCACACTCCAATCCAGCCATCTTTCGATTTTAGTAGCAAACCCTCACATTTTCAATAATTTAAACTTATTCAGACTAATGCAGCAAAATCTTCCCTAATTCAAACAATGAAGAAATGAGTACAAACTACTACTAATCATCACTAAGAAGATCAAGACGACATACCTTCATTTCCTTCAAAGTAAGTATGGTGACCATCATATTCTCCATATATAAAATCTTCCTGAAATTCAGAATAAATATATATTTTAATTTCTAATGTGGATAAACTTAGACAATTGGCATAAATCATCTCTCATAATTTTCAATTTGAACAAACCATAATGAGTATTTACAAACCTAGGAAGCATGGATGCAGGTTAGGCAACAAGACAAATTTGGCAAAAGTAGACATGAGGACACAGCCATAATTATGTATAAATCTAACCAAAACGAAATCCAACATAACTTCAGCTACATTATCAAAATATGAGATCTATAATCCAAAGGAAAGTCACTTTAATTCATATTTCCTCACAAAATCAGAGAAGATTCATAGTACATACTCAAGTACTGAGAGCTATTCTGTTTATAAGAGAATAGTACTAACTGTAGTGCCATGATGGAGGAGAATAATTTGGGTAGTAGGGAATCGCTAATCTGTAAATCATCACAAGTCGAAGCATACTTAGGAGATCAAGTTTCATGGAGGAATAAATTGGGAGCTACTAAAATATAACAATTTTGGAGATCAAGTTTCAAGTATCAAGTTGAACCCAAATGACATCCAACATATAACTAGGCTTACTAAAATACAATAATGTGGCTTCCATATAGTATGTTTGGAAGGTACAGTGGGTATAGCTGTACAGGAGACTGAAGATGTGATTGTGCGTTTTGAACCCATGATCCAGCGGGGTTAAAAGGAAATGTCATCCTGGAAAGCAGAAGCACTCAATACAGCAGTCCAGGTAACATTGGCAAAATTAGTACTGCAACTGATTCCTATTTACTTGATATCTGCTATTTGGATCCCTAAATCTGCTCTTAGAAAAGTTGAGTACTTAAAAGGAATTATCTGCGCAAAGGATGCAGGTAAGAAGGTATTCACCACGTTCATTGGGACATAGTTTGTAGCTCTGTGGCCTCAGATTAATAAAGATAAAGATACTTTGAAGGGAAAAAGGATATCGCTTGCATGATGTATGAGTGTAATTAGAATGTGATTCAGCAAAACTTTAAAGGGTGTTGGTGTTGAATCTCTGTAAAATTTTACCTTTTCTTATACCACATGCTTACAAAGGAAAATTGTATTCTCGAATGGGATGCCTCTCCATAAATTTATTAGTCACAGAAGTTGTAGACAGTTCCTAAATCATCACCCTATTAGGGTCCTAATGTGAAGTGGATCAGGAAGGTAGTAGGACTTCCAATCATGGTGTGTAAATGGTTATGGAAATTATTGCATAATTCATTACCAACAAGGTCCCTTAGTATGAGAGGGGTATATGTAACACTATGTGATGCCCTCGACGTGGATGCAGAGTATTTGTTATTTGAATGCAGATCAACATGTGGACGGCCTTTGTTCGTAGGAAGGGATAACAAATTCTAATTAATGATTGATTACTGGTACACGAATCTCAGGTTGGGCAGAAATGAAGCTGATCTCCTACTCAAAGCAACTCTGTGTTATGCTGTGTAGCTCAATTTGGAATGCTGGAAATGTTGTTGTATTTGGGAAATAAATGATTCACTGGCTTTCTTAGCTCCACGGTTAAAAACTGAGTGGACGGCTGATAATATGGTTCCACGACATCTTATGGAAGATAGTACTGTGATTTAGAAAAGGTAAATTGCAGCCACCCAGGCTAGGAGAAATCAAACCTAACATTGATACTTCCTATGATCGTAGCACGGGGGAAGAAGCAGCTAGCTATCTTAACTGGAATGGTCATTGGCAAAAGCTATATTTGTTGACCATCCAAGCAATCTTGCATGGTGATGAGAATACCAATGTACCTTTAATATTGGACACTAGAACCTTGGAGAGTGTGCAGTGAAATTAGCACATAAAAACCTAAACGAGTGCAGAATGGATGGGAAAGAGCTGAGATCTGAGGAGAAGCTTCAAACCTTAACTGCCTAGTTGTACCAGACATTATAGTCGTTTTTACCTAAAGAGAATAGTTGTAACTGTTGGATATATAGGTATATTCTCAATATAATAGAATATTATTGTGTATAATGTTCTATGGGGCAATACATGCTTTGCACGTGTTATCTGTTTAATGGTTGGACCGGGTTGAGTCGACATAAAGCTCAGTACCCTAAACCCAGTTCATCTTCTCATATAAAAGCTGGTTTAAAGCTGGTTTAGAGGTAGTGCTCTGTGATATTGCAATACTGATAAGTAGGGTATAATATCTTAAGCGGCTACGAGATATAAACCATAATCCTAATTACTCATCTTAATCTAACAGTAACTGCCACAATAACAACAACTACACTAGTGCTAAATATGTGAAATAAGTATATCAAATTTGTTGACTATGTTCGAAAGAAAATGTATGAAGCTTCCAGGAACTGTCCAACATATAAGATAACTTCATTAGAAGGGTCCATGCTACAAATTTACAAACTAAGTGCTCCTCCCGTTAAATAAACGGAAGATGTTGATACAGCAAGAAAATTTCTAACACAGGCATATGTTGAGAAATAGGGAAAATATACACAATGAGAAAAATGTGCGACAGTGCGAGGATACACATTGACAAATAAACTGACAGAGTGATCAATAGTATACTTCCTCACAACTGTTGGAAGTATTTTCCAAATCCACTCAAATTTAGATTTTGTTGGGGACCTGGAAGCTTTCTAGTGTGTGTACCCATGTGTTTTTAAGAAATTATACATCTGAAATTACCTACAATACATTTTTTTATATGACCTTCTGTTTTTTTTTTTTTGTTTGTTTGAGAATAAATGACCGCTCTCAATCACCTGTTTCATTAAAGACTGTTTCATTAAAGAGGGTTTAAAGAAACCAAATATTACAACGAACATAAGTTCCATATAGATTCGAAGATCTAGACAACAAAACATCCAAGTACATAAGGATTACAATACAATGTTCCCATCCATACATTAAACCAAAACAACCAGCCTCGAGTCCAAATCTGATCCATCTAACTACATCCTCTCAACTGGCCTGCCCCCTGTCGCAAGCCAGTTGGTGTTAGGCGAGAAAGCAAGTATTTGTGTGTGCCATATAGCTTTTATTTTCCGAGGGATATTTGGCGATAGCCACCACTCATGGGGAACAACCGATCTTAAAGGGGAGTTGATCATTGGACACTCAGATAGGAAAGAAGGGAACTTGCCCGCAGCAGTACATGCCCTTCGCTAATGAGATACTTAATGGATAAATCAAGACAGGTTTTGACCTATGAGACGAAGAGATTCTGTACCCATCAAACTCAATTGTTAAAATTGGTCATGAAGTGCAAAAGTATATCCATCCAAAATCATCAGAAGATACACAAGATCATGTATATGATTATACAAAAAGGCTCGGTGGAATATGCTATTTCTCAAAAATATGGCCTTGAACTGTTGGCATGGATAAAGCCATGAGCCAAACAAAATGCAAATCTTAAACAGAAAGAAGAAAAAAAAAACCTTTGTACCAAAAGCTTTAAGGAGTCCTACTTATAGCATACTTGAAATACTATACTAGCTACTCAAAAAATACTTATGAACTATTCTTAAAGATAAATATAAATTTGATGAAGACTTTTATCTCATAAGAGGGCCTCTCAATCTTACACTCACGGGTGTCCGAAATATGGACCCCATTCCAGTTATCATAACTTAACTTCATTTCCAAACAGACCCAAAAAACTTAGCCAAAGGGGTCAATGTACTGCTAAAGGCCGGTCCTAATAGTTCGAGCAGATCATGCAACACAAGTGTCTTACGAAAATCATTATACTCTCTTTACATTCTATTCGACTAGTTATAAAGCACATGATATTCACGTGAGCTAATATATAATAGCGTTGGCCCTGTTTGGATACGGAGGTTAGTAGTAAGTTATCTAAACTTTGATATGTTTGTATCTTATTTTGGAGCTACCCTAACTCCGTACACCTTCACTTAAAAATTAGTGCATGTATCCTACCTTTGTATCCAAACATGACATTAATCTTTAAATTTAAGTTGACATAGATATAAAACTAGTAATCCGCACGTGCAATGCACGTTTTTGTTGGATATATTGGTATATTCTCTCTATATAAATATAGCACGTGCATATGTGTAACACGTGTAATGAACGTACGATTGATTGGATATTGAAACGCAGGTTTGTGGGCTTATAACCCGATACCCAAACCAGTATTTAGGAATAAATACTGGCTTGTGATAGCAGTCTAGGTATTCCAATCTTGATACCTAGGGTGAATATCTCAAGCAACTTAGATCTAGAGATAAATCCTAATTCCCAATTGTTAATTTCTCACATAACCTATCAGTTTTATGGGTTAGCACGTGCAATTTGCACTGAGGATATGCACGTGCAATGCACGGATTCGATGGAGGGAGAGGAAGAGACGGTTTCGATCTTTGAGGGAACAGAATTTTATGGAGACTTTAAATGTGAAGTGAAAATTACAGAATTAACCTTAAATATTTTTTTTAGCTTTTTATGTATATGGGGGCATGATAGTAAAAAGCCGTCAAAATGAGGCTTTGCTTAATCATAGTATAGATATATGTGCGGTCGGGATATAATTCGGTGGTGTGGATGATTCATATGGTTGTCAACATTTTGCATAACTTGAGACAATTTCATGAAACTTCAAAAGCAACAGAGAATGTAGTGACAGTGAACTCACGGGGGCAACTCCGTTAGTTCTCCATCTATCCCACTTATCCTCCACGAGGTCAGGCTCGATCTCCGTCAACCCCGCTTTCAGCCTCCTCAAACGGCCGTTAGGATTCAACCGGAGGAACCCTAGAGCTGATGTTTCCCGAACAAAATCCCTAACGGCGGCTGACGGAGGTAAGGATGCGGTTGCGACGGCGTTAAGCGGCGACGTAGAAATAACCCCCATTTCGGTTCAGCTTTGTGAGACTCACTCTCTCGCTCGCTCGCTCTTCTCGGTTTGTTTCTGTTTTGGTGATTGTGGTGTGAGTACTATACGGGTTAAGGGTTTGGTGTAGTAACCAATTGGACGTTTGTCACCGTTGGATTTGTGGAAGTAGGAGATCTAATGGAGTCTGACAAATGAAAGGAGAGGAGCAGAAGACTTGCCTTATCCCTAATGTTTTTTCGTCCTTTCTTTGTAGGATAATCTCTTATATTAAAATGAAAAAAGAGTATTATTTTATTTTTGATAACGAGGAAAGAGTCGGCAGACTCCAGCCCAAATATATAAATAATAAGAGAATATATACAAACATCAGAGAATTTTATACGGAGTAAAACTGGAAGTAGAAAACGAGAAAATAAACAACAACAAAACAAGAAGAGGCAATGAAGAGCATTTCACGCCAAAAACGAAATCCATCAAAGCAAACTGGAAGCCAAAAGCAAGTAACATGAAGGCAGGAGACATCGAGCCGAGGACAGATGAACGCAACATCCAAACAAAAAAGGCACACCCGAGCAGCATCAACACCAACCACAGCTAAAAAAGATACTATGTATGCTGTCCCCCCCAAACGCTGGAGCATCCAAGCCCACAGCAGAGGCATCCACCGACCTGAAAAGAGCAGCAAGAACCGACTGCTAGAGCGCAAACAGCAATACAAATGGACCTACAAAAAGCCCTCAATAGAACCTAATGGCCAACTAAAATGAGATGGGGATCCTGTCCTCGACCGGCCTCAACCAAAAAAGCGAGCAAAACACCCCCCGAACAGAAACAATAGACAACCACGAAAGCAAGCCATCAGAACATCAATAAAAGTAAGAGCGCTAAAGAATAAGAAGAGAATAGTAGGGAATTAGAGCATTATAACAGAACAGTAGCTGAAATATACTAATATAAGCAATAGTAGCATAAAAAAGTAACCAAAAGGTAGTTAATAAACGTGCTAGAAATAGCGAAAGTAACAAAAAGATTAAAAGCAAAAGGTAATAAGCATAGTAGCATAACAACAAAACAACACCCACAACAGAGTCTCCAACCCAAACCCCCAAAATTTCAGAACTTCAACACAGTCAGATTGAAGCCAGAGGGAAGACACCCAGAAGGGAGAAAAGAAGTAATATCAAGCAACCGCATGCTCAAATCTGCAAGAAAATAGAAATGAGAGGGATTAGAACTCAGGGTGGTTGAAAATTAAAAGTACGAAATAAATCCGCCGCCTCTTGGAGGCGACGAAGATGAAGGGCTTCCACTTTATCATGCGAAAGGGAGGAAGACCAATATTTAGTAAAGAAAACTAACTCATCAATGAGACTACCAATAGAGCGGGAGGTATGAGAGAAGATGCGATTGTTTCTTTCTTTCCAAATGATCCAGATAAGCACCATCATCGTAAGGTCCCAAGACGCACTAAACACTTTCTTAACGGAAACAGTCCTCCACCTTGTCCACCAAGATAGGATAGAGGTGGGGAAAGAGTGAACATGCCACGCATTCACACAGATCGTCCATAATGGATGAATAAAATCACACTGCAAAAAGAGATGATCCGAAGTTTCATGGTGGGTAATGCAAAGCGCACACAATTGACCCAAGTCTAGGTTCCTATTGTTGAGATTCTCAACCGTAAACAGTTTGTTGTTAATGGTCAGCCAAACATGAATTTTAACTTTCAATGGAGCACAAGAACTCCAAATGGCCTTAGCAAAAAGGGAAAAGACACCACTATGATTAAGAAAATTATAAAAGGATTTGACCGAAAAGGAACCTGAGGAAGTCCATCTCCAGACGACATCCTCTTTAGGATGCCAGGAGTAGACGATTAAACTTGAAAGAAGTTGGATGTAATAAGGAAGTAATGAAGGGGTAATGACTGTATTAAAAGGGATAACCCATTCTCTTTGGCCATTTAGAATGCATAGATAATCTGCCACGGTGGTCCGAGGGTTAAGGGCAATCTGAAAAAGGTCTGGAAAAACCGAAACGATCTTATAATTACCAATCCATAGGTCGGTCCAGAACATCGTCTTCGATCCGAAGGCACACACCTTGAAGAGGCTACAATGAAAAGGATCTACCACTTTCCGCACACCCTTTCAGAAAGGTGAAGCTGTTAAAGGAAGAGGTGAGAATAATTCCCAAATTTTATGTCGCGAATGACATTTATGAAGGATCAGCTTAGCCCAGGGTAAATTATCATCTTTCAAAATTCTCCAAAGCCATTTACCCAGCAGGGCTAGATTTTGGTTCCTCAAATCAAGAACTCCCAAGCCCCCAGACGACTTAGAGGTACAAATTAACTTCCAGCTGCAAAGATGGGTCCCCGCTCTATAAATATTGGAGCCAGACAAGAAGAAATTCCTTCTAATTCGATCAATTGTTTTAATAACCCAATAGGGGACATAGAAAAAGGACATCATAAATAAGGGGATCGAAGTAAGGACAGAGTTAACTAGGACCAATCTACCTCCTCGAGATAAGTGCCTACCATTTCAAATGTTGAGTTTGGATTCCACTTTATCAATCATTGGAAGCCAATCAGATTTATACAACTTGCCCCATCTCAAAGGTAGACCTAGATATTTAACAGGGAAAGAAGTGGAAGCACAGTTGAAGAATTGAGCGATCTCGTTTTGATGGTTGTTTGACCCGCCCAACCAAAGAACGGAGGTTTTAAGGAAATTAATCGATAAGCCAGAAGCCCTTTCGAAGATATAAAGAAGTAGTTTAAGGTTCCGAAGGGTCGAGCTGTTAGGCTTCGCGAAAATAATGGTGTCTTCGGCATACTGTAAATTAAGTGCCCCGCGATAACTCTGGGAACCACCTAAACCTTCGATAACATTAGCGTCCCAAGCATTTCGAAGAAGTTTACTGAAAACATCAGCAACTAGAGAGAATAACAAAGAAGAGATCGGGTCACCTTGACGAAGACCACATTTGCATTTGAATTTGTTACCCTCCGTACCATTAATAAGAATAGAAGAAGTGCCAGCGAAAAAACTGGACTTAATCCAAGCAATCCACTTATGACCAAAACCTCGATGGATAAGGATATCGAAAACACTTTGTCGTACGCCTTTTCGAAATCTAATTTTAGAAGAATGCCTTCCGAGTTAGATCTATGACATTCTGAAATGATTTCTTGAGCACAAACTATACTATCAAGAATAAATCGATCCTTAATAAATCCTGACTGGGCAAGATCAATAAGAGGGGAAATGACCAAACTGAGACGGCTGGAAAGAACTTTCATGATGATCTTAAAAGTAGTATTGAGAAGACTAATAGAATGGAAAGCAGACACCGAATTAGCCCCCATGATCATAGGGATGAGAACAGTATGAGCGTAATTAATACGGTCAAAAGAAAAAAGGCCCTGGTGCAGATCAGCGAACATCTCAAGTAAATCTTCTTTCAGAAAGTCCCAGAATTTTTGGAAGGAAAAGGACGGGAACCTGTCTGGGCCAGGAGCCGCATCGCTTTTTAGAGAAAAATTGCAGTTTTGATCTCGTCCAAGGAGAACGGGACTTCAAGGCTAGTCAGATCATGAGTTTCGTTACCATAAAGCAGAGACCAATCCAGATTTATGGAATGGGGTTTGGGAGACCCCAATAGATTTTTGTAGAAGTGAAGAAAAGTGGCGTGAAAATCAGGATTGGAAGTAAGATCAATGCCATCATCTACAATGGAAGAGATGTGATTGCAATGCTGACAGTGAGAAGCGAAGTTGTGGAAAAAGGAGGTGTTACCATCACCCTCCTTGAGCCAGCGAATTTTAGCTCGTTGCGCCCATTTGATGTGGTCTAGGTTAAGAAAGAAAGTGATATGGCTAAAAAAAAAGGATTAAATCGGGACCGTTCACATCGGACTCGAATCTTAAAGCTCAGGGGTAAAATGGTAATTTCACATGCAAATGGGTCCGAAGCGGGTACTGGGTCTCCTTCTCACAGATCCAATAACCCGCAAACGGATCCACCTCAGCTGGGTACGGGTTTCAACCCGCTACCAACCCGATCCGACAAGATACAATCAAGGTCCCTGATTAGATCTAAATCAACGGCCGTGATTCACAGCTATCTTTTCACTGGGGATTAGGGATTAAATTCCTTAACTGATTATAGGGGATATACCTTATCAGATTACATGCCTTATCTGATTACGAGGAATATTCCTTATCTAATCACGGGGATTACATTCCTAAAACCAGTCCCTAAGGCGCCTATAAATACCCCTCACCCATCTCCATTAAGAGGTAATCAATCTTTCTCTAGTTAAACGCTCTTTCATAATCAATTCTGGTTACTGACTTGAGCGTCGGAGGGTGCGTCGCCGGGAACAACCCCGATGTCTCGCACTTTTTGCAGGTGCACGGCGGGAGCGACGATCAGAGTTCAACGGAACAGGTATACAGGTTCTCCTATTCAGTTTCCCCAAGAACTCACAAATTCATCTGTTTGCCCCCACACCGAATTTAGCGGCAACAGATTGGCGCCGTCTGTGGGAAACTAACGAATAGAGACCTCTCCTCTTCCCGGTGAACAGGTTTTCTCCAGCCATGCCGCCTCGCAAAGTCAGATCTAGGGGCTCCAACCGAGCGCCCAACCCTGACCAGCAAGAAGTCCTTCCTGATCCCGCTCAGCAACAAGGGCAGCTCCCCCCTACCGTGGAAGAGCCCCTCCAGCGGAACCCTCCACATCCTGATCCGAAGGGGCCTAACCCCCAGAAACAGCCTCTTCACCAAGAGAACATACCCAACCACACCGCCTCCAGTGCCTCCATGGCCTCCCATCATCCCCGGGCCTCTGGTCGCCGCAATACCCCTCCCAAACGCCCGGAAGATGACGACCTTCGTCGCCATCTGGATGAGAAGCGGGCTCGGGGGGAAGCCTCCCGCCAGCGAGAGCAATCCCCCCGACACCGAGAGCGCAGGAGGTCCCCCGTCCGAAGAGGGAGAAAGGACTCCCCCGATCACTACCGAAGGAGGCACTCTCCAGCGGGTCGGCAGCAGCCCCGGAACAATGAGGCACCCATCACCCGTGCCGAGTTCCAACAACTCCAAGCAATGGTACAACAGGCCCTCAACCTCCGTCAGAACCCCAATGAGCAAAGGGCCCCATCCCCTCCTCCGGTCCGGAGCCCTCGCCGACGATCCCCTTCTCCTCGACCCGCTCCTACCAATTCCAGACGCACCCCGAGTCCTCGACGTTCTCGAAGCTACCATCGCCGTAGCCCTCGCTCCCCCTCATACGAAGACGAGTCCCGTGGCTCGGCAGATCACCGTCGGAGAGATGACACCATGAACCGCCGCCTGAACGAGGTGGAAAAACTCTTGGGACAGATAAACCGAGAAGAAGAACTCAGAGGGAGGACCCTCCGTCCTAGCCGACCCCCGTTCTCCCGGACCATAGTAGATACTCCTGTTCCCTTCGGTTTCAAACCTCCCCAGTTCGAGAACTACACTGGGGAGACCGATCCAGTCGACCACATCGAAAGCTTTAAGACCTTGATGCTCCTCCATCAAGCGTCCGATGCCCTCCTCTGCAAAACATTCCCTGCAACTCTGAAAGGCCCAGCTCGAGAATGGTACTCTCGTCTTGCCCCGGCGTCAATATTCTCCTTCGAACAGTTCGAGACCCTGTTCATCACCCATTTCGTCAGCAGCCGAAGGGCCGAGAAGACCAGCATTTCCCTATTGCACCTCCGTCAGCAGAAGGGGGAGAAATTGAGGGACTACGTGAAGAGGTTCACAGCCGAGGCCAGAACCATCGCGTCCCTCGACCAATCCGTCGCTACCGCGGCGTTCCAGTCCAACATCCTAAATTCCAACCTCCGCTCCTCCCTCGCCAAGAAACCGCCACGTGACTTTTCTGACCTCCTCCTCCGCACTGAAAAGTACATCCGAGCTGAAGAGGCTGAGGAACCGCCCAACTGGGAAGCAACCGCCTCCGGGTCTAAGAGGAAGGGAACGGAAGAAGAGGGACCCAAAAAGTTTCAGAAGGATAATGCTGGCCAGCGCCGGCCTCCCCCTAGATTTGAAAAGTTTACTCCCCTCACCACAAACATCTCCGCCATTTTCATGGAAGTCGAAAAAGAAGGGGTCCTACCTCCAGCTCCAAAGATGAACACCCCAGCCAAAAGGAGGGATAAAGACAAATGGTGCCGTTATCACCGGGACCATGGGCATGACACCAACGACTGTCGGGCTCTGAGAAACGAGATCGAAGCCCTTATCCAGAGGGGGCAGCTGGCGAAGTTCGTAAGGAAGGATGGAGCCGAACTTCCTCCCCAGCCTCGGGGGGCTAACAAACGTCCAGAACGGGAAGAGACGCCAGAGTTCGAGGAAGAGCGAGTCCTCCACCTTATCCATGGGGGTCCAATGGGGGGCTCCTCGAACTCTTCTCGGAAAGCTTTTATTAGAGAGGTGAATTCTGTCCGAGCCACCCCTCCCCCCAAAGGACTCGGAGTGCCCGTCACCTTCTCTGACGAAGATCTCGAGGGCGTCCGCACCCCTCATTGTGACGCACTCGTCATCAACCTTCACATGGCCAATTTCAAAGTCGAAAGAATCCTAGTGGATAACGGCTCCTCCGTAAACATCCTATTCCTCGATGCTTTTAAGGGGCTGAAGCTCTCCCGAGACAGACTGAAGCCCGCCGGGTATACGCTCCATGGGTTCACGGGAGTGCCGGTGACGATCGAAGGGGTGATTACCCTCGATGTCACAGCAGGCAAAACTCCTACTGCCCGCACGGAGTCAATGGATTTCATGGTCGTAGATGTCCCAGCGGCCTATAACGTCATTTTGGGTCGGCCCGGCCTAGCCGCCCTTGAGGCCGTCCCTTCTGCCTATCATCTCAAAATGAAATTCCCCACTCGGGCTGGAGTGGGAGAAGTTAAGGGCAATCAGGAACAGGCCCGCAAGTGTTACATGACTTCCACACTCGGACCCGTCCTCTCCTTAGAAACACTCGAGATCCCACAAGATGCCGCTCGGCCGACTCCCGAGCCGGTAGATGAGCTGGAGGAAATACTCTTCTCGGAGTAGGAGCCGACCCGTAAGTTTTATGTCAGCAAGGCCCTTCCGTCCGCCCTACATTCCAATATTGTGAAATGCATCCGAGCCAACCAAGACCTCTTCGCATGGTCAGCGGCGGACATGCCCGGTATCTCCGAAGAACTCTTGGTCCACCGCCTCAGCGTTGATCCGGGGTCCAAACCGGTCCAGCAGAAGAGGCGCAAGTTCGCCCCCGAGCGCCAGCTCGCCATCAAAGAGGAGGTAGACAAATTGCTGAAAGCCCGATTCATACAGGAGGTGAATTATCCGGAGTGGTTGTCAAACGTAGTCATGGTGAAGAAATCCAATGGAACATGGAGAATCTGTATTGATTTCACTGACCTCAACAAGGCCTGCCCTAAAGACCCCTTCCCTCTGCCGAGCATTGACACCCTGATTGACGCAACCTCGGGACATGAGCTCCTCAGCTTCATGGACGCTTTCTCGGGTTACAATCAGATAAGGATGTTCCCCCCGGATATTCCAAAGACGTCTTTTGTAACAGACCAAGGACTCTATTGTTACCGAGTCATGCCGTTCGGCCTGAAGAACGCAGGGGCAACGTATCAACGTCTCGTCAACAAGGTATTCCAGGCCCAGATTGGCCGGAACATGGAAGTCTACGTGGACGACATGCTTGTGAAAAGCATCCGAGGCGTTGATCATAAGGCCGACCTCCAAGAAGCGTTCGATGTTTTGAGAAAGCACAATATGAGACTCAACCCGAACAAGTGTGCGTTCGGCATCTCATCAGGCAAGTTCCTCGGCTTTATGGTTAGCCAACGAGGGATAGAGGCAAATCCGGAGAAGATCAGGGCCATACTGGACATGGCCCCGCCTAGAAACGTCAAAGAAGTTCAGAAACTGACAGGTCGTTTAGCCGCCATTGGGCGCTTTTTGTCGAAGTCTGGGGAGAAGTGCCTCCCGTTCTTCAAAGCCCTGAGGGGGACCAAGGGGTTCGAGTGGGGGCAGCCACAACAAGATTCCTTCGACCAGCTTAAAGCTTACCTCGTCAATCCACCCCTTCTCAGCAAACCCATACCAGGCGAACCCCTCTACCTCTACTTGGCAGCCTCGGAACAGACACTAAGTGCGGTCTTAGTCAGGGAAGAAGAAAGAACTCAGAAGCCCATTTACTACGTCAGCAAAGTGCTCCGGGACGCCGAGCTCCGGTACCCGAAAATTGAGAAAATAGCCTACGCCCTGATAATGGCTGCAAGGAAGCTTCGGCCATACTTCCAGTCTCATTCGGTGGTCGTTCTTACCGATCAGCCGTTGAGACAGATCCTTCACAAGCCAGAGACTTCCGGCCGCCTCATGAAGTGGTCGATCGAGCTGAGCCAACACGATATTACTTATCAGCCTCGAACCGCCATCAAGGCGCAGGCGCTGGCCGAATTCATAGTGGAAACGACTATCCCCGACCCCCAGCAGACAACGAAGGGCCCGCCTATCTGGTCGGTATATGTCGACGGATCCTCTTGCAACGAGGGGAGCGGGGCCGGGGTCATCCTTGCGGGCCCAGACGACTTTGTCCTTCAATATTCCCTCCGGATAAACTTTAAAGCCTCGAATAACGAAGCCGAATACGAGGCACTCATAGCCGGCCTCGGGATGGCCCGAAACGCAGGGGCGCGACGCCTGCAGATCTTCAGCGACTCTCAGTTGGTCGTCAACCAGGTCCTCGGCGAATATGAAGCCCGCGATGACAGGATGGTAAGGTACCTGGCTAAAGTGAAGAGCCTCATGGCGCACTTCGAGGAGGCCCACATCCGAAGAATCCCCAGGGAGGAAAATGCCCAGGCCGACGCCCTGTCCAAATTAGCTTCCTCATCCCTGCAAGGCCTTGAACAAACTGTTCTGATAGAAGTACTCCTCAAGCCAAGCATAGAGGACGAGGCTTTCAACTCCGTCGAAACACTGCCACTTCCCCTCGAAGATAATTGGATGAAGCCCCTCATCGAGTTTTTAAGAGACGGACTCCTCCCAAGGGATCCGAAGGAAGCCCGCAAGATAAGGACCCGAGCCGAGCGTCACATACTGGTCGAAGGCATTCTGTATAAGCGCTCCTTCACCCAGGTAGATGGTCGGCCCTACCTAAGATGCCTCTCACCCGGACAAGCTGATTACGCCCTACAAGAGCTCCATGAGGGCATTGGCGGAGCCCACTCCGGCTCCAGAGCCTTGGCACGTAAAGTGTTAAACTACGGGTATTACTGGCCCACTCTCCTACGGGATGCCGAACGACACGTTCGGCAATGCGCCTCCTGCCAGAAGTATTCCGACATCCGACGCCTTCCGCAAGCACCACTCTCCTCCCTATCAAGTCCGATCCCCTTTGCAATGTGGGGGATGGACTTACTTGGGCCCTTTCCACCGGCCCCCGGGCAATTGAAGTTCCTAGTCGTGGCAGTCGACTATTTCTCGAAATGGGTAGAGGCCGAGCCCCTGGCTACGATTACCGAACATAGAGTCGTTCAATTCTTCTGGAAAAATGTAATCTGCCGGTTCGGTGTTCCCCGAGTCATAGTTACAGATAACGGTACGCAGTTCGCTGGAGCTGCCTTCCGAGCCTTATGTGAAGACCTAGCCATACAGCACCGCTTCTCCTCAGTCTCTCATCCCCAGTCAAATGGCCAAGCCGAGAATGCCAACCGACAGATCCTCTCCGGCATCAAGAAGAGACTCGATAAGTGCTCCAAGGGATTGTGGGTCGATCAGCTGCCCAATGTGTTGTGGAATTACCGAACCACGAAGCGGACCCCGACAGGCGAGAGTCCGTTCAATCTCACCTATGGGTCCGAGGCCCTCATCCCACTAGAAGTTGGAATACCCTCTCCTCGCCTGATAGCCTTCGAAGAAGAACAGAATGCCAGGGAGCTCAGAACGAGCCTAGATTTGATAGACGAAATTCGGGAAAGAGCAGCCATACGGCAGCAAGGTTACCGAAGAAGAATCGAACTCGCCTACAACAAACGGGTCCGCCCAACCGACCTGAAAGAGGGGGATCTGGTCCTCCGAAAGCTGGCCATTTCGTTCCCCGGACAGAAGAGCAAACTGGCCCCAAATTGGGAGGGACCGTACAAAGTATCCAAAGTGATCCGCCCCGCTGCGTACAAGCTAGAAGACCTTGAGGGTAGAGAAATTCCCAGGACTTGGAACGCCGACCATCTTTTGAAATACCAAGAGAAGGCAACCCCACCTATCTAAGTAACTCGAGATGTCGGGCCACAACTCCTGCTACTAGTAATTTTTCCCTTGTTCTTTTTTTCATTGTAATAACGGCTAGCAACTTTAGAAGCAGCCGACCATTAGATATTAATAAATAAATAAAGTTTTTTTTTATCGCGTACTTCCGCCTCTAATTCCCTTATCCCACAATGGTTCGGAGTCCAGCACTCGGCTCGACTCTTCCTTCTCGGCCCGTCTTCGGACGGGCCGGGGGCAGATCGCCGTTCGAAATTGCTCCTGCAGCCGTTGAATGGATCGGAGTCCAACACTCGGCTCGATTTTGCTTCGCAAGTCCGCCCCTAAGCGGACTAGAAGTAGCTCGCCATTCGAAACTGCTCCTGCATCTCTTAAACTAATCACACAATGGTTCGGAGTCCAGCACTCGGCTCGACTCTTCCTTCTCGGCCCGTCTTCGGACGGGCCGGGGGCAGATCGCCGTTCGAAATTGCTCCTGCAGCCGTTGAATGGATCGGAGTCCAACACTCGGCTCGATTTTGCTTCGCAAGTCCGCCCCTAAGCGGACTAGAAGTAGCTCGCCATTCGAAACTGCTCCTGCATCTCTTAAACTAATCACACAATGGTTCGGAGTCCAGCACTCGGCTCGACTCTTCCTTCTCGGCCCGTCTTCGGACGGGCCGGGGGCAGATCGCCGTTCGAAATTGCTCCTGCAACCGTTGAATGGATCGGAGTCCAACACTTGGCTCGATTTTGCTTCGCAAGTCCGCCCCTAAGCGGACTAGAAGTAGCTCGCCATTCGAAACTGCTCCTGCATCTCTTAAACTAATCACACAATGGTTCGGAGTCCAGCACTCGGCTCGACGCTTCCTACTCGGCCCGTCTTCGGACGGGCCAAGGGCAGATCGCCGTTCGAAATTGCTCCTGCAGCCGTTGAATGGATCGGAGTCCAACACTTGGCTCGATTTTGCTTCACAAGTCCGCTCCTAAGCGGACTAGAAGTAGCTCGCCATTCGAAACTGCTCCTGCATCCCTTAAACTAATCTGACGACCGGATCTCTCCTATGGCTCGACTCTATCTCTCCGACTCGTCCTCAAACGGGCCGGAATCCGTCCCGACCATGAATTATGCCGAACTGACGAGGTACCGATCCTCGTTTTGGGCAAAAAATCATCCCGGGGTCAACTCGCCGTTAGATCCTCTCAAATTGTGTGCCAGAGCGTGATGAGCGGATCCAGTTGTGCCACGTGCCCACAAAACGACAAGATAACGTTTTCTTGGGACTTGGGCCTGCCTCTGGATTCGTGCCACCATCCAACGGTTATGGACATCCCACGTCGACCGGCACCAATAGCCGAGCGACAGGATCAGAGCTGCGACAAAAGACTCGATGAATAGCCAATAGAAGACACTTCGGATAAATCAACACCAATTTTATTAATGACTTGGACGAGTTTACAAAAAGATTACAACAGCGAGTTCAACAAAAATATCAGAAGGCATGACCCGCTCATTTCCTCCGAGGAAGGGGGACACTCCGGTTCAACGACACTTTGGGTCGGCGCTTCTTGGCCTCCGAACTCGTCTCCAAGCCAACGAACCGGGACGCCCCTTCGCCGCTGACCCTCACAGTCGCCCCGACCGAAGCACCACTTGAAGACACCGCCACACCGCTTTGTGCGTCGGCGGCTGATATCCCGATGATAGGAGTCCGGGTCGCCGCTTGATAAAACGTGATACCTCGCTCAATCTCTTCGCGAGTACACGAGGTGCTCCGGACGTTGGCCCTCACCGGCTGAGGCTTGAGCCGAGCGACCTCCTCCTCCAATTCAATGATCCGGTTCTTCAGCGCCTCGTCCCTCACGACAATTTTGAACCGTGGAAGCTTCGCCGATCCAGGGTATTCGGCGCTGTCAGATATGACACGACGCAGATGGGTCACCTCGATACTCTTGTCGACTGTCACCCTTTGCAGATGCTCGACTTTCTTCACGAGCTCATCTCGTTCGGCCAAAACAGAAGCCAATTCTTCTTCCTTAGCAACTAGCTCGGCTTCGGCTATCCGCAAGTGGTACACTTCGGCCAACAGATCCCCGTTCTTCTTCTCCACATTGTACAGTATCCTCCTCGTCAGGTCGATCTCGCCCTCGAGGCGTTTCACGAGAGATAGATGGAACAGCTCTACTTGTCGCCGAGCCATCGTCGTGACGGGGGCCTATCCTACGACCGAACCAAACACTTAGACAATTTCAAAGACAAAACGTTTTTTCATTCATCAAGAAGCGGTGGCCAGTCCGCAAAAGGCGTTACAAAGTTCGGAAGAAAAAGCAGAACAAAAACTACAAAAAGATTAACGAGAGAATCAAGGGTCCACCTGCGTCTCCGCTCCCACCCCGGACGCATCGACGGGCGGCCCCTCGATCTCTCCCTTAGCCGGGTCATCCTCTCCCCCCCGTCTTCGCCTTCGACTTCGACCTCATCATCCCCCTCCTCGTCGTCTACGGGCGAATCGGGCCACAGTCGATAGCCAACTCGCTCGAATCCGGGGACACGAGCCTGGACGTGGTCCAGGGCCGTCTGGTAGGATCGCTCCATGTTCTCAGCCATATGTTTCTTCGCCTCTGCCTCGATCTCGGCTTCAACCTCCGCCCTGATCCTCGCGGCCTGCGCTTCCCTCTCCGCCTTCTCGTCGGCCAAGGACTTCAATGCCGCAGCAAGTTCTTGGGCGGCCTTGGCGGCTTTGGCGGACTCCGCTTCAAGGCCCTCCTTCGCTTTCTTCAGGTCGGCAGTAAGGTCGGCCACCCGAACGTCCAAGGCCTCGGCTCGCCTCTGCTCGGCCTCGAGATCCTTGACCGCCCTGACCTTCGCCAGCCTGTCTTTCTCGCTGGCGGACTTCAGCTCCTTCTCCTGTGCGGCGAACGCCTCCATGAGATGGCCGAAGTGAACGGTGGCCTACGAAGACAACGATAAGTACGAAGTACACGCCGAGTAACAAACTTGAAGAAATCTGCGAACACTTACCGAAACAAGCCCCCGGGCGACTTCATAAGTGTCGTCGCCAACCCTCTCGGCCTTCAGCGCGGCCTTATCCTTCGGGGTCGCCAAGTGTTTGACGACCTGCATTGACATCTGCGAATTGCCGAGGAAACCATCATGATTCCTCACCAACCAGTTCGGCACAAACAACTGCTTGTGCTGCTCGGTCAGGATTTCCTCAGCGTCCTGAGTCAATGGGGGAAACTCGAGCGCCAGCGCCGCATTGACATCAAAGACGCCCTCGTTCACAGACGGGGCGACAGGGGCCGAGGTCCCCTCCACCACCACAACCTCCGAAGGCGCCTCGGTAGCCGGGGGAGGCGGAGCAACGTTAGTGGCGACCGCGGGCTGAGCACCCGAAGACGCACCCTCGGCCGCCCTCTTCCTCTTTTTGGTCCCGGTCAGCTTGGACCTATCGGCCATCATAGCTTTAAAGTCAATCTTCATCGACTCTGCACCAACAAAAAAAAAAAAAAAAAAAAAAAAAACCGAATCAAGACAGACGAATTGAAGACTTAGAAAAAAAAATGAATGAGATGTCAAGAGCGTACTCGGGTCGATGGGGCTTAGTCCGGACCCGAACAACACCTCTTCGGTCAAATCCCTCCAACTCAGTACCGGAAGGGCCGTGATCCTCCTCGCTACGTCCTCCTCGGCCTCAGATAGTGCGGGGTCGCTTCGCGCAAATTTCGGCACTTCCACCTTCCACCGGGACGGAATATGCCGAATCACTTCACCCCTTACGATAAAATACTTCTCCCTCCAACCCTTAAGAGAGTCGGGATTCTCTACAATCTTAACACCTCTCCTCGGTCCCAAATAGTACCGGTACTCCGTATGGTGTTGCCTGTTTATCCGATACAGGCCCCGGAAAACTGACAGATCCGGCGCTACCTCGGCTCGGTGGCACTGAAGCAAGAATGCGTTCACATGACGCCAAGTGTTCGGACTGAACTGAGTAGGGGCGAGACAATACCAGCCGAGGATCTGATGTATGAAAGGGTGCAGCGGAAAACGCAGTCCCGCGTTCAAGGAGTCAACGTCAAACATGCACATGTCCGACGACGGCAACTTAGAGTTTGCTCGCACCCCGGGGCCAGCGACCATCAGCTTGTACTCCGACGGGATAGCGAAGGCCTTCCTGATCCGAAGAAGATCCTTCTCAGACAACGACGAAGTGTGCTCGTCGGCTTCGGAGTGAAGGAACGGACTAGGCTCCTCGACGATCTTCGACTTTCCGTAGATCGCTTTCTCCAAAAGATCACCCTCGTACTGCCGGACTCCCGAATGCCCGGACAGGACGGAAGGATATTGCCCTATCTCGGGGGCTCGTTTCGGGTTCTCCACAATCACCTCCACTATGGGGGGCGAGGTCTCCCCCGTCCTCCTCTTCTTCCCGATCCTCGACCCGGCAGCCAGCGGTTCGGCCATCTGCTTCCCCTTCCTTCGAGCTTCCGCCCTACTCCTCTCCCCGGCGCCATCACCGCCCGAGGACGAGGTACCACTACCCGAGCTAACCCTTGACATCTCTTGAAAAAGCAAAGGCAAAGACAAACTAACCTTTGAAGTGACGTTCACGGTCGGAAAATGCTCGCCGGAAATCGCCTGGCCCACGCGACAGCTAACGTCAGCACCGTAGAGCAAGAGCGCCGCTAGCAGAAGACTTAGAGAACAAAAGTAAATTCGTGGAGTGAAAAGTGAGAAATGAGCTCAGGGGTGAAGGAATGGTAACTTATAACCCCAAGTGATAACGGGCCTCCTTGGGAATCCCAAAGGCCCACTAAGAATCCCAAATGCCCAGTAAGAAAGAGGCGACGGTACGAGAGAGATGGCGGAACTCCCAAAAACACAAGCTGCGACCCGGCCACCAGACTAACGAGCCGAGCTATCGAACGAAAGGCTCAGTGACCGAACCACCGGGTTGGCCCAGAAACATTCAGATCCCTCCCCGGAAAGCGGCGCGGAGGAATGCAAACCGAGGTGGCGAGATACCGACCCTCGTTTTTGGCAAAAAATTCTCCCGAGGCAAAGTCGCCGTCGGATCTCTTCGTAATTCGCGTCAGAATTCGATGAGCGGCTCAGATTGCGCCACGCCCACAATACGACAAGATAGCGTTTTTTCGTGATCTGAACCCCATCCTCGTGATGCGTGCCATGATGGACGGCCCAGATCTTGCCACGTCCACAAAACGACAAGATAGCGTTTTATGGGGATCCACGCTGGAGATGGACGGCCTAGATTACGCCACGTACCCGGATTCTCCGAACCGAGGTACCGATCCTTCAAATCGAGTCGCCGACCCATTTGAGCCGCGGCACGACGCATCCGAGCCGGGATGCTGGGGTACCGACCCTCGTTTTTGGCAAAAAAAACGCTCCGACCCTTGTGAGCCGTCAGATCTCGAAGAAAAGCGCGCTCGTCATGATGGACGACCCAGATCTTGCCACGTCCACAAAACGACAAGATAGCGTTTTATGGGGATCCACGCTGGAGATGGAAGGCCTAGATTACGCCACGTACCCCGGATTCTCCGAACCGAGGTACCGATCCTTCAAATCGAGTCGCCGACCCATTTGAGCCGCGGCACGACGCATCCGAGCCGGGATGCTGGGGTACCGACCCTCGTTTTTGGCAAAAAAACGCTCCGACCCTTGTGAGCCGTCAGATCTCGAAGAAAAGCGCGCTCGTCATGATGGACGACCCAGATCTTGCCACGTCCACAAAACGACAAGATAGCGTTTTATGGGGATCCACGCTGGAGATGGACGGCCTAGATTACGCCACGTACCCCGGATTCTCCGAACCGAGGTACCGATCCTTCAAATCGAGTCGCCGACCCATTTGAACCACGGCGCGACGCATCCGAGCCGGGATGCTGGGGTACCGACCCTCGTTTTTGGCAAAAAAGCGCTCCGACCCTTGTGAGCCGTCAGATCTCGAAGAAAAGCGCGCTCGTCATGATGGACGACCCAGATCTTGCCACGTCCACAAAACGACAAGATAGCGTTTTATGGGGATCCACGCTGGAGATGGACGGCCTAGATTACGCCACGTACCCCGGATTCTCCGAACCGAGGTACCGACCCTTCAAATCGAGTCGCCGACCATTTGAGCCGCGGCGCGACGCATCCGAGCCGGGATGCTGGGTCACCGACCCTCGTTTTGGCGAAAAGAACTCTCCGACCCCTTGAGCCGCGGCGCTACGCCTCCGAGACGAGGTGACGGAGTGCCGACCCCCGTTTTTGGAAAAAAACCCCTCCGAGGAACAGGGATCGTCTGACCGCTCCGAAACTCGCGCTCCGCCCTGATCGAAGGCCCAGATGTTGCCACGCCATAAATAGGTATTAAAAATTGATTTTTATTTATTTAAATCGTTCTACTTACTTGAAAAATTCGCTAAAAATTCAGAAAAATCTGGAAAAATCACCAAAAATCCAGAAAATTCTGAGAATATTTTTGGGCATTTTACAAGCCCATAATAACACCGTTACACCCCGAGCAAGATTCCAAACTCCCTTAAGAACACCGATAAAATTCCGTACGCCGTTGAAACAGTAAAACTACTCCTCAAAGGCTGATCACACTCAGTCTTTAGGAGTGGGGGGCTCGTGATATGGCTAAAAAAAAGGATTAAATCGGGACCGTTCACATCGGACTCGAATCTTAAAGCTCAGGGGTAAAATGGTAATTTCACATGCAAATGGGTCCGAAGCGGGTACTGGGTCTCCTTCTCACAGATCCAATAACCCGCAAACGGATCCACCTCAGCTGGGTACGGGTTTCAACCCGCTACCAACCCGATCCGACAAGATACAATCAAGGTCCCTGATTAGATCTAAATCAACGGCCGTGATTCACAGCTATCTTTTCACTGGGGATTAGGGATTAAATTCCTTAACTGATTATAGGGGATATACCTTATCAGATTACATGCCTTATCTGATTACGAGGAATATTCCTTATCTAATCACGGGGATTACATTCCTAAAACCAGTCCCTAAGGCGCCTATAAATACCCCTCACCCATCACCATTAAGAGGTAATCAATCTTTCTCTAGTTAAACGCTCTTTCATAATCAATTCTGGTTACTGACTTGAGCGTCGGAGGGTGCGTCGCCGGGAACAACCCCGGTGTCTCGCACTTTTTGCAGGTGCATGGCGGGAGCGACGATCAGAGTTCAACGGAACAGGTATACAGGTTCTCCTATTCAGTTTCCCCAAGAACTCACAAATTCATCTGTTTGCCCCCACACCGAATTTAGCGGCAACAGAAAGCAAACTCCCGCTTGAAAGAATTACGTTCGAAACGGAAGGAATCAGAAATGGGGCCGCTCTCTTCCAATTGATCAATGGAATTAATCGAAGACAAGAAATATTCCTTGAGAACGTTAGCATTAGCGAATCTATCCTTATGCCAAATTTTACAACCATGTTTGAAGGCATGGAGTTTAAGGAGGATCCGACTAAGGCCGTGAGAGCCGGTATCTGAAGAGAGACAACTAATGATGAGGTTTACAAAAGCCTGGTCCTGCAACCAGAATTTTTCAAAGCGGAATTTGAACGGTTTAGAGAAATTATAGTTAGAGTGGAGCGCAATATGCACATGATCTGATGACAGATTAGGCATGGCCTGTACGAAAGAATTGTGAAAAAAGAAGATCCAATCTTGAGAAACTAGGAAACGATCAAGTTTGGCCATAGAAGGTGCAATCCGCATATTAGACCAAGTGAATGATCTACCATTAAGAGGTAAGTCAATCAGATCGAGTTCTCTAATGTGATCGTTGAAACGAAGAGAATCTAGATTAGAAGAGGGATTACCCATCCTTTCAATGGAAAATTTGGTGACGTTAAAATCACCACAAAAAGTCCAATAACCGTTGATACAACCCCGAAAGGAGTCGAATTCACTCCAAAATAAATCGCGACGATCAACAGTAGAGGGACCGTAAACTGAAGTTATTCTGTGGTTACAATTGAATTCGATCCAATGCATGCAAACAAAGAGGAAAAAATTTAGACGACGAACTGAGATAAGAGAGAAACAGGACTTCTTAAAACCGAAAAGGATCCCGCCACGAGTGCCGATAGCGTCTAACACAATCCATTTAGTAATAAGAGAACCCCCAATGGAACGAAGAAGAGAAGGGGAAATGGAGTCTTGTTTAGATTTCTGAATAGAGATCATATCACAACGAGAAGAAGTGATAAGATGGAACAAAGCTTGCTGTTTAGACGTACACCTAAGACCGCGAATGTTCCAAGAGAGACTAATCATGAATACAAATGGACTTTTTAGACCTTGAAATTTCAAGGAGGCGTAAGGATTCAAAATCTGACACTTTGGCCAGGATTAAGACAAAACCCATGTCAGAGGCAAGATGTAATATGTCTAAATTAGAAAGGGAGTCGAAATGCACTTGATATACTGAACCAAAATCGGTTAGGTTCTTTCTATCCGGAACAAAGGGTGGAATTTCAAGATTACGGATCTGCGCAGCTATGGAGGCTTTAGAAGCCGAAGGTAAAAGCGAATTTTTTTTAGCGCGAATACGCACACTTGAACTACAGGAAAGTAAGATTTTTGCTTCTTAGGAGAATCAATAGAATGCTTTAGGGGAGCCTCGAGTGGCACGCTAGAAGAAGTAGTAGCTAGGACAGAGTGGGCAGAATTTGAGTGAACGGAAGGGAGGTAACTGCTCAGATTGGGGGCCAGTTGCTCTGAATTAATAGGTCCAAGTGAAGAGCTAAGGTAAATAGCAGAAAGTGCTGGGGTAATCCTAGGGGTAAAGGGAAGTTGAGATGGGTTAGACTGGGTTGGCTCTTTTTTACTAAGAATAATACAATCATCTTTAAGAACGGAGGATAGGAGGTGTGGGTTATTAACCAACAGAGAATAAGAAAAAGGAAAGTAAAATTGAACATAACAGGAAGGAATAGGAGAAAAAGTAATCAAATTAAAAGCGAAACGGAATTGCAAAACTTTATTAGACACATTTAAAAAATAAAACTCAGTAAAATGAACGGGAATAAGTACCTTAGATGGCTTTTAGAATCAACCAGGTCTTTTTCTTCTTCAGCCAGAAGATCACCGGAGTAAGTCCAAGCGTCAGCTAGAGGAGGAGTAGAAGCAAAAGATTTTAGAGTGGCCAAATAAGTCTTAGAGACTGATGAAGGTGAACTTTGGACCGATGTTTTGAATTTGTCCCAGTCGGAAGAAAAATTGGGATTGACCTTCCATTCAGGCCATTTGGAATCAGAAGCATCAGAAACTGCCACTTTGGAACAGTATGTAGAGTAGTCGAAGAAATGGTATGGGGAGGGGCTAGAGAATGGTGAACTGCAGCTGTGGGAATGGCCGACAGAGCAGCTGTAGGGCACTCAGAAGAGGCAGCAATAGGATTAACATTCGCTTGAGAGACGAGGGCAGGGTTAATCCATACCAAATTGGAGGGCTTTGAAGGTGAAATGGTAGAGCAGGTGGCAGTGGTAACACTTCTACGGGAGAAGGAGTAGTTCTTTTTAACCTGGGTTTTGTGACTGCCTCTCGATTTGGGGGTGATCACAAGAGGACGAGAGGAGGTACCGACCGCAAAATTTGTATTGATAGAGCCCACCGGCAAAGAAGAGAAAGAGCCAGCTGAGGTACTAAATGTGGGGGCAGATACAACTATTGAACAGTCATGGTAATTGATAGAAATGGCGAAAAGCGTCTGTCCAACACGAAGAAAGTATGCCAAAACTCTATCTTGCTTAGCGGGGCATAAAAACCCCGCCTCAACCTGAAGACATCCAAAAGCTAACAAGGAGGTGGAGGAGGTGCACATAAGGTCACCGGTGCATTTCGACATATCAGCTACAATACGGGGAGAGTCGCAGAACGAAGGTAAACCAAGGATAGTAACTTTGGTGGGAGTAGGAAGAAAGACTGGAGGAGGAGAGCTAAGATGAACCCATTTGCGGATAGTGAGAGTAACAGAACCAATATTGAAAGATTTAATAGTCACCAGCTCATCGAGGATTTTGAAACTTAGGCAGTTAATCACTACATCCCCGTTAGAGCATGCGTTCACTGCCCACGTCCAGTCTGCAACATTGCAAGTATTGCACAAAAAGGAATCTAAGGAATAATTTGAAATTGATCCTCCAACAAAAGAAACAACTTCGTACGAATCCAACTTGGAAATTTTGGCTGTGAAGTCAGGAGATGGCACGTAGACTAGAGTAACCAGAGGCCTCTATACCAAGGGTGAAGGAGCAATAGGAAGGGGCTCGGTTGAGAGCAGTGGGATAGGGTATACCGCAGCTAAAAGCTGAGATGCCGGCGGAATTAGAAGAAGTGCATCCCCCAAGACAATTTAATCCTCTTAGGATTTTTGGATTGAATATCGGAAAGTTTGGCTTGGAGCGAGGGGAAATCCAATGCTAACATGACTTGGTCAGAGATCGGAACACCCAGAGATAGACCTAGCAATTGCTGAAGAGAAAAGCACCAATTACGAGAGGGACCAGATTTAAGGCAAAATAGACACTTCATTTTCGACTTGCAAAAAGGCTTGAGGTGCCCAAATTGAAGGCAGCGAAAACAACGGTAAGGAAAGGGAAAAGACGAGGAAGAAGGAGATGATAGGGTAGAAGACTTAGGGTGATAGAGAATTGGGCGGGAACTCAGTTCTACCGAAGACCCTAGAAGGGTCTGGGATTTGGGCCGAATGCTGAGAGAAACAGCTGAGGGGACACTTTCTTTTATTTTCCTTTTTTTAACAACCTCAACCCAAGACGATGCCATAGCAAGGACCAGGCCCAAAACAGAGAAGATAACATGTAGGAAAAAGAAAAGGGAAAATGCTAAAAAACCTCTACTGTAGAGATCACCAAAAAAACAAGAGCGAATGCCAAAGGCAAAGTGATAAAAGGAAAAAGACAAAAACACTGAAACTGAACAAAAACTCGCAGATCAAGCAAGAAATTAGTAGTGAAGTCAGAAGAGAAGAAAGGACTTCAACAAATAAATGCAGGAAAAAGACAAGAAGTTAGAAAGAGCGTAGAATGGGGAAGAACATGCACCGAGGAGTAGTAGGAAGAGCAGTAGAGAACAATAACATCCAAATTAGAACATAGAAAAGCTAACAAATTAAAAAAGAAAGAGAAATAAGGAAATTCAAAAGTTAATAAAACGCCACAACACTGCAATAGTGCAACAAACAAGCAAGAAAAACAAAAGCAAACTATCAGAGGAAAAAATCAATAGAAAAGCTCATTAAGGCAAGACGAAAGCAAACCTGAACCACCGAAGGCCGCTGATAGAAAATGGTCTGGATAAACCGGGAGTAGATGCCCAGATCTGAGAGATCTGGAGGGGAAACAATCCTGATCACAAATGAGCGGGCTGCTAGAAGATGGACGCTGCCACCGAACAAAGAGGAGCTAACCACTAATCGCCGAACGGACAGCCGAAAAGGGGCAGCACGGAGGGTTGCGGAGAAATTAGCCAGAAGGGGACCCAAAACGAAAAGGGTATGTAGAGAATGGCGAGAGGCACAACTTTAAAGAAGGAGAGGAGGAGAGAGAGGGAAGAGGGGAATGAGATCTGGACGAAGAAGAGGGCTAGGAGTGGCTAAGTTCAGTTCTTTTTTTTTGAGTTTTTGTCTTTTTGAGGACGTTTTTTTGAGTTTTTTTGAGTTACTGGTGCTTTATCAAAAGAGTATTATTTTAATTTATTATTATTTAGTATAAATATAACCATGTGCAATATATTATATAGAATATTTAAAAATGAGAAAATATTAAACTTATCTTTTAAAAAATCCTCTAATAATATCTATATAATATTGCACGATATTTTAGAATTGATTAAGGAATAAGATTTCAGTTTAAAATTTAGATGGAGAAATAATGGAGGTTTACCTCCTATATTTTCTCTTTTTTTAAAAAATAAATAAGGAGAAAAATACTTGAACAAAAGTGATTTTAGCATAATATATAGTACAAAAGTGCAAAAAGCCTAATTAAAATAATGAATTGCACTAGTCGGGAATCGAATGAGCGACCTCTTACTTTTTCTCTTATTTTTTCTTTTTAAAATGGAGAATGAAAAAAAAAATCATGAATAAAAGTGATTTAGCATAATATATTGTATAAAATAGAAGTTTCACAAAACTTGCTCACCCCTCACCAGAACACACCTCATGAAGCTTGACCATGATCTGACGTAGACATACTCGCCATTCGCTAAGGATGCTTTCGGAGAAGGATATGTCAGAACCGATTTGAATCCATATTCGAATTTGGATATGGATCCTTCCGGATTCAGATTCAAGTGATTTATGTCAAATATTGTGTATAAAGGGGAAAATATATCATACTTGATCTCCTTGGTGGGCAAATTGTTGGTTTTTTTTTCTCCATCCATCTTAATCCATGACCTCCCTTCCCACAAAAAAAAAAAAAAAAAAAAACATACATAGAGAAACAAATGAAATTTCCAGATCATTATATAGTTACAGGCACATGAACATAGTATGAAATTGAAGGTGGTGCAATTATAAAAAGTATATTATTGTTATACCTAGAGCCGAGCTCACCTTAAATGTTAGTATTCCCTTTCATGATTAAACTAAAGACCTAAGAATAAACCATTAGGCTATAGCGTGCTCCTGGTGTTCATTACTAAACATGCCCAATGCTAAGAGCTTGAAAAAAAATAATGAAACACTTACTAACGATTGAAACACAAAACTGCAATCAGCACAAAACTGCAATCAGCAAGTATATATACAAACATCAAATGCAAGCCATTACAGAACTGAGAAAAAGAAAGGAGGAAATTTAGCATAGTACCTAGCTTAAAACACATATTAAAAATCCTTGATATGGTATTTCTATTTCGACAATCACGCTAAAATTGAAAAACCTTATCTATAACTACAATATGAACTATAGTCTGTAATTCTTCAAAATCTATTAAGAGCTTATCTTCGACACTCAAACAACTGTATAATAATAATAACTCTATCAAATGAGACAAAAGAATGGAACTAAAAAAAACTATATAGATTGCTAGTCAATGGTGAAAACAAAATAAAAGAGTAAGCTTAAACTCGTAATCATAGTACAGTTCATAACATGAATAACATGTGAATTCTAAATTATTTATTTATTATATATATATACCTTCCATTGTGCACTAGCCATGGTGTGTACTCGGCCTTCGGACCTTCATATCAACGATCTGAATAGTTCACATTGATCTATACATCTAAATTAGTTTAAATATGTAAAAACAAGTCATTTGAATTTTTTTTGTCCATCCATCATGTCATAAAAAAAAGATATTCAACCATACAATTTTGTAACACTTCATTGCATGGGCAAATAAATTTCAAATAACTTCATTTTACATATTCAAACATGTAGATCAATATGAACGGTTCAAATTGTCAATACAAAGATCCGAAGGCTGAGTGCACAACATAGCTTGTGCACAACCTAATGTGACTCTATATATTATACTAATAGGTCTACCCCCTCTTCCCCTCCTCCATTTTAAAATAGAGAAATGAGAGCAAAAGTAGAAACTAACACATACTCTACACGTAAAGAAAATTAAAAAAAACACAAAATTCTCATCCTCTCCAACATTCAAAACCCTTCCTCTTCCCCAACCCTTGACCTCTTCCCTTCCCAATCCGCACCCATGTCGTCGCCAAATCGAATTTTTTAATCCACCGCATCCCTTCTACACCCATTTCCTTCAAATAACAATTCCATCTTTCTCTTTCAACCCAAAATTTTGCCCAATTTCGCTTTTCCCCAAAATTCTATGGTTTTTGTGACATACAATACGATCTGATTCGTTTCGGCTTTTATTGTTGAGTTTCTATGGTCTGAGGTTTCGAATTGGGAAGTGCAGATCGAGGAATGACGGAGGGAGAGCAGTTGAGCGCTAATTACGATGGGAAATTAGGTTGATGATTGATGCGAAGATGGCGGTGATCGAGGTTGGAGTGAGGTTGATGTTCAATCCGACGTGATGTATAATGTTGTTAGGAAAAGATTCATGCTAAGTTTCCGTGGTGGGATAAGGTCGATCATGTCTATTCTTCAATTCTTTGTTGGTTTTATTATTAGGGTTTGATTCAATTTTGTGCTAATTGAAATTTTTGTTAATTTTGATGTGCTAGAGGGGGTAGACCAATTTAACTATTTCATGTGCTAGAGGGAATAGACCTATACTATAAATTTGGGGTTTTCACGAATTTTCTGCATCAATAAAAATTTAGAGATTAATATTTGTGTACAGGAAATATTTTATAGGGTTTTCGGCAAAAATAAAATTGTGAAATTGTTAAGGGGTGAGGTGAATCTTATGAAGTTGATTCATGTGGTGGGGGAAAATGTATATGAGAAGTTTATTTTTTGTTTGACCTTTTGTGGTCTTCTTGCGTAGATCGTCTCGGGTCATATATGTGGATAAATTTTTCTATTTGTTCTCTAAGGTTCAGTGTGTCAAAATATGTAACCTTCATATTTTAGTTGGAGGAGGTGAAACTCATGAATATAATGCATGGGGATATTTTAGTGGGTTGTGTTATTTGATTTGTTTGTGGTGGTAAAATGATGGACTTCAGTGAACAATAGAATGAAGGAATAAAAGGTAGGAAGATAATGGAGTAGACGACAAAGGTCGATAATAGTTTATCATTATATAGATTACGGAGGAAGAATGATGTATGCTGGATTATGCTACTTTTTGTTTTATTTGTTGTTCTCAAGTTATGAGACTTAACGTAGAAAAATAATTTAAATTTTTATTTCGGTGGGAATGATATTGTTAGTTCAACATTCATCAAAGGGGTAGATCAACTTACTTTCTAGAAGCATTTGTTGTAAATTGGTGCTTTCTAGAGTGATTTTTTAATATAAATTATAATTTCCATAATTTAAACTATACTAGAATAACCATGATAACGCATCTACCAATACTTTTTTAGTTTCAGCTGACGACTTATATAATTTTTGATTTAAATATGTGGTTGTGTAGAACCCCGTATTTTCCAATATTATTTTTAAATATTTGAAAATGAATTTAAATGATTTTCTGGAAATTTAATTAATATTTTCTGAAAAATTTATCTTTTACACGTGCAAAACACGTGCAAATACTTTCTTGAGAAATTTGAAAGTCAAGTTTTTCTTATGAAAAATCATTATTTAATATTTGGGATTTATTTAGTATTTTTCCATATTTTTCTGAAATTAATTGGATCTATTTGCAATTTTTGAGAAAAAAGGACCTTTTTGCAAATTTGACATTTTAAGGGTTAGATCAACTTACCTTTCTAGAAGCATTTGTTGTAAATTGGTGCTTTCTAGAGTGATTTTTTAATATAAATTATAATTTCCATAATTTAAACTATACTAGAATAACCATGATAACGCATCTACCAATACTTTTTTAGTTTCAACTGACGACTTATATAATTTTTGATTTAAATATGTGGTTGTGTAGAACCCCGTATTTTCCAATATTATTTTTAAATATTTGAAAATGAATTTAAATGATTTTCTGGAAATTTAATTAATATTTTCTGAAAAATTTATCTTTTACACGTGCAAAACACGTGCAAATACTTTCTTGAGAAATTTGAAAGTCAAGTTTTCCTTATGAAAAATCATTATTTAATATTTGGGATTTATTTAGTATTTTTCCATATTTTTCTGAAATTAATTGGATCTATTTGCAATTTTTGAGAAAAGAAGGACCTTTTTGCAAATTTGACATTTTAAGGGTTAAAATGTAAAAGGTATTTTCTGGACGTTTTGAACAGTACCAATTGAGATATAAGATTATATTTTACTTTTAAATCCTAATTCAAATGAATTTGATTGAATTTCCAAGAATAGAGTTACATATATAAAGTTGTATCTTGAGGGGATCATTTTGTAAAATTGTTGTGAAACCCTAAACTCTTTATTCCGGGTATTTAAAAGAATTTTGGCAGCCGTCATTCTGGAAAAACAGTATAGATTTTTGAGAGTTGTTTTGGTGGAGCGAGAGGAAGATTTGGATCTAGCAAAAAGGAAGGCTTTTATTTGGATCTTTGCAATTCTAAGGTGAGTGACAATGTTTTATTTTGTTTTGATATTGTGAATGATATGAATCCTGTATTGTGGTTCGATTAATGTGATCGATTGTTATATTGTTAGTTTGGCATGTATGTCATTTAGTATTTTTGCATGAGAACGATGCAAAGGTTGTTGTTTGTACCATGTATGTGAAATCTACGAATGACTAGTAGATCTTGGTTTATTAAATCATATTGTTAGAAAGCATGTTAAGATTTGAGTATGGTTATGATCGGATGGTGAACATCTGGATCTTGTGATTTCAAATCAGATCTTGGCTATGAGTTGTAAAGAAATTCAGTATCGAGAAACCCTAATGAAAGAATTAGGAATTGAAAACATGAGAATTGAGTTTTGAGACATTGTATGATTGAGTAATGTGTCCATAATGAAGAATATTTGAGAATTGTCATTTTGCCTGAATACGAACTATTTTCATAAACAATGAATCTTTAGAAAAACTTCAGTTTTGATCATTGTATTCAGATCTAAATTATGAAAACTGTAGGCCGACAGTCGACTGGTCTACTATTCAGTCGACTGGTACGACCCAGCTGCTGTATCTTTAGTTTTTCTTGAAAATCCGTTCTGGACAGTCGACTTAGACCCTTTTCAGTCGACTGGTACACTTAGAATTTATTTTTCAAAGTTATCGTAGATTTTTCTCTGGTAAGTCGACTTATGACCTTTAAGTCGACTTATATTGTACTTTAAGTCGACTTATGACTTTGCAAGTCGACTTATAACACTTAGAATATTTTCTTAAAGACTTCTGGAATTTCTCTCTGGTAAGTCGACTTATGTTTTTATAAGTCGACTTATGTCCTTATAAGTCGACTTATGTCTCCTTTAAGTCGAATTATGTTTTTTTATAAGTCTACTTATGATCTGGTAAGTCAACTTATGATTTTTATAAGTCATCTTATATTATTGGTAAGTCAACTTATGATTTTTATAAGTCATCTTATATTGTTGGTAAGTCAACTTATGACTCTTATAAGTCAACTTATATTACTTAACTTATTTTCTCAAAATCATGGACATTTTCCCTCTGGACGGTCGACTTACCACAGTATGAGTCGACTGGTACTGATGGTTTTTTGTAACTTGAGTGTTCTTTCGAATGATTGGCTTTCAGATAATTTAGTCTATACTTTGTCTTCAGTTAAGCACTTGGTTTGAGATATTCAATTGAGCTAATTTTGTTTAGTGGAAAGTTGATTAAGACTTTTGAGTTTGAGTCTCTAGAGGTGAGTGACCCTAGTATACCGGTGTTGAGTTATTTTGTTGAGGCCCGTGAGGCATTTCAGTTAGTCAGTTTTGAATTTAGGCCGGTAGGGTACACCAACTCTAGGAGATTCTTTAAGTAATTAAATAACCCAAATGATAAGGACATGCACTAGTGGTGATATGATGAACGGGAACATGGGTTATGCACCTCAGTATGGCTTTAGATGTGGGATTTAATCTCCGGAATTATCCAAGTAACTTACTTGAGATGTGGGATTTATCTCCGGAATTATCCAGGTAAATTACCTGCGATGTGAGATATATCTCCGGAATTATCCAAGTGATTTGCTTGAGATGTGGGATTGATCTCCGGAATTATCAAAGTCGAGGCGATGCACATGGGGTGTTCATGTGATGATGTGTCAATGTTTAGATGTGGGATGATCTCCGGAATTATCCAGAGAAATTACCTGAGATGTGGGATCTATCTCCGGAATTATCAAGCATGGGCTAATTCTCACAGTTTATCTTTATCTCGTAGTAGTCATCGTGATAGGATTAGTTGCATAGCGGGGGATTGAACCCTATGATGTGGAGACGTTAAGGGCTTGCACCGAACCTATGTAGAATGGGATGCATAGACTTCGACAAGTATGCATTAGAGAGTCCGCATATAGACTTTGTGTTGTCTTGACTTGGTTTTGTGCATGTGTTTTCCAGTTTTCCTACACTTGACACTTAGACTAGATGCATTTGTTGTTTTCATTCTATGATGTTTTCATGCTTTACATCTTTGTTATTTCTCACTCATTTATCATTGTGGTTAATACATGTTGTTGATGATCTTATGTTTTACGATTAAATTATGTTGTTTGTTTTTATGTCACTCACACCATTTATGGCTAACCCCTTTAGTTTTGGGGGTTAGGGATCATCTCTAGCCTCACATGTTGCAGGTTGTTGCTTAGAGTTTGGAGGTTTGGATGCTTGAGGCATATTTGAGATAAATTGATTTATAAGAGTTTTGTGTAAATTTGTAAAAGTAGTTTTGAGATAATTTGAGTTGTAAATGACAGAAAATATTGTTTGAGTTGTTTTGAATTCTGCTGTGTTTGAAAAAGATTGTTGTAATAAAAATTTGGTATAAAATTATTTGTATTTTGAGCTATGTGTACTATTACAATGAAGTTGATGCTGGGATTGTGCCACGTATTTTCTAAGTTATTATATTAGAAATTCGGGGCGCTACAGGTTGAGATTTGATTTGATGGTTGATTTTTAATATTATATCTTTGTTTATCAAACACTCACAACCATCATCGACACGCTTTGTTTTGGTATGTGTAATAACTTTCTTTGGTCTGTGCAAGTTGCACATGGATATAGTATGATGCCAGTTATTTGTTTGTTAATGTAGCCTTATATGCATAAGAAGCGTAGTAAATATTTATATCCAATATGAAAGGAATGAAGTCATCATCAATATGAAATCCCTTAGCATTGTGGAGAATATCCATTCGTGTATATTCAGGTAAATTCACTTAAGATCCTAATTTTTCGTTGAAATGTGAAAACTACTAATCATGTCCATTATGTGTGTGTTAATGTCAGCACGTTGAAGATATTACTATGTTGCTAATTATGTGTTTGTAGATGAAGCTCGATATTTAGAAGAAGCTCTGGATACATGCTCATGTATCTGAGTCCCTAAATTTGTTTTTAGTACGTGTAATTTGCATAGGGGTATACTAGGATTTAAGAATTCAACTTGAATTAAATTATATCTTGTAGATATTTTTATCTTTTTTTTTTTTTTTTTTCCTTCCAAGCATTACCATTTTATTTCAAGCTATAATAATCAAAATGAAGTGTACTTCATTATATTTATTTAATATGAAGTCTCTGAACAGATCATGTATTTTTCTATACCTCTTACATTATAGTTGACTTTTGTATTTCTTTTAATTACTTTTGTAAAGTTCTTAAGCTTTTCTGTAACACCCCACAATTTATTTTTAAATAAAAAATGCATTTTTTGATTTTTTGCATGTATGATGCACGTGCAAATTTTTATTCTCTTTTGTTACTCTCATTTACAAATTTTTAGCATGCATAAGTTTTAATTAGCCTTCTTTTGATCCATAGACCTAAAAATTAAAATCTAGCCCATTAGGAGATGAGCCCACTAGGATAATTATATTAATTAATTTGAAGTGAGCCCATGAATCAAGCCCATTAATCAAATCGCAATTTAAGTTGAGCTTGGACTAATACATGACAAGTTACAACTTTTGGTACACATTTAGGACTATAAAAAATGTACTTAAATTTGTATGTGCATGTGTGCATGTGTGCACACAATATTGGCCGGATTACACCTAGGTTGTGGCCGGATTGTAGCTAGGTGGGGAGAGGGAAACGTTGGAGTTTTAGGAGTTGAGCTCTTGAAAGGTTGGGAAAGTGAAGAGCTGTAGGAGTTTAGAAATTGAAGAGTTGTATGAATTAAAAGAGAATTATTAGGTGTAAAATTATGCATAATAGACCCTAACCATACCCTATAAATAGATCATCATTTCCTACTTCTCCTTTGCATCAAAAACATAATCAAAAGAAAAGAAAGAAAATAAAGAGAGTGAGAGAGTTCTTTTGCTTGGAGAAGTCTTGCTAGGGAAAGAAGGCTTTGCTAGAGAAGCTGGGAACTAGGAGGAATCTCTTTTCAATTGTGGTTTTCAATCTTCTCAAAGGTGGGTGATCTCTTTCCTTTCTACAATAGGAATTGCATGCTAAATAGCTTAATGAGTAGTACAAAATTGAATGTGATATATGTAGACACAAAAATCCATGCTAGCATAACATTCTATGATCTTGTTAAAGCTTAGTGAATGATTATTACCATGCTAATTAAAAAGAAGAGTTCAACTAAAGAAATAATCATTTTTGGACCATGTTAGAATGTTTGCAAATTTTATGTTTGTTGAATGTGTGATTCTTCTTTTAGAACTTGTTAAAAGATGATATATTTCAACATGATGATTAAGAAAGAAAAAGAAAAGAGAAAAATAACTTTTTATTATTTCCATGAAACATGTCGACATAGGTTAAAAATACATTTTTTTGCATGAAGGAAACTCTTTGGAATATTTATGATTGATTAAGAGACATGCATGTTTTTTTATCACAAAAATGTAACTAGTATAATAGAGTATATGAACTAGTTTAATAAAACATGATTTCTTAATTTTCGAGTTTTGAGAAGAAATGCAAATTCTTATAAAGAAAGGGAAATCTATTAGAAAATGAAGACACATTCTCAAAATAAGTTTAAACTTGTTGATTATATTTTTTTTGATTTCATCTCAGTCCAAAAGAGAGGTTTATTCTAGTATCCTAAAAGATTGGATTATTGGAAAACAAGTTTTGCGAAAAAGAACCAAATTCATGTTCATAAGAAGAAAAATCGAAATATAGATACAATGTCCAAAATATAAATTTGGAAATTCGGGAATCACAGTTTTCAAGTAAACTCCGTTTGGAAATGATTTGCACAAACCCGAATACTGCAGTCTGTAGGTGTGACAGTCGACTGGTAAGTTTCGACAGTCGACCGTCGCGAACCTGGCTGCAGTGATTTCTAGAGTTTGGATTTTTTTTCGTGCGGGGTAGTCGACTGACCCTTTGTCACAGTAGACCGCCACTGCTCTGATATATGTTTTGAGATGGATTTCACGCGGGTCGACTGACTACAATACGCAGTCGACTGTCACCACTCTAATTGAGGGATTTCTTGAGTTTGGGTTTTACACGGGACATTCGACCAATCACCCTATAAAGTCGACTGCTACTGCTCTAACTGACATTTTCTGAGTTTTCTGATACTTTTTTGAATGAATATTTTGAAGTGAGTTGATATATTGTAAGAATTTGAATTTGTGATAATGATGTGTTCTTGAAAAAAATTATTTGCTTATAGAGATTGTGAATAAATAACTAGATCATGAATAGTGATGAGACTATGTTTTTTTGTGTGAATAAGTTGAAAGATGAAAATATCTAGGTTTAAGACAAGTTTATGAAAGGGTATGTGTACCCATGATTCTTGTACATGAGAAATTGTGATTTAGAGTTAGTAAGATCTCGGGTACCGGCACTATTAAAATAAAAGATTTTGAGATGTGATTTTGAGATATGGCTATGGAGCTATCTCGGTAAATGTTGATTAAGTCCGGTAAGAGGTAATACTAATTCTAGAATTGAAAATTATTCATGTCTTGAACTAAAATAATTAGGCACATAAGTGAAGATGTAGTGAACCTGTGCAAACGTAAGGGGGCTGCTTCTATATAGTCGGCGGTGGATCTCCGTGGCTATAGACCCAGTCGGCGGTGGATCTCCGTGACTGTGGTTGCTCTATAGGAGATAGGCCTTATCCGGGACTTAGCGTAGTCGGGCGGAGGGTTTGCCATACTCCTATGTATATACATATACTGGGCTATAATGGCACTTGCGGGATGATTCGCACGATAAGGGATCTGTTATAACAGTCGGCGGTGGATTTCCGTGGTTGGGATCCATATTCGTGGAATGATCTAAACCTTGTTTTATTACTGGGTAGTTATCATGACGAGGGATCGAACCGTTTATTGTGGAGTGCGTAGGCACTTGCCCTCGGACCTATGTAGTATGGCATGCATAGAATCCGAATAAATGTGCATTAGTGTCATCCTAGTATAAAATGCGTGCATTCGGCATTAAGGCATCGCATACACTTACATGTTTAGCATAGTCACAATTTAACACTTTATTGTTCATTCAACTTTTTGTGATTTGTTAAAGTAATGAGATCGTTATATGTACGGCATAGAGAGGATAGCTGAGTATAACATTTCGTCAGTTGTAAACAGCTTGACATGCAGGTAATGGACTTTGCTATGAAGATGTTACGATGAAATTGATGACTTACTTGATAAAGTGTATAAGTTGTATTTTTGTTTCAATATTATAATCTTTTATTCTTCCGCTGTGTATACAAAGATGTAAATGAACTCTAATGTATTGAAAAATTTTAATTTCCTTGTAAAATTGTACGAAGTGAAGTAAAGATCCTGTGAAATCTCGAATTCGGTCTTATTTGGAATTCGGGGCGTTACATTTTCATTTATTTTTACCACTCTCTCATAATTATTTTCGTCTGTGCAATTTTGCACAGGGGAAATACTAGTTATTTCTGTACTAGTATTTTTCACGTGCGATGCACGTTTTGATAAGTAGAAGAGGATTTTTACGTGTGATTTACGTGTTAAGAAATAGTTTTGGAGTTGAACGTGCGTTGCACGTCATTGGTAAAAATATTTTGAAGAAAAAGCTACAATTTGTATGTGCAATGCACGTGTTTATAAGTAGAATTTGAGTTGTACGTGCAACATATGTGTATGTTTAGTGTTAAAAAAATATTGTAAAATTGTTTTGCACACGCGTTGCACGTTTTAAATAGGTGGAATTTTTTTTATTTGTTTGTTTTTGTTGTAATTAATTAGAGAGTTGGAGTTGCACGTGCAACGCACGGGTTTGTATGTTGACAAATGACAACCCCAACTCTCCCATTATAATATTAGAGATTGGTAGGGGTATAAAATGAACAAGACGGTCCGTCGTCCGTCCAAGTCCGGCTCGAGAAATGGTCCGACCGTGGACCGTCCGAACTGCTATACGAACCGAGCTTGAACAAATTATTGGGTCCGATGTTTTACCGAGCTCGAGCCGGACATAAGTCTGTCCGAGTATTATTGCGTTCTGATGCTTTACCAAACCGAGTTCGGACTATAAAATTTTTGTCCGACCTGGACCTAGCCGGACATAAGTCCGTCCGAGGAGAATTTCGGTCCAAGCTTGAACATATGGTTGTCCGATCCCGCCCGGTCCGATTTGCAGTCCTAGAGATTAGAGACTAGAGATTAGAGATTAGAGATTATAATAACACTAGTATTTTTCACGTGCGATGCACATTTTGATAAAGAGTTGGAGTTAAACGTGTGATACACGTAAGTCAATAATAATTAACATGTGCGATGAATGCTTTAATTTTAAAAAAATAGAGCTGAACGGGAGATACACGTAATTTTTAAAAATTAAGAAGGAAAAATATTGATGTGTACGTGCGATGCATGTGTTGAAAAATAGATTTGGAGTTGCACATGCAATGCACATGTTTGTTTGGTGACAAAAGTGGTGTTTCTTTTGTGAAAAAAAAAATTAAAAATTATTTATTTGTGACAAACTCTTCAATTAAATAGTAAGTAAATATATTATATTATAGATAAATAAATAGATAGTAATTTACACATGTGATGCATGTTCAATAATAATAAAAAAATTTAGGTCAAAAATCTGACATAGTGCGGACTCGAACCTGAGACCTCCTTCATATTAGTTATGCACGTGCAATGCACGTGTTGGTAGATTGACAAATGACACTAAGGCGTTTTCCCATTATAATAACTAGTAATTTACACGTGCACGTCTTAGTAAATATATATTTTTTAAAATAAAAATTCTGACATTGTTTAGCATCGAACCTAAGGCCACATTTATATTAGTTATGCACGTGCATTGCACATGTTTGTTTGGTTAAATGCACATATTTGTTTGATTACACAATCCCAACTCTCCCATTAATATATTAAATTAGATTAGATTAGATTAGATATTAGATCTCTACTATTTTAATGGAAGAGTTGGGGTTTGTAACTAACAAACCCTAACTTTGTAACTATATAAACACGTATAATACACGTCCAAACTATATCCAACAAATATAAATTGTTATGATCCAAATTTAGTTTCACATCGGTTATATGGGGAACCAATGTTGGGTAGTTATAAACTTGGGCTCCCTCCCTTTAATAGCTAGCTTTAAAGGGTGAGTTCTCCTAGGTTCCTAACAATTGGTATCAGAGCCAACCCCATGCGTCTTAATTCGCTTTAGAGGCTATATTAAAATTACTGGTAGACCCGGCGGGTTACGGAAGTGTGGTGGAATGTTATGATCCAAATTTAGTCCCACATCGGTTATATGGGGAACCAATGTTGGGTAGTTATAAACTTGGGCTCCCTCCCTTTAACAGCTTGCTTTTAAGGGTGAGTTCTCCTAGGTTCCTAACATAAATGTACACCGCACGTGCAAATATAAACTATTTTTTTCTTATTAAATATATATTTATTTAATTTGATGACTTTACTTTTTTTAGACGTGCATCGCACGTACATTATACTAGTATTATTAGGGAAAAAGGGATATGAGCAACTTGCTCATTTAGTAAATAGACAATTAATGATGTGTCATACATGTGATTGGAAAATCCTTAAAAAATTAGTTGTCCAATGTATCACATGCATGCCACATAATCAATTGTTCATATCCCTTTTACCCATATTATTACTATTTTTTTCTTATTAAATATATATTTATTTAATTTGATGACTTTACTTTTTTTAGACGTGCATCGCACGTACATTATACTAGTATTATTAGGGAAAAAGGGATATGAGCAACTTGCTCATTTAGTAAATAGACAATTAATGATGTGTCATACATGTGATTGGAAAATCCTTAAAAAATTAGTTGTCCAATGTATCACATGCATGCCACATAATCAATTGTTCATATCCCTTTTACCCATATTATTACTATTTTTTTCTTATTAAATATATATTTATTTAATTTGATGACTTTACTTTTTTTAGACGTGCATCGCACGTACATTATACTAGTATTATTAGGGAAAAAGGGATATGAGCAACTTGCTCATTTAGTAAATAGACAATTAATGATGTGTCATACATGTGATTGGAAAATCCTTAAAAAATTAGTTGTCCAATGTATCACATGCATGCCACATAATCAATTGTTCATATCCCTTTTACCCATATTATTACTATTTTTTTCTTATTAAATATATATTTATTTAATTTGATGACTTTACTTTTTTTAGACGTGCATCGCACGTACATTATACTAGTATTATTAGGGAAAAAGGGATATGAGCAACTTGCTCATTTAGTAAATAGACAATTAATGATGTGTCATACATGTGATTGGAAAATCCTTAAAAAATTAGTTGTCCAATGTATCACATGCATGCCACATAATCAATTGTTCATATCCCTTTTACCCATATTATTACTATTTTTTTCTTATTAAATATATATTTATTTAATTTGATGACTTTACTTTTTTTAGACGTGCATCGCACGTACATTATACTAGTATTATTAGGGAAAAAGGGATATGAGCAACTTGCTCATTTAGTAAATAGACAATTAATGATGTGTCATACATGTGATTGGAAAATCCTTAAAAAATTAGTTGTCCAATGTATCACATGCATGCCACATAATCAATTGTTCATATCCCTTTTACCCATATTATTACTATTTTTTTCTTATTAAATATATATTTATTTAATTTGATGACTTTACTTTTTTTAGACGTGCATCGCACGTACATTATACTAGTATTATTAGGGAAAAAGGGATATGAGCAACTTGCTCATTTAGTAAATAGACAATTAATGATGTGTCATACATGTGATTGGAAAATCCTTAAAAAATTAGTTGTCCAATGTATCACATGCATGCCACATAATCAATTGTTCATATCCCTTTTACCCATATTATTACTATTTTTTTCTTATTAAATATATATTTATTTAATTTGATGACTTTACTTTTTTTAGACGTGCATCGCACGTACATTATACTAGTATTATTAGGGAAAAAGGGATATGAGCAACTTGCTCATTTAGTAAATAGACAATTAATGATGTGTCATACATGTGATTGGAAAATCCTTAAAAAATTAGTTGTCCAATGTATCACATGCATGCCACATAATCAATTGTTCATATCCCTTTTACCCATATTATTACTATTTTTTTCTTATTAAATATATATTTATTTAATTTGATGACTTTACTTTTTTTAGACGTGCATCGCACGTACATTATACTAGTATTATTAGGGAAAAAGGGATATGAGCAACTTGCTCATTTAGTAAATAGACAATTAATGATGTGTCATACATGTGATTGGAAAATCCTTAAAAAATTAGTTGTCCAATGTATCACATGCATGCCACATAACCAATTGTTCATATCCCTTTTACCCATATTATTATTATTATTATTATATTAGAGATTAGAGATTAGAGAGAGACAATACCATCATCACTCATGGCTTGATTTTCTTAAGCTCTTGAATTTCAGCGGTTAATCATCAGATCAGCATAATATATGAACGGCCAGAAATAACTAGGTTTTTAATCAATTGTTTGATTGATCTCATTTGATCTCGATCCCCACCATAAAAACTAGGAAGGAATCTGTAAACTTCCTCTTCCTTTCTTTCGTGTTCTTGAGATCTTTTCACTCTCCCTATCTATCAATCTAACAACTTGGTAATTGTTTCCCCTCTGCTCTCCTCCATTCCTTCATTGTTTTTGTTTGATTTGGTATGTTTATTTTCTCATAATTCTCCAGATCTGAAATCCGCACTTCTTCTTCTTCTTGTTTCGAATTTTTCTTTCTTTTTCATTTTTTCTTTGTAGTTGATTAATAATATCGAATTTGAAAAAACAAACCCTAATAATAACCCTAACAGAATATTATAAATATTTCTTATTACTCCTGGAATTCTTTGGTTAAATATCGTAGATAAAAAAAACCCCTATTAATACATCAAGAATTCTTTAGTTCTGATATGAATTATTTTTTTTTTAAAATTTTTTAAATTTTTTTTTAATTTTTTTTAATTTTTTTGGGCGAACTTGCAGATTCTGTAGATCTCTAGCTTTGTTGCTTTTCGATATCTAAAATTAGCAATGTCGGGTCAAACCCAGCGCCTGAATGTGGTCCCCACCGTGACCATGCTCGGTGTGATGAAAGCTCGGCTTGTTGGCGCCACCCGTGGCCACGCCCTTCTTAAGAAGAAGTCCGATGCCTTGACGGTCCAGTTCCGTCAGATCCTCAAGGATATTGTCACCGCAAAGGAATCCATGGGCGAGATCATGCGCGCCTCCTCCTTTGCCCTCACCGAGGCCAAGTATGCCGCTGGCGACAACATTAAACACGTCGTTCTTGAAAATGTCAAGTCGGCCTCCGTCCGCGTACGCTCTCGCACGGACAATGTTGCGGGTGTCAAGCTGCCCAAGTTCGAACACTTCACAGACAATTCATTAGCTGATTCCAAATCCTCTAATGACCTGATGGGTCTCGCCCGTGGTGGGCAGCAGATACAGGCATGTCGTGCTGCGCATATTAAGGCGATCGAGGTGTTGGTTGAGCTTGCTTCACTTCAGACGTCCTTCTTGACGTTGGATGAGGCCATCAAGACGACGAACCGGAGGGTGAATGCTTTGGAGAATGTGGTAAAGCCCAGGATAGAGAATACGATCATATACATTAAGGGGGAGTTGGATGAGTTGGAGAGGGAAGATTTCTTTAGGTTGAAGAAGATTCAGGGTTATAAGAAGAGGGAATTGGAGAGGCAGATGCTGTCGGCAAAGGACTTTGCAGAGGAGCAGTCTGCGGAGAAGCTGTCTCTGCAGAAGGGGATATCAGTTGGGGCGGCACACAATATGCTTGTTGTTGGCGGTCGGAGGGATGATGATATTATCTTCTGATTTTTTTCAATGGTCAGTGCTATCGATTTGATTCTTTTTGGTATATAATACAAATTATTTTGTTATTCTCGCAGGGCTTGCAAGATTTGCTATTGACAACTATGGCTTAATACATTCATATGTTAGCTTAATAAATGCTTTAATACTTTCTGATATGAACGAATTATTTATCCATCAACTCATCATGCATATACATACATGTTTGTGACGAAATTCATTTTATATTGGTATGTTTTTTTGGCTTAGAGCGTCATTTTTAGACGATATACCTCAACCTCTTGTTTATTTGATTTTCTTCAAGTTAGCTTAATGCAATTTTGTCCCATCAAAGGTTGTTCTTATTTAAACATTTGAGCTGTTCTATATTTTACATTAGTAACCAAAATAAGAAAGTGGGGATAAGTGAACGGTGAGAAGATTTCTATGATTTTTATTGAATGTTGGAAATTCATAAAGGTTTATTTTTATTTGAAATTTTCATTGCAACAGAAATAGGGGTGGCGAACGGGTCGAGTGAGTCGGGCCGGGCCCAACCCGTAAGGGTTGGCATGTACACTTAGCCGGGCTGGGTCGGGTTGCACTCTTATCCGGGCCGGGCCGGGCCGGGTTGATGTTTCGTTTGGGTGGACCGCCCAACCCGTGAACCCTTTAGGGTTCAACCCGGGTTGGCACGTTTAATAATTTTTTTTGGTAGCTTAAATTAAAATAATAATTATAATTATAATACTAAGTAAGTAATAATACTAATAAACAATAAAAATCGTAATAATAAGAATAAGATTGAAAGAGTGAAATTGACAACAAATTTTGAAATATTATTCATTTATTCATATGAATTTAAGTTATACAATTTTAACAATTTATAACGAAATGAAGAATTCAATTCACAAATAAGTTTTATACAATAACATATTTGTTATATACAATTTTAATTGAATACAAGTTTTCTAATTTGACATAACAAGCAAAGCTATTGTTGTTGTTGTTGTTCTTCTTCTTCTTCGGGCGAGTTGCTCCCACTTGTGGAACTTGATAGTGCTTTTCCTTTCGTCCTATCTTCAACCTTCAGCCAGTCTTCTGTGCAAACGAGCATCTCTAACGCCTCGGGCTTCAACCGATTCCTGTAATCAGATAGAACCCTGCCATTTGTAGAAAATGCACTCTCAGAAGCAACTGTAGAGATAGGAGGAGTTAGTAAATCTTTAGCCATAATTGACAGAATACTAAAAGTGTGTTCATGTTCTTTCCACCATTGTAAAATATCTAGTGGAGAAGTAAAAGGCTCAGAATCTTGTTGGTTATACCAATTTAATTCATTTGGTTGATTAGTCCTAGGTTTTTTAGATTGAATTTGTTCAAGTAAACTAAATGTTCTATCACCAATTCTACTTTTACCCTTACCTTTAGAACTACCAGAAGAAGAACTAACTACAGAAGTTGTACTACTAGAAGCAAAACGTCTATCATAATAATTGTTACCGCTGATTTCGGTGTGGGGGTAAACAGATAAGATTTGTGAGTTCGAGAAAACCTGAACAGCTGATCCGAACCTGTTTGTCTGAGTTGGGCTGCTGACTCCCGCCGTACACCTGCAAGAAAAGTGCGAAACACCGGGGTTGATCCCGGCGACGCACCCTCCGACGCTCTTATCAGTAACCAGTGACGATTAAAAAAGAGCTTATGCAGGAAAAAGATTGATTAACTTGTAACAGTGGTATGTGGGAGGTATTTATAGTCGCCATGGGAGTGATTAGAGGCATGATTTCCTGTGTAGCTGTTAGGAGTAAAATCCTCACATTCTGTTTAGGAAACTGACCCCTGATTCCCGGTGAGAGCAAATCAGGCCTGTTGATTTGGTCAAATCAGTAACCCTGATTTTCCTCTTGCTGATCTGGGTTTGTCTTGGGTCGGGACCCGTACCTAGTTGGAGTGGATCCGTTCGCGGGTTATTGGATCTGTGAGAAGGAGACCCAGTACCCACTTCGGACCCGCTAGTAGGTGAAATTACCGTTTTACCCCTGAGCTTTGAGATTCGCGTCCGATGTGAACGGTCCCGATTTAATCCTATTTTTAGCCATATCACGAGCCCCCTACTCCTAGAGACTGAGTTTTTCAGTCTTTGAGGAGTAGTTTTACTGTTCTAATGGCGTACGGGATTTTATCGGTGTTCTTTAAGGGAGTTTTGGATCTTGCTCGGGGTGTAACGGTGTTATTCTGGGCTTGTAAAATGCCCAAAAATATTCTCAGAATTTTCTGGATTTTTGGTGATTTTTCCAGATTTTTCTGAATTTTTTCTCATTTTTTTGAATTTTTTGTTCATTTTCCGAATTAAATAATTAATTATCGAAAATATTAAATAATTATTCTAATTAAATAATTATATTTTTCAGAATTTAAAATAATTTTTCTGAATTTATAATTATTTTTAGAATTTTTATTTAATTTTTTCCGATTTTTAAATATTTTTTCGGATTTTTTAAATAAAAAACAATTAAATAAATAAATTAATTAATTTAAATATACCTGACACGTGGCACGATCTGTGCCGTCGGATCCCGGGACACGTGGCGCGATCTGTGCCGTCGGATCCCTGCGCGAATCTCGAGGAGGCGCGCTTTTCGAAAAAACGTTATCTTGTCGTTTAGCGCGCGTGGTACGATCTGGATCGTCCATCACCAGAAACGCGAATTTCTGGAAGATCCAACGGTCGTAGTCGTTCGGCATATATTTTCTCCGTTTGTGAAGCTCGGATAGGGGGTTGCTCGGCAGCCGACCGAGCGATTGTTGCGCAGCGGATCCGAGCTCGGGTGTGAGGCCACGTGGCATGCCACGCGGCATTTAAACACATTTTTTTTGTTTCTTCTTCTTTCGCGCTCTGTTCTTTTTTTCCCTTCGTTTCCTTCTTCTTCTCTTCTTCTTCTTCTCCGTCTTCCTCTGTTCTTTCTTCATCTCAGTCTTCGGCCCGACCGTGCCTCCGACCCCGACTCCGTCTCCGTCCCTGAGAGCGCCATTGAAGCTCGGCAGTGTAGCGGAGACGAAGGTGGAGCTCTTGAGCTCGGTGGGGAAGAGCTCGTCGAAGGGGAGGCACGGCGAACGTGGAGCTCGGCCATGGGGGAGCTCGCTCGAGGTGGGGGCTCGACGGAGGGGAGGCACGGCGAACGGGGAGCTCGGCCATGGTGGAGCTCGCTCGAGGTTGGAGCTCGACGGAGCTTGAGTTCGGCGACGAGAGCTTCGAGGTAATGGAGCTCGACGAGGGAGACGTCGGAGCTCAGGGGCTCGTCGAGGAGGGTGAGGTTGGAGCGTCGACGAGGTGCTCGGCAGCGAAGAGCTCGTCGTTGGGGGCGGAATGCGTGAAGAAGATGGGGCCAAGCTCGTCACCGTGGGTGCGTCGATCGGCCATGGCTTAGCTCGTTGGAGGAGGCTTCGAAGGAGGTTTTGGCACTCAATAATGGAGTAGAGCTTGGACGGTGGCTTCGATGAATGAGCTCAACGAGGACGGGGGGAGCCGAGGTCGGAGCATAGCCACGGTGGAGCTTGGAGAGAGGGCTGGTGGAGCTCGGCGCTTCGGAGCTTGTCGAAGTGGAGTGGAGCTCGGCGGAGCTCGCTGACAGTGGAGCTCGGCCATGGCGGTTGGTGATGGAGAGCTTGACGCCGGAGCTAGACGACGTAGGAGACTCGTCGGAAGTGGATGGGGTCGAACTCGGTGACGGAGCTTGACGCCACGGCGAAGCTCGTCGGATCTTGGCTACGGAGGGGGTGAGCTCGACGTCGGAGGGACGAGAGTTGCATGGGTTTTTGGCTTCGTTCTGTTTGGTTTCTGTTTTGAAGAGGAGAAGAAGGTGACACTGTGTACGGGGTTCGGGTTTGGATCCCTTAACGGGTCCGAACCCGTACAGCCGACCCGTTTCCCCCCCCCCTTTTTTTTTGGCGCCTTGTTCGGCGAATCCGAGCACGGATTTTGAGGCAAATTTTTGGCCATTTTGTAGCTCGGTATGGCAGTAGCTCGGATTGGAGATCCGAACTATGTGGCTTGATCTGGGCCGTTGAATGGTGGCACGAATCTCGAGACGGGCTTAATTCCCAAGAAAACGCTATCTTGTCGTTTAGCGACGCTGGCAAGATCTGGGCCGTTGGATACTGGCACGAATCTCGAGACGGCTCAGTTCCCAAGAAAACGCTATCTTGTCGTTTAGCGACGCTGGCAAGATCTGGGCCGTCTGATCGAGATCTTGCACGAATGTTGAGGAGAAAGTGAGTTTTCTCCGTTTGCAGGATCGGAAAGGCACTTGCTCGGCAGCCGACCGGGCTCTTTGATGTTGGGGCTCGGATGGGAAGAGCTCGGATTCTTGCTCGGATGGGAAGAGCTCGGATGGGAAGAGTTTGGATTCTTGCTCGGATGGGAAGAGCTCGGTTCGGATTTCTCCCTCGTGCGAGTGACTCGGCTCGGATTTCCAAGCTATTCGGCGCAGCTGCATTGAGATCAACTTTCCCGGTGCTACGGAGGTCCGATCGGGGCGTGCGACCCCTCGTTTCGAAGCTAGTTCGAAGATCTACAACTTCTCTTTAGGAGTGGGATGGAGATTCACCCTCCTTCATGGTCAAAATAGCCCCGCAAGATGCTTGTCTTCATGAAGTTGATAAGTACTTTGGTCTTGGGGATTTTGGAAGAGGAGCTCCACTCCTAGGGGCGGAGAAGATGTGCTAGGAAGACCCTTGGGCTAGGAAGACCCTTGTAAGGTGTGCTAGGAAGGCCCTTGTGCTTGGAAGACCCTTGGGCTAGGAAGACCCTTGGGGCGAAGAAGAGGCGCGAGTGGGTCAGATCGCTAGTCGCTCGGCTAGGAATACTGAGCGACGTGGAGCGATCTGAGCCGCTGGATCTCAGCGCGGATCTCGAGGCGGGCACAGTTTCCAAGAAAACACTATCTTATCGTTTAGCGACGCTGGCAAGATCTGGGCCGTTGGATGATGGCACGAATCTCGAGACGGCTCAGTTCCCAAGAAAACGTTATCTTGTCGTTTAGCGTCGCTGGCAAGATCTGGGCCGTCTGATCGAGATCTTACACGAATGTTGAGGAGAAAGTGAGTTTTCTCCGTTTGCAGGCTCGGAAAGGCACTTGCTCGTCTAGCCGACCGGGCTCTTTGATGTTGAGGTCGGATCAGCACTTGCTCGGCATCCGAGCCATTTGTGAGACAAGTGTGTGGAAGAACTCTAGGAGAGAGTTGTGCTCCTAACTTGTCGAGGAGAAGGTCTGCCTTGGAGATGAGCGTAGTGAAGAGCTCGGCTCTGGAAGAGAGCTATTTGTGAGATGAGTTTGAGGAGCAACTCTTGGAGAGAGTTTTGAGCTCCGAACTCGTTGAGAAGAGGTCCGCTTCGGGGATGAGCGGAGCGAAGAGCTCAGCTCTGGAAGAGAGCTATTTGTGAGACAAGTGTGAGGAGGGACTCTAGGAGAGAGTTGTGCTCCAAACTCGTGGGAAGAGGTCCGCTTCGGAGGCGAGCGGAGTGAAGAGCTCGGCTCTGGAAGAGAGCGATTTGTGAGACGAGTGTGAGGAGGGACTCTATGAGAGAGTTGTGCTCCAAACTCGTCGAGAAGAGGTCCGCTTCGGAGGCGAGCGAAGTGAAGAGCTCGGCTCTGGAAGAGAGCGATTTGTGAGACGAGTGTGAGGAGGGACTCTATGAGAGAGTTGTGCTCCAAACTCGTCGAGAAGAGGTCTGCTTCGCCGGCGAGCGGAGGGAAGAGCTCGGCTCTGGAAGGGAGCCATTTGTGAGATGAGTTTGAGGAGCAACTCTTGGAGAGAGTTTTGAGCTCCGAACTCGTTGAGAAGAGGTCCGCTTCGGGGATGAGCGGAGCGAAGAGCTCTGCTCTGGAAGAGAGCTATTTGTGAGACAAGTGTGAGGAAGAACTCTAGGAGAGAGTTGTGCTCCAAACTTGTCGAGGAGAAGGTCCGCCTTGGAGATGAGCGGAGTGAAGAGCTCGGCTCTGGAAGAGAGCTATTTGTGAGATGAGTTTGAGGAGCAACTCTTGGAGAGAGTTTTGAGCTCCAAACTCGTTGAGAAGAGGTCCGCTTCGGGGATGAGCGGAGCGAAGAGCTCAGCTCTGGAAGAGAGCTATTTGCGAGACGAGTGTGAGGAGGGACTCTAGGAGAGAGTTGTGCTCCAAACTCGTGGGAAGAGGTCCTCTTTGCCGGCGAGCGGAGGGAAGAGCTCGGCTCTGGAAGAGAGCCATTTGTGAGATAAGTGTGAGGTAGCGATGGCGAACGGGTCGACCGGGCCGGTCCGGGCCCAACCCGTGCGGGTTGGCACGCACGAGTGGGTGGGCCGGGCCGGGTTGGGGTGTTATGCGGGCCGGGCCGGGCCGGGTCAATTTTGTATTTGGGTGGCCCGCCCAACCCGTGAACCCATTAGGGCTCAACCCGGGTTGGGCCGGGTCGACCCGCGGGTTGGCCCGTTTAATAATATATATAATTTTTTTTTTTTTTTGGGGTAGCTTAAATTGAACTAATAATAATAATAATTTTACAAATGATGTATACAATTATACAAACAACCATATTTTGTTTGATGAAAATTACATTTCTTAAAAAATTATAATACAAATAAGTAATAATACTACAATTCTTCAAATATCCCCAAATGATGTTTAATTATAATACTAAGTATGTAATTCAGTAATAATACTAATAAGTAATAATACTACAATTCTTAAAATTAGAATCAAATATCCCCAAGGCCCAAATGATGTTTAATTATAGTACTAAGTAAGTAATAATACTAATAAACAAAAAAAATCGTAATAATAATAATAAGATTGAAAGAGTGAAATTGACAACAAATTTTGAAATTTTATTTATATGAATTTAAGTTGTACAATTTGAACAATTTATAACGAATTGAAGATTTCAATTCACAAATAAGTTTTATACAATAACATATTTCTTATGTACAATTTTAATTGACTACAATTTTTCTAATTTAACATAACAAGAAAAGCTATTGTTGTTGTTGTTGTTGTTCTTCAGGCGAGTTGCTCCCACTTGTGGAACTCGATAACGCTTTCCCTTGCGTCCTATCTTCAGCCTTCAGCCAGTCTTCTGTGCATACGAGCATCTCTAACGTCTCGGGCTTCAACCGATTCCTGTAATCAGATAGAACCCTGCCACTTGTAGAAAATGCACTCTCAGAAGCAACTGTAGAGACAGGAGGAGTTAGCAAATCTTTAGCCATAATTGATAGAATACTAAAAGTGTGTTCGTGTTCTTTCCACCACTGTAAAATATCTAGTGCAGAAGTAAAAGGCTCAGCATCTTGTTGGTTATACCAATTTAATTCATTTGGTTGATTAGTCCTAGGTTTTTTTGATTGAATTTTTTCAAGTAAACTAAATGTTCTATCACCAATTCTACTTTTACCTTTAGAACTACCAGAAGAAGAACTAACTACAGAAGCTGTACTACTAGAAGCAAAATGTCTATCATAATAATCATACAAGTTATTTAACGTAGATTCAAATTGAACTAAAAAACTAGCGCAATCAATTGTTAATTCTACAATGTTATCTAAATATCCAAAAAATATTTCTATCAAATTCTTCGTACCTTCTAATTTGATACGAGGATCCATAACAGTAGCAACACAAATCAACATAGGAGGAGGAAAATAATACTTCAAAAATTTTGTAAATGCAGGTTTTACAATGTCACTAATATGGGTATCATTTAACATTTCGTTAAATGTTTGCATCATGCTAACTAATTCAATAAAAATGCAACTAGAAGTAGATTCATATGTTTTTGAAAATTTTAAAGTTGCGATTTTAAAAGGTTCTAAAAATTTCAACAACGATTCAGCAAAAAACCAATCATTGGGAGTCATTTCAAAATTAGGCATATTTTGTGCGATACAAAAATCATTTACAACTGCTTTATATTTGGTGACAACACTTAGTAAATCAAAAGTAGAATTCCATCGGTGTCTAACATCCTTTGGAAATTTTCTAAAAGGAACATTTCTAGCTCTACACCAAGCTTTCCATTCTTGTAGCATGCTTGGTTTTAATGCAATGAAATGTACACAATTTCTAATTTTAATTATATATGGATCAGCTATACCTAATGCATCTTGAACACATAAATTTATAATATGACATGCACACCTAACATGAAAAATATTGTCAGATGGAGGGTTTAATATTCTTTTTAAAGTATTAATTGCTACATTGTTGTTAGATGCATTATCAAAACTAATAGCCATAATTTTATCGCGAATATGAAAAACATCACAAATTTCTAAAATACGGTTTGCTATTTCAGCGCCACTATGGGGATACGGCAACGACGCAAGTGATATGATTCTTTTATTAAGAATCCAATCATTGTCGATCCAATGACAGGTTATTCCCATCGTTGGAATATTGTTGACACCCGTCCAACAATCCGAAGTTAAACTAACCATACAAGTTAAACTCCATAAAATTGCAATCAACGCGTCCTTCATTTCCATGTACACTTTAAAACAATCCGACTTGCAAGTATTTCTCGGAATTCTTTTAAAATGAGGGTTTAAGGCCGTTTGATTAAAATTTTCCAAGTTCCTACTCTCGGGATAGGTAAATGGTAACTCTTCCTTAATTACTAATCGGGCCATTTCCCGACGAATAGGTTCGGGATCATAAGGGTGGCTATCTACTTGACCGGTCCTAGGGTTTATTCTTTGTTGGCCTTGTATTTGATCAAGAAGATCTTTATGATTATTTAGGATGTGCCTACTAAGTGTACCGGTTCCGTCACCCCTCTTGAATTTGTATTGTTTACCACATGCTTTACACACTTTCACACCTACACCCTGAGTATTTTCGTCCGGAATATACTCAAAACTTGTGCCAATCGCTAGTTTCTCCTCTACTTTTCCTACTACTACGGGCTTGTGTGGTTTCAGTTTGTTGTTATTCTTCTTCTAAATGTTCGTGTCCAACATCATCGTGTGTACCCCATTGTTCCATAGTAGGATCAAATTCTTGGGCGGGCTCAATAATTGGGACAATTGGTGGCCTACGTGAAGATGAGGAAGAATCTTGTCCGCTACGACCGCTACCGCGTGATCTAGACATAGTGTAGTAATGTGGTATGTAAATAAAATCTACAATGTAGAAGCGGTGAATTATACAAAAAAAAACTAAAAAATAAGAGGGTTGAGATAGAGAAGTTCAAAAAACAAACAATAATTTTAACTACAACGAAAAAAAAAACAAGAGAGAGAGAGATATTTTGATACCGTTCACCGTGGAATACGCGTATAAAAAAAACCGTGAAAATTAGAATATAATAGAAAAGATGGAGGAGCGCTTTGCCGATTTCGCAATTGAAGAGTTGAAGTAGATTTGAGTCGATGGTTGAAGAGAGTTGAAGACGTTGAAGACGTTGAATTTTGTTCTCCGATACGACCGGAATTTGATCGTGTATACGCCTCCTTGTACACTTGTTTGATGATTACTACAATTGTTCAAAATTTTTTTTTTTTTTTGATGTATAATAGTAGAGAGAGTAAGAGAGGAAGGTGTGATTTTTTTGGAGATTTTTGGGGGCTATTTATAGGCTTAGAAGTGGGTAAAAACAAAAAAAAAAAAATAATAAAAAAAAAGAACAACAGCAAGCAACGGCTGAGAGCCGTTTGCTGCTGTCAGCCCAACGGCACCAACCCAACGGTCCCAACGGCAGTAAACGGCTAGCGACCCGCTTCGAACCGCGGGTTTCGACCCGTTCGACTCGCGGGTCGAACGGTCGGCCCGCCACGGGTCGGGGGTCGAAATTCGCGGGTCGACCCGCGGGTTGGCGGGTCCAATTCGCGGGTTGACCGGGTTTGTGGGCCGGGTTTCGCGAATCCAATTCGCATAAATAGCGACCCGGGTCGACCCGGTACTGTTCACCGGGTTCGACCCGAACCCGTGAAAGACTTAACCGGGCCGGGTTCGTGGGCCGGGTCGCGGGTGGGTCGCCGGTTGACCCGGCCCAGTTGCCACCCCTAGTGTGAGGAGCAACTCTAGGGGAGAGCTGTAGCTCCGAATTCACTGCTTATGTGAGAGAATCAACGGTTGTGGGAGCAATTCCGAATGGCGAACCACTTCTAACCCGCTGAAGAGCAGGTTATTTGAAGCAGAATCGAGCCGAGTATTGGACTCCGAACCATCGGTGTAGTTCAACGGTTGTGGGAGCAGTTCCGAACGGCGATCTACCTCTGGCTCGTCCGGAGGCGAGCCGAGGAGGTAAAGTCGAGCCGAGTGTTGGACTCCGAACCATCGGTGTAGTTCAACGGTTGTGGGAGCAGTTCCGAACGGCGATTTACCTCTGGCTCGTCCGGGGGCGAGCCGAGGAGGTAAAGTCGAGCCGAGTGTTGGACTCCGAACCATCGTTTGGTTTGTTCAACGGCTGTGGGAGCAGTTCCGAGTGGCGACCAACTTCTAGCCCGCTTAGGAGTGAGCTTGCGAAGTAGAATCGAACCAAGTGTTGGACTCCGGACTCATTGAGATGAGGTCCGCCTGGGAGGTGAGCGGAGCAAAGAGTTCGGCTCTGGAAGAGAGCCATTTGGGAGAAGAGTTTGGGGAGCAACTCTAGGAGAGAGTTGTGAGCTCCGAACTCGTTGAGAAGAGGTCCGCTTCGGAGGCGAGCGGGGTGAAGAGCTCGACTCTGGAAGAGAGCCGTTTGGGAGAAGAGTTTGAGGAGTAGCTCTAGTAGAGAGTTGTGCGCTCCGAACTCGTTGAGAAGAGGTCCGCTCCGAGGTGAGCAGAGTGGAGAGCTCGTCTCTGGAAGAGAGCCGTTTGGGAGAAGAGTTTGGGGAGCAACTCTAGGAGAGAGTTGTGCGCTCCGAACTCGTTGAGAAGAGGTCCGCTCCGAGGTGAGCGGAGCGGAAGGCTCGGCTCTGGAAGAGAGCAATTGGTGAGATGAGTTTGAGGAGCAGCTCTAGGAGAGAGTTGTGAGCTCCGAACTTGTTGAGAAGAGGTCCGCTCCGAGGTGAGCGGAGTGGAGAGCTCGGCTCTGGAAGGGAGCCATTTGGGAGACAAGTTTGAGGAGCAACTCTAGGAGAGAGTTGTAAGCTCCGAACTCGTTGAGAAGAGGTCCGCTTCGGAGGCGAGCGGAGTGAAGATTTTGGCTCTGGAAGAGAGCCATTTGTGAGATGAGTTTGAGGAGCAGCTCTAGGAGAGAGTTGTGCGCTCCGAACTCGTTGAGAAGAGGTCCGCTCCGAGGTGAGCAGAGTGGAGAGCTCGGCTTTGGAAGAGAGCCGTTTGGGAGAAGAGTTTGGGGAGCAACTCTAGGAGAGAGTTGTGCGCTCCGAACTCGTTGAGAAGAGGTCCGCTCCGAGGTGAGCGGAGTGGAGAGCTTGGCTCTGGAAGAGAGCAATTGGTGAGATGAGTTTGAGGAGCAGCTCTAGGAGAGAGTTGTGAGCTCCGAACTCGTTGAGAAGAGGTCCGCTCCGAGGTGAGTGGAGCGGAGAGCTCGGCTCTGGAAGAGAGTCGTTTGGGAGACAAGTTTGAGGAGCAACTCTAGGAGAGAGTTGTGCGCTCCGAACTCGTTGAGAAGAGGTCCGCTCCGAGGTGAGCGGAGTGGAGAGCTTGGCTCTGGAAGAGAGCCATTTGTGAGATGAGTTTGAGGAGCAGCTCTAGGAGAGAGTTGTGCTCTTCGAACTCGTTGAGAAGAGGTCCGCTCCGAGGTGAGCAGAGTGGAGAGCTCGGCTCTGGAAGAGAGCCGTTTGGGAGAAGAGTTTGGGGAGCAACTCTAGGAGAGAGTTGTGCGCTCCGAACTCGTTGAGAAGAGGTCCGCTCCGAGGTGAGCGGAGTGGAGAGCTCGGCTCTGGAAGAGAGCAATTGGTGAGATGAGTTTGAGGAGCAGCTCTAGGAGAGAGTTGTGAGCTCCGAACTCGTTGAGAAGAGGTCCGCTCCGAGGTGAGCAGAGCGGAGAGCTCTGCTCTGGAAGAGAGCCGTCTGGGAGACAAGTTTGAGGAGCAATTCTAGGAGAGAGTTGTGCGCTCCGAACTCGTTGAGAAGAGGTCCGCTCCGAGGTGAGCGGAGTGGAGAGCTCGGCTCTGGAAGAGAGCCGTTTGGGAGAAGAGTTTGGGGAGCATCTCGTTGAGAAGAGGTCCGCTCCGAGGTGAGCGGAGTGGAGAGCTTGGCTCTGGAAGAGAGCAATTGGTGAGATGAGTTTGAGGAGCAGCTCTAGGAGAGAGTTGTGCGCTCCGAACTCGTTGAGAAGAGGTCCGCTCCGAGGTGAGCGGAGTGAAGAGCTCGGCTCTGGAAGAGAGCCGTTTGGGAGACAAGTTTGAGGAGCAACTCTAGGAGAGAGTTGTGAGCTCCGAACTCGTTGGTTAAGGTAAGTATGTTGCGGGAGCAGCCATGTAGAAGAAGCTCTACAATAAGGTGAAGACCTCTTGGGAGGAGCTGGGAGATTCTGAGTCTTAAAGCTCGGCAGGCCCTTCGGTTCGTTTGTTGGCTCCTCAGGGGGGAAGCTCGGGCGATGAGCTTGGTGACAAGGGGTTCGGAGGTTGGAGCTCGATGGTTTGAGCTCAGTGAGTTGGAGTCGAAGTCAGAGCTCGACGACGGAGCAGACGAGAAGAGGGGTCGAGCTCGACATGTGGAGAGCTCGACGAAGCCATGGGAGATGGAGCTCGAGCTTCGACGGAGCTTGGGGAGTGGAGCTCGGCGCTCCTTCGGTCGAGGGAGGAGCTTGACAGCGAAGAGGAAGCTCGGGAGGTTGGAGCTCGGCAATGCAGTGGATGTGAACTGTGAGCTCGGAGCTCGTCGAGGGAAGCTCGCTGTCGTGGAGCTCGGCGATGCAGAGGAGTTCGGTGCTCCTCATTGGAGCTCGGCAATGGAGAGGAGTTCAGAGCTCCCCATTGGAGCTCGGCTGCGAGGGGAGCTCGTCGAAGGTGGTCGACGAGTGGAGCATGGAGCTTTTGCTTCTGCGGTTAGGACCAGCGGGACCGTTAGGGGGTTTCTGATTCAGAATAGGAGGCTGGCCCTGTTGGAAATGGTCCTCGGCCGGAGGAGGAAGTTGCCCCTGCTGCGGAGCGGGATGGACGGGGACTTCCTGCTGTTGATCAACAGGGTTGGGTCCACGGTTGGACCCCCTGGATCTTACTTTTCTGGGAGGCGTGGCTGAAGAAGAGCCAGTCGACGAGGAAGAGACGGAGGCTATTCGTATGGTTTCCCACGGGCGGCGCCAATCTGTTACCGCTGATTTCGGTGTGGGGGTAAACAGATAAGATTTGTGAGTTCGAGAAAACCTGAACAGCTGATCCGAACCTGTTCGTCTGAGTTGGGCTGCTGACTCCCGCCGTACACCTGCAAGGAAAGTGCGAAACACCGGGGTTGATCCCGGTGACGCACCCTCCGACGCTCTTGTCAGTAACCAGTGACGATTAAAAAAGAACTTATGCAGGAAAAAGATTGATTAACCTGTAACAGTGGTAGGTGGGAGGTATTTATAGTCGCCATGGGAGTGATTAGAGGCATGATTTCCTGTGTAGCTGTTAGGAGTAAAATCCTCACATTCTGTTTAGGAAACTGACCCCTGATTCCCGGTGAGAGCAAATCAGGCCTGTTGATTTGGTCAAATCAGTAACCCTGATTTTCCTCTTGCTGATCTGGGTTTGTCTTGGGTCGGGACCCGTACCCAGTTGGAGTGAATCCGTTCGCGGGTTATTGGATCTGTGAGAAGGAGACCCAGTACCCGCTTCGGACCCGCTAGTAGGTGAAATTACCGTTTTACCCCTGAGCTTTGAGATTCGCGTTCGATGTGAACGGTCCCGATTTAATCCTATTTTTAGCCATATCAATAATCATACAAGTTATTTAACGTAGATTCAAATTGAACTAAAAAAGTAGCGCAATCAGTTGTTAATTCTACATTTACCTCTAAATATCCAAAAAACATTTCTATCAAATTCTTCGTATCTTCTAATTTGATACGAGGATCCATAACAGTAGCAACACAAATCAACATAGGAGGAGGAAAATAATACTTCAAAATTTTTTGAAATGCAGGTTTTACAATCTCACTAACATGGGTATCATTTAACATTTCGTTAAATGTTTGCATCATGCTAACTAATTCAATAAAAATGCTACTAGAAGTAGATTCATTATTTTTGAAAATTTTAAAGTTGCGGTTTTAAAAGGTTCTAAAAATTTCAATAAAGATTCGGCAAAAAACCAATCAGGGGGAGTCATTTCAAAATTAGACATATTTTTTGCGTTACAAAAATCATTTACAACTGCTTTATAATCGGTGACAACATTTAGTAAATCAAAAATAGAATTCCATCGGTGTCTAACATCCTTTGGAAATTTTCTAAAAGGAACATTTCTAATCCTACACCAAGCTTTCCATTCTTGTAAAATGCTTGGACTTAATGCAATGAAATGTACACAATTTCTAATTTTAACTATATATAGATCAGCTATTCTTAATGCATCTTGAATACTACAATTGTTCAAAAATTCTTTACAAATGATGTATAATAGTAGAGAGAGTAAGAGAGTGAGGTGTGATTTTTTATGAAAATTTTGGAGATATTTATAGGCTAAATATGTTGGAAAAAACAAAAAAAAACCAAAAAAATACCCCAAGGTCCCCAACGGCTCAAAGAGCCGTTCTGTCCTAAGACAGAGCGCACCAGCAGCGAACGGGCAGAATTTCGATCGTTTGACCCGCGGGTCAACGGTCGACCCGTCACGAGTTGAACGTTCGACCCGTCACGGGTCGAATGACGGGTCGAACGTTCGACCCGTACGGTTCGAACGGGTTGAAACCCGCGGGTCGACCCGCGGGTTGGCTGGTCCAATTCGCGAGTTGGGTCGGGTTCGTGGGCCGAGTTTCGCGAGCCGAATTCGCGTAAATTGCGACCCGGGTCGACCCGGTACTGTTCACCGGGTTCGACCCGAACCCACCTAGCAACTAAACGGGCCGGGTTGGCGGGCCGGGTCGCGGGTGGGTCGCCGGTTGACCCGGCCCAGGTGCCATCCCTAAACAGAAATGAAATTAAGATGCAGGACTACCCTTGTGACTTTGTGATATTCTTTGCTAGCTTAGTAAATTTGCAGGTCCTGTCTAACCCTTTAAAATACTCGGTTGAATTTTACCTTATTCTGACCACTAATGCCTTTTGGATTTCCACGTAATCTGTTTATCTACAACAAAACTTGTTACAAGGGTTTCCATGTAATCTGTTTTATCTAAAACAAACCTGAATGTCGACTTTATTCTATTAAAAAAGTTTTTCACTTGTTGGAGGATACCATTCTTTTATTTCTTTTACCTGGTTGCCTACTGTATGATTCTTCCTTTCTGTTTGCTATATGTACAATCATCTATATGCAGTTTGGTTGATTCTTTATCGCCGAGTGTTGCACGAGTTAATGATTAACGATAAACTGATGATAATTCTTTAAAGGCCATGTACATCAGAATGATATCTTCAAATCTCAGTAAGGAATTATGGTAAACTAGCAAGGGCACGACAAGGAATAAGGACATTGGATTAGACTTGAGAGGCATCAAATATTGTCAGAATTGTTGAAGAACCGATTGTGATGATATTCATGTGTAAAGAGCATGGCAACAGGATTTTTTTTGGGAAGTACATTTGTTCATGTTTTACAATACGACAAAATTGTCTGGCTAAAAATTCTTTATTTTTCTAACTACATGATAGATGGGCAAATGAATGTCAAATAACTTGACTTTACACACTTAGGCTATCTTAGGCATTTAGAACAAGATGAACGGTATAGATTCTTCAGTCATGGAGGGCCTCAAAATAAGAGGTGAGGTAGGGCTTTATGGGATATATTTCCCCAATTTTTTTTAAATTTTTTGGTTCTCATATATTTATAAATTTTTAAAAGAAATAGCTAAGCACTTTTTTTGGCTTTTCATCGGTTGAGCTACAGCTAAGAAAAACAGAGGTCGACCACTTTTTCCCTTTTACCACTATTTGAAACCTTGCAGTAAATATCTGAGTGTCATGTAGGATAAAAATATTTCTTCTAACAGTGTAGATAATATTTAAATTTTAAAAATGTCATAAATACAATCTGCTGAATGCAGTTGACACTTCTTAGTTCTTACGAACTTAATTTATCTTAAGAAAAACCTAAAATCGCAATTACCATTGGACACCTTATATTACTTGCATTGAGTCAAAATACTTTTATAACTTGTTACTGAACATGTCAGGGGCACATTGATAGAGATGTCGTGTGGGGGGGCCTTCAAAAACACATCAGAAGAATGAATTCTAACTCATGGTGCAACCTGTAGTTTGTAGGTGATTTTCTTCCAGCACACTTCTATCACGAGCCATTAGTGAGCAATGTTGTTTGTAAATGTTAGATGCAGTAGTTGTGTCGGCCTAAGAATTTTCATATCGGGGACATATAGTGGACATACAGTAAATCTTTGCGTGTCGTGTAGGATAAAAAACATTTTTGCTAAGTGCTAACATTGTCTAGATAACATTTGAACTTATCAACCGTCATAAAATGTAATCTATTGAATTCAGTTAACGCTTATTAGGAACCTTATTTATGTTGAGAAAAGCCTAAAATTGCAATTACCATTGGACAACTAATATTACTTGCATTGAGTAAAAAAAAAACACTCATAAAACCTATTAATCAAAGGGATAGAAAAATAAAAGATTTGGATACAACTGGGTGTATTAAGAGTGAGGAATCAAGAGTCTTAGTAAAAGATGAAGAAATTAAAGAAATATTGCAAAGTTATTTTTAGAAGTTATTAAATGAAAAAGTTGTGGGCAACTTAAATATAAAAGAATCAAGGGAAAGTTGAGAGCATATGTTTTTCCGTAGAATTAGGATCTCAGAGGTTCGAAATACTCTAGAAATGATGAAAAAAGGAAGAGCTTTAGGACTAGATGGTATACCCACTGAAGTTTGAAAGTGTTTTGGGATGTAGGAGTGGGCTGACTAACAAGATTGTTTAATAAAATTTTGAGAACCAAGAAGATGCCTGATAAATGGAGAAAGAGCATTTTAGTACCTATATATAATAACAAAGGAGATATACAAAGTTGCTTCAACTACCAAGGGATTAAATTAATGAGCCATAAGATAAAACTTTGAGAGAGTGATCGAACATAAACGGAGACTAGAAACAACAGTGTCTGAGAATCAGTTTGGATTTATGTTTGAGAGTTCAATAATGGAAGCAATTTATGTACTAAGAAAATTTATGAAAAAAATATAAAGAGAATAAGAAAGATCTGCATATGAAAAAGTCCGTAAAGACATGGTATGGTGTGTGTTAAATAACAAAAGAGTGACTATTCGGTATATTGAGGTGATTAATGATATATATGAAGGGGCTATGACCACAATTAGGACAACCTCAGGAGATAATAGTAGATTCCCTATTATAGTAGGTTTACAACAAGGTTCGGCTTTTAGCCCCTAACTCTTTACTTTGGTGATGGATGAATTGACGCAAGGAATACAAAATGAGATGCCTTGGTGTATGTTTTTTACTGATGATGCCGTCTTAGTGGACGAAACTAGAGCAGGAATCAATACTAAATTAGAATTGTGGAGAAAAACTTTAGAAGGTAGAGGCTTTAGAATAAGTAGAACTAAAACAGAGTATATGGAGTGTAATTTTAGCGATATTTGGAATATAAATGAGGAAATAGTGAAGTTTGATGGTTAATAGATACCTAAGAGAGATAATTTGTGGCTCAATTATACAAAGAGGTGGGGAGATTTATCAAGATGTTAAGCAGGATGACTTAAGTGGAGAAGCGTTAGCGGTGTTTTGTGTGACAAATGTATACCTTCGAAGTTGAAGGAAAAATTTTATAGGCCGGCTGTTAGACCATCATTGAGGCATGAAGCAGTATTAGGCAATAAAAAAATATGTCCAAAAAATGAGTGTAGCGGAGATGAAGATGCTAAGATGGATGTGTGGTAAAACCAGGATTGATAGAATTAGAAATGAGCATATATGAGACATGGTAAATGTACCTCCTATCCAAGATAAATTAAGAGAGAATTATCTCAGGTGGTTTGGACATGTCAAACGTAGACCTAGTAGTGCTCCTCTTAAAAAGAGTGATTGAATAAATATTGAAGGTAGAGTTAGGGGTAGGGAAGACCTAAACTTAGTTGGATGGAAGCTGTATGAAAAGATATGATAGCTTGTGGCCCCAGAAAATATTGCACCAAACCGAGCAGAATGGAAAGCTATGATTTATGTAGCCGACCCCAACTAGTTGGGTTAAAGGCTTTGTTGTTGTTGTTGTTTATAAAACTTCTTAATCAACATGTCAGGGGCACATCGAGTGATATGTCCCGTGCACAACCTTCAAAAATGACATCACATGACATTTCGCACATGTCAATGGACATTTAAAACACTGTTTGTGAAATCGGGAGCATATGCATGTATCTTTTGATCTTCTAAATTAATGGATGAGTTATTATTATTATTATTATTATTATTATTATTATTATTATTTGTATTTCACCTGATCTGTTAAGGGACATGACATTCTATGTCATTATCAATTATACAGTGCAAGAATTAGATAATCATATGATATCATTCGTTTGGATCGTCAGTTTAATCTTGGTTGTATTGCTGAAACTAATGCATTAATATATCTTTAACCGTCTTAATTCTGATTAAATTCCTGCTGCTCACACTGATAGATCTCAAGTTTCTTCTCTGATGCCTTCCTCTTCAAAGGGGAGGAGGTGAGTGTGAGGGTTTCAGTAGGAATATCTTTTTTATCAGGCTGCTTGGATGCATCAGTTACAACGAAATTCAACAGTATGCCTTGATCTATTCGACCATGTCCTGCCTTGAACCCACTGAAGTTTCTATTTTGTACTTCCGACTATGAATTTTCTGAACACATTTTGATTTGGTGAGCGAGGGTCATAAAAAATTCCAAACTCTTCATCCTGGTATATAGTTAGATGCACCTGTTCAGGTTATTCTGATCACCTTCTTTATGTATCAGAGATTGATGGAGGTTCATTTGCTTCAAAGCTCCCAGTCTATGGCAAAAAATTCCTTGCATAGCTGTTGTTTGGATTTTAGGAAACTGGTCGAAATTTTTTTGCGAATAATTAAAATCTTGAATTTGCAAAATCTTATTTGATATGTAAACTTGAACTAACAAGAGAAATTCGAAAAGTTGCTCCGAAATCATTCTAGTTGCTTGATTGTTTTCTAGATAATCAGTTCGATATGCTCAATACCAATAACGTGGAGTAAGTAGCGTGCTCAGTCTAAGTCCTTGGTACTGGATTATGAATGTTGTTTCTTGTTATACAATTCTATAGCAAAATTAGAAGCGTATTCAACATTGTAAATAATCCGTCGTTCACAAATTTTGTTGATTTCTGGACCGATATTAATGCTGCAAGTTAATGTTTCAGATGGCACTTTCTGATTCAATTTTCTGTTCTTTGCTATCTCTTTTTTTCAGTGATTATATACAATGTTGAAATGATAAAGCAGAAAAACCATCTGTCGCGCGAGCTTTTGGGAATAGAGGCGATTCCCTTCCCTGTTATAATCCTCTGATGTGGTGATAAAGACATGGAGAGGTTCATATACAACTGCGGAAACCTTGAGGTTGTTTATGGATTCAATGTCATTTTGAAGAATTAAACTTAAACTTCAGTCATGTACCTAATTTTATTTGTGAGCATATACAATCTTGTTATGTTGAAGACTAAAACTAGTATTGTAGCTTGTGCAGCACCTATTTTGCTGTATTCAATAATGCCTTGCCTTGTGATTTGCTAGTTACATACTTCAGTACCTTAAATAATAGTCTGGTTATTTTTTTTTAATAAATTAATTAAATTCAAAGTGTTCAATAATGCTTTGCCTTGTCAAACCATGCTCTTGCCGTAGATCTATAGCATTTGTTAGGAGTACATAGTACATAAATTGAAGCCTTTTACATATATTATATCACTAATGATCCATGACACCTGAAAGCAAGTCATTATCTGCTATGACAACATATCAGGTCACAATGTACCAAGATGAATTGTTGATTTATTTATCATGTTTGATCTTATGGAGCAATCGTATTCTGTCTTCTGCTAATCATGCAAAATGAAACAACCCGCTATCCTGATCACCAATATTACAGAAAAAGATAGTTTTTTGTTTTTGTTTTTGGGCGTAATCGCAAAGACATACTGTTTGATCTTATCGTATGCCTGTATTCTATTTCCTGCTAATATGAAAATGAGGTAGTGACAATCTTCGGTGCTCCAATTATGAGCATCCAATTTGTCAATATTGAGTATCGAAGAACAGCTACTTGGCTACAAAATATTTAAATGTGCTAACTTCCCTCCTAAAGTGATGAGTGAATAACAGAAAACTGCTATTTATTCTTCATCAAATCTCTCTGTTTCTTTTAGCCAATCTTTAAAAAAGTGAAACACCAGTGCAAAAGGATTGCCTGTTTCCATTCTGTATTACATTTGTACGTATATTCGATCACGTTTTAGGATAAGAAAACAAACACCATGGCTGATGGAGAGCAGACGATTACTGGTTTAAAGAAGGTGCAGGTTGAAAGGATTCTTGCGAATGAAGAAGTTGCGTGAAATGATGAAGATAAAGTTATTGGAAGCTTCAATATGATAGCTCTAGATCAGGATTGGCAAGTTTTACTTGATACAATCCCAGAAGTTTATATGATCAAAGTGGCAATATGTCTGTTTTGTGCAAGAGTAATCAAAATTAAAAAATTTCAACTATCAAATTTCTTGTTAATAAGATGTAATTTGTCATTTGTTCTATTTTCAAGACAGTCATTTGAAAAATCACAGTAAAGGAAGCAAGTGGAGGGGAGAAATGGAAAGTACTAAATAAGAGGTGAAGAATGACAAAGTTAATTGTTAACCTTCAACAGGACAGCTCTAACTGTCAAAGACTACAGGCGAAAACCAGATAAGATTCTTGTTCTGACTTTAGCTTAGCTGAGACTCTAATTTTGAATCAGATTATATTTCTGAGTTCAAATAAGTAAGTTTATCAATAAAATGATATGAACTTTGGATTACTCAACTCTTCTAAACCATTTCGATTATTGTTAATACAACTATAAATCTTGACCGGAGTAAATACCAATTTATTTAAATCAACATGTACGGTTCTGATCTTTATATGCTTTGGAAACCTGAGTTATAAAATGAGTAAACACAATTCTACATTCTTCAAATTTTCTTCCCCCCCCAATTAGTTGCATTTTTTAAAACTCGAATTATAGATTTAGTTCAGTAACTATCATTCTTTTTTTCTTTCCTGCGTAAATTGAATACACAGTTCTAATATTTTCCTTGTTTTAAAAAAATATATTTGTCCAGTTAACTTATTTGTTTTTTCCTTCGATGCAGACAAGCTCAAAAGCTAAACACGTGGAGAAGAAACGGAGGGGAGGTCTTAGAAAGAGGAAAGGTTTTCGAAGGGAGTGAGGCGACAACAGAAGCCAACGGCCTTGGCCCAAAAGAAGGAGACTGCAGCGCTCAGGAGAGGGGGGTGGTGTTTGAGGCGCGAGCTCAGAAAGGAATGCTCCGAAATTTGGTGGTGGAGAGTTTTGGAGAAGAAGAAGAAGCAACTCAGATCCAAAATGGGAAGCTGAGTGGAGAGCTCGAGGCAGTCACAGAGAGCGAGGAGGCAGGGGGAGTATTCGAAGAGGCAGGGGGAGTTTTCGAAGCGCCTGTCTCCACCGACCTGCCCTCCAATCGTGGAGTGACACGTGGAGGGGCGTAGGTAAAGGAGTATGCGACACATCCCCAGGAAGCTCCTATGAGGGAGGAGTATGCAATTGATGAGAATGGGCCCAATATGTGTGTTGGGCCCAATAAATGTGTCATGACTCAGAGAAATATTAGGCCTATAAAGGGGTCCAACACTGTCAACCAAATACAACTTGTGGATCTTGTTTCATCTATGGGGAGTGGGCCAACAGAAGGGTCCAATGAACAACAGCTGCAGGGACCCATGATGGGGGCCGCTCAGGTTGTTATTACAGAGTATGCAGATAGCGATGAAGACATGGAATGACGCTTAAATTTGGATAAAGAGTTCTCATTTATGGATGAGGAGTCAGAGGATCTTGAGTTTGTTGCTGATACACAGAGAGAGATCTCACCCGAGATGGTCTTATCCACCTTTCCAGAATCAGTGCCTGACTATAGTACTGGAACGTCAAGTAGGGCAGTTGGGTTCAGGGTATAGCGAACACCTAAGAGGGCTCATGTGGAGTCCCTGGATGACTACCTGGAGGTGGCTGCGGCGTCCAAAGTTACAAAGTTCGATAACAGAGGTACGAGAAGTTTTTTAGCTTCTATATTAAATTTCATGTTAGATTCTAATGTTTTGATCCTAGCTCATACCTGTGGCTTAGAGGTGTGTGACATAGAACGTAATGCTCTACTGCTCAATAAAATTAGGGGTTGGAAAATTGAACGGGCGAAGGCTACCTATTAGAAGGACCTGGGGTCCTCCTCTGTGTCGACGGAGGTCTTCGAGGAAGACACCCGTCCCACACCCACGATCAACCTAGAATCGTTTCCCCAATGAATACACTATTCTGGAACGTTAGGGGGTTGGGAGATAGGGGTAAGAGAGATATGGTTAAGGACGTCATTATGAACTCCAAGGCGGAGGTGGTGGGGTTACAGGAGACCAAGCTCGCACACGGGTTTAAACTCAAAAGAGTAGGGGGCAATAGAATCAAGGAATGGGTGCTACGCCCATCCTCAGGAGCTTCGAGGAGCATTGCTATTGGGTTCAACCCAGATATTTTCACCTGTTTCGAGGAATACAGTGGAACGTTCTCCCTGACTATCCGACTGAGACAACGGTCTGACAATTGGGAGCATACAGTCACTGTGGTTTATGGGCTGAACGTGGCAATAGATCGAGACGCCTTTTGGCAAGAGCTTATCGGTATTCGACAACGATGGTCGGGAGCTTGGATCGTTGAGGGAGATTTCAATAGTACTAGATTTGCATTCGAGCACAGGGGAAGAGGCTCGAGCGACAGACACAGAGAAGAATTCAATAGGGTGATCACGAAGCTGGAGCTGATCGATATCCCAATTAATGACTGACTATTTACCTGGTCAAACATGGAAGCGTCCCCGATTATGGCCAAGCTGGACAGGATCCTAGTTTCGATGGATTGGGAGGCTAAATTCCCATTGGCAACCGCTAAATCTATTCCTAGACCTACGTCGGATCATACCCCGATCCTACTTGATGCTGGAGTACAGGGATTTCAAAGGCCAAGGAGGTTCAGATTTGAGAAGGTATGGCTAGAAATCCAGGCTTTCACCACATGGTGATGAAAACTGGGCGCTCCCAACTACTGGATCGGACGCTACAACCCGATGGTGTGAAAAAATCTGCAGACTGCGAAAGAGGCTGCATAGATGGAATCGGTCTAGATTCTCGATTATCTAGCGTGCAAAAGATTCCTTTTTGGAAGGAATTGATGAGCTAGAGAGATTGGAAGAAATGAGAGTCCTGTCACAAGACGAAAGAAACAGGCTACCAAGAGCTCCGAGAAAATATTGCCAATTTTTATAAGCTGGAGGAGATCAAATGGCAACAGAGGTCGAGAATTTCGTGGCTCAAAGAGAGAGACGCGAATACGGCCTTCTTCTACCGAGTGGCAAGTGCAAGACGTAGATCCAATCTAGTCCTGTCAATACAAACGGAAACAGAAACATCCCAAAACGAAAATGTGATTTCCAAAACCTTTCACGACTACTACAAGGATCTCTTTGGGAAGAAGAATGACTTCAGGATCCCACTTAGGGACAATTTTTGGTAGGGCCACCAGAACGAGTCAGCTCATTCACTATCCATATTGGAAGCACCTTTTTTGGAGACGGAAGTGGAAAAGGCCATCACTCAAATGGGAGCAGAGAAGTCGCCTGGACCAGACGGCTTTGCAATGATGTTTTTCCAAGTTTTCTGGGAAGAAATAAAAGGGGACATTATGGCTTTGATGGATGAATTCTTCCACAACAACTTCAGATTGGGCATATTCAACTTCGCAGAAGTAATTCTGATCCTAAACGGGTGGAGTCCACTCGGGTGGGGGATTTTAGACCTATTAGCCTCATAAACTGCTTGGTTAAGATCATCACAAATGTCCTCGCCATCCGCCTGGGAAGCATAATGGACAATTTAATTAGCAACACCCAGTCTGGTTTCATCAAGGGCAGATGTATCCTGGACTCTGTGGCCACCGCAAAACAAGTTATCCACCACTGCCATACGGGCCATTCTAAGAATTTCCTCCTCAAACTGGACTTTGAGAAAGCATATGACTCCGTCAACTAAAATTGCTTGCTGGAAGCTCTCAGAGGGAGAGGCTTTGGGGTTAAATGGATCAGGTGGATCAAATAGTGTTTATACACTAGTAAAATGGCAATCTCGGTGAATGGGAGGCCGGGACTACCCTTTTCTTGCAAGAAGGGTCTTCGGTAGGGGGATCCGCTGTCACCTCTTCTATTCACTATTGTAGCGGATGTTTTGAGGGGCATGCTAGATAATTGTCGGAGAAAAGGTTGGATAAAACCTGTGGCTAGCAGCACCTCGAACCAAGGGTGCACGATTCTTCAGTATGCTGATGACACCCTCCTCTTTGGTAACGGGAACAGGTCAGAAACAGTTTGCTTTAAAGGGTCCCTCGACTGTTTTGAAGCCTGGTCAGGTCTCAGGATTAATTTCCACAAGAGTGCTTTGATACCGATCGCACTTTCCGGTGTAGAAGCACAGGACCATGCCACCATACTGAATTATATGAAAGACAATTTTCCAATCAAATATCTAGTTCTGCCGCTCAGACCAGGGAAGCTTACCAAGACGGACTGGCTACCTATCATAGACAGGGTGGAGGATAGATTGTCCGGATGGAAAGGAAAGTCGCTTTTCCTCGGGGATAGAGTGGTACTTATCAACTCGGTGTTGTCTAATCTGCCAATTTACTGCATGTCGTTCTTTGAGCTGCCCAAGTGGGTGATCCAAAGGATTGACCGAATCCGAAAGCAATTTCTCTGGAAAAGGGCGGACTCGAATAGGGGGGATACCACCTGATCAAGTGGGGTATTGCATGCATGAAGAAGAAACATGGAGGGATGGGCATCATCGACTTGAGAGACATGAACCTTACCCTACTTGGAAAATGGTGGTAGAAGGTCTTCCACCACAGCGGGGAAGGATGGCAGGAGTTCATTCAACCATACCTTAGGGGGAAAGGTACGAGAAGGCTTCCGGGCAGGGTCTAGAGTCTCTTGCTTCTGGAAAGGGATTGCCAAAGCAAGTAGACCTTTCAACTTAGCAGTTACATCGGCTATTGGTAATGGACGGTCCACCAGATTCTGGTGGGACAAATAATGTGGTGCCCATACCCTTAAGGAGACTTTCCCAGATTTGTATGAGAAAACGACTCACCCGAATGTATCTGTGGCCAAGACATAGAAAAAGGCAATTGGAAACCGTCTTTTCGAGGACCTCTTAGCCCATGGTTACAGCAACGACTAAATGAACTGCAAACACACATTACACAGGACGGGACGATGTGCGCTCAAGGCCCAGATCGGATGCGCTGGGGACTAGAGACCAAAGGAGTTTTCACTGTTAGGTCTCTGTATCATCGCATTCACTATCGAGGATGTAGACCCAGTTGGACACAAGTGTTATGGAAAGCCAAAATGTCCGTTAAAGTCAGGGTCTTCCTCTGGCTAGTGCTCAATAATGCAATCCTCACCAAAGAGAACCTTGCTAAAAGACAATCCCAGATCGCGACCAACTGTGGGTTCTGTAACGTACATACGGAGAATTTGAACCACCTTTTCATCCATTGCCAAATGAGTAAGGCAACTATGGTAGAGGTATTACGGGCCTTAGGGATATGTGACTACCCCAGCGAATACGAGGATTTGTGGGTTGACTCCAAATTTGCCTCTGTTCGCCACGAAATGAAGGATGCTTGGTATATAGCCATTGCGGCAACTACTTGAGTGTTATGGCTAGACAAAAATAATTTTTATTTTCGTGCTTCATGTAATAGTATTTCTGGTAATCTTACTCATATCATGCATCTTATTTCATTTTGGGCCACAGGTGCTGCTACAGGAGCAAGAGGGAGGATTGCCAGAGTCTTCAAGGTGGAGGAATTCGATGATGAGGAGGTCGAGTTTGGACCGACACTGGACTGAGGGGTAGGCGCCATTGATACTCCCATGGAACATGATACAATTGGGAAACCCACAATCCACAATTAGCGGTATTTTGTATTTTGTATTTTGTATTTTGTTTCGGTCTATTGTACCTTTGGTTGTACTTTTGTACTTCTGGTTAGACCCACCCCCCAGGGTATTGTTGGGGGGTTATGTTCAATTTTTTGCGCTGTTACTTTTTGTATGTTCCCCCGGTACGCCGGAGTTGTTTTATTAATCTCTTATTAATGAAACAGACTTTATTCCACCTTTAACCTCAAAAAAATATTGTACAAAGAATCGGCTAATCCGTTTATTATGTAGTTCCTATATAAGTAATCAATATTTTTTCAAGCATCCACAACGGCGATGACTTGGTTATCTTGCTCATCTTCTTTAAGATTTGAAGCTTTTTCGTTCAAAAATCTTGCGAGAGATTCAAGGTGGTTAAGTATAACATCATTTTTTGTTGCCACCTCTTGAAATTCTGTCCATTGAACTTCTCAGGTTTCTCCCCATGCGAGACCGAGACATGTACAACAATTGTCGGCACTTGTGCCGCATCAGCAACAATAGCATTCTCCGATGTATTTGTCTTTTTAAATTTGAAAATACACAACACGATTCAGACATAACCAGTACGTAACAGACAGTTTCATGTATCTCATATGTTTGAATGGCTGTTTATTGTGCCATTACCATATTCTATATCCCATCAAAGGTTCAACATAATAAAGTTTAACTTCGTTAAAAAATATGTAACAATCTGATCTAAATGGTACCCTGTTCAAATAAAAAATAAACACATCATATATATATAATATATATGCACACAAATTGGTTATTAATAGATTATATAATAATATAATCCAAATAAATCAAACCATTTTTTATCACATAACCATGTCCCTATACTTGAACATAGAACGTAAATACATGACAAGACAAACCGCTAACTTATCACATATACCTACTTGACTTTACTAATTAATTAAACAATTCGAGTAAACTGATGATCGACCACAAACTACCAAATCATATGAATATGTGTTTGGTATATATATACCACGTACGTACCACTCTCTTCATGTTTGAATTTTGGCCACTTTTGGCACCTCAACTGGAAACTCATGTATCTCATCCATCCATGGATTCTTCTCCTTGGCTGGATTGACAGTCTTCAATGCTTTCCATACTGCACTGTTGCATTTGAACCCTGACCCGAACGCGATTTGCCAAGCTCTATCTCCTTTCCTGATCCTGCCCTTCGCCTCGGTGTATGCAAGCTCGTACCACAAGGAACTGCTCGATGTATTCCCAAACCTATACAGAGTCATTCTAGAAGGTTCCATGTGCCAGTCACTGAGTTCAAGATTCTTTTCAAGCTCGTCCAGCACTGCTCTGCCACCTGCATGGATGCAGAAATGTTCGAATGCGAGCTTGAAGTCCGGAATATAAGGCTTGATCTTCATCTTTAATATTTTCCGTCCTAGCAATGTCACGAAAAATAGTAGCTGTTCGGACATTGGAAGGACTAGTGGTCCAAGAGTGGTGATGTTGGCCTTCAGGGCTTCACCGGCAATGGCCATGAGGTCTTTGGAAAGTGCAACACCGACTTTGCCTACTTCGTCCTCTTCTTGGAACACGCATTTGTAGGCGCGGTCATCTGCTCCTTTATGGGTGCGAACTGTGTGCGTTAGTTGGTACTTGGAGCGGCGACGCTCAGAGCGGCGGTTGGTGAGGAGGATGGCAGCTCCACCCATTCGGAAGAGGCAGTTTGAGACAAGCATCGAGCGGTTGTTGCCGAAGTACCAGTTGAGTGTGATGTTCTCCATGCTCACTACCAGTGCATATGAGTTGGGATGGACCTGCACATATTTATTTGAGAAACGTTGAATAAATTGGTTTATACATACAAATCATAAAAAAAAAAATGATAATTAGGGAAAAAGTTTTCCTCAATTACTTAATCCTAACATAATTAAATGTAATGAAAGTAATCACGACAGAAAAGTGAAGACTTAGTTAGGGCAGGTTGTCATATCTTTCATGCAAACAAACAAGTTCAAGGCTAGTCTTTCGAGCTCTAAAAAGTTAACTAAACGTCTAACCACATGATTACATCGGTTAGAATTAGGAATGAGAAGAAATTTTGTATTGATTGATTATTGATTGAATAAATTGAGTATAATATGTCTTCTGTATATACGAGAGAAGGGAAAACTAAACCAATACATTATTCGATATGAGACTAAACTAATCAATTATAATATCTAACAACATCAATTAATCAATTATACTAGTTTTCTGAAAGTTTGGAAATCAGAATTTTCCACTACAAGAAACGAACATATATATATATATGCGCCTGATAATTAATCCATTGGCATGCAAGGTCCAGTTTATCAAACTTGGCTAAACATTACTATCCATTGGCATGTTATTTTTTTCCCAAACAAAGCCATTTTGTGAAACTAGCTATTTTCAAACTAAGTCACTTGCCAGATTAATTCCTAATTCCTGGATGAGCCACTCTCTGTCACGTCAACTGTACTCGCAATTAAAAATTGTGGCAACAGCTCTATTGAAGCCGCAGTTCCCAAGTGATCTTGTGAAATCAATCATAGCTTGATGTTGAAAAAATTTGTGATATTCTGCAACTGATTTGTGTGATTTTGTGAAAATTTATGAATGTTATCAAAAATAACGATATTGTGAAAATATTTGATATTGTGATATATCGTGAGAATTTTTGTATATTTTGAGTTGTACACACGGAAAACAGTAATATCTGATTTTCAGATATAACTGTTTCAACTGAAACAGCAGTTTCCAACTGCGACTTCAATTTTGAGGAATTTTTTCCCTCTTACTTGGCTCCTCGACTCGATCAGAGAGTCAAATTGAAAGTGTAGTATAGATCGCAGTTGAGAACTACATGCGGTCTATACATAGAGAGGTTAAAGGAATTTTTCTAAAGAGTTCTTGCTTTCTGGCCTAAGTGTGGCTCTCGAGACACAGTCACTATTTCCAACTGCGGTAATGATATGCAATTTTGTCACTGATGAGAGAACTGCTGTAAGCTGAAAAAGTTTAGTGAAGAAGCGGCAACTATAGCTGGCCTGGCAGAAAGTATCTCGCCTAGAAAATTAGTTTAGCAAGTGGCTTAGATTGAAAAATAGTTTGGAAGATTGGATTAGTTTGGGAAAATTTTCTTGGCATGCAAAGGGCAAGAATTTTCAAAGTTGTAGTAGTCGTCAAGGGTGGTGTGTACAAAGAGGCTAATTAAATTCTGCCAGACTCTGACGCGTATATAATAAATAAATAGACAGTTGCACAGTTGCACCAGTGTATTGATGTGCATGTACCAACCAAACACCTCTTAAATAGTTCAACCCCAAGTCTGAAAAGTTGGTTCAACCTCCTGAACAACTTTCATTAAGAGATGAGTGTGAGATATGCTTAAGACTATTTTGCAACTAATTATAAGATGTTGATTTTATAAATAGATGCTTTCTTCTTTTATATATATATATATTGTGTATCCTTTTTACTTCTCTTAACTCTTATATATATACTAGGTTTGCCCGTTAACACGTGCCTACGGCACGTCTTCCGAACGGTGCACCTTATTTGATCATAAAAAATTGTTTTTGAGTTCCAGCAAATTAATTGAAGTAGCAAACATAAAGCAAAAAACATATTCTATGTTTTTTTTGATTTTTTGAATTATTTTTTAAATTTTTAAATTTTTAAATTTTTTAAAAAAAATTAATTTCTTAATTTTTTAATATTATATAGAAGAGGGAGTGAGAGAGAGAGAGGAAAAAAAATTAAATAAATATAGAAGTTGTTTTGGGTGGGAGATTTGAATTTGAGTTTTGGGGGAAACTTTTGGGGGGAAAATATGTTTTGTAAAGTTAGATCTGGGCCTTTGATTTTTGGAAGGATTGAAGGAAAGCCACTTGATAGCTTTCTTTGTGTTTTATTATATAGATATATTCGGTTGCATTTCAATATAAAGCTGGATGACGAATTGCCAATTAAAGTAAAGCTAGTAACTGCACGTGCAATGTACACTTTAATTAATATTTTTATATAGTAAATAATAAGACTTTTCTTCACTCATTGAATACTTTTTACGAATTAATTCTAGTGTTATAAACTTTTATTTTATATGAGTAATTTTTTGTAAATAATTATGTCGTAAATAAATTTGAACTTTGAGAGTATTATGATAACTAACAACAGTTGAATAAATGAATGATTAATATAATTCCCACAAAAAAATGAATGATTGAGATTAGATAGTTGAATGAATGTATACAAATTACATGACAACCCAACTTTTCCATTATAATATTAGAGAAGAGATTACGGAAAAGTGCGAAAGAATGAAAAGTATAAAGGAAAAAAAACTTTTTCTTTCTTTAGATTGAAGAAAATAGGAATTAAAGGTAACCTACTACCTTTTTCATTCAATTCATGGAATAATAGAGAGAATTTCCCTATAAGCTCTATCTGCAAATTGGAGTTTGCTCAGGAATTAACTTCAATATTTTGCTATATTTTGATAATTCATCAACATGGTGAGAGAGTTACAAGTTGATAGCAATAATATTGTGAGCCTCTATTTTAATGACTACAAGTGGGTTATGTTGACAGTCAGTAGGTACAATTGGAACTATAATAAGTTTCGTGGACTGATTTATACAAGACAACGTTCTAATCAAGAGATTAGCTAATTAATATGTTAGATTTTGAAAGATTGAAACATGCATGAGTAAAGATTTAGTTAGGGTGATGGACTTGTATTTCTTATGTTTGACATGTATAAGTAAAATCAAAAAGTGCTTATCAAGTAACGTTTATAAATTTTTTATAAAAAAAGTGCTTAATTATCAAGTAATGGTATATTTTAATATGGAAGTGTTAAAGAGCTTCATAATTAGTTAAATATAAATTCGAAGGAATTAATTAATCTGGCCTGGTATATATTAGAATTTCTTTAAATTCTTAATATTTTCAGAAGAAGAAAAAACCAATAAAAGGAAAATTGATATTGTAATAATTAATCCTGCAATGCATATTGCAACTATTGCTTATATAAAAAAGTATAATAAAAATAAAACTAATTAATATTTATGTAAGTAATTTGTATTGTTTGTATTCAAGTAAGAATTAACAACTATATCCATATATATATATATATATCCTAAAATCTATAACTTTGTTATATTTTTATTTTGTATCTTTAGTCATATGAAGATTTTTTCCCCCCAGAGCCCTATATATATGATGCCTGTGTGATGATGCTTGCATTGGCCTTGGGAGGATTCATTTTGACTGCCTGTGATTTTATTTTTTTAACAATTATTCGTTATATTATTAAATTGTTTTAGTTTTAATAACTACTAATAAATTTATATGCAATTCTGAATACATGCCGTAGGCACGTGCCACGGGCATACCCGGTATATATATATATATGATGCAATAAAAACTCAATAGTATCTGATGAACTTCATATACAATTTGTTCTTCACTAGTAATTTTTCATAAGCTAGCCCTTACTGATTATGAAGGTTTAATCAACTAACTATTACTAATCTTAAATTACTTAGTGCATTGCTTAAACCAGATATAATTTAGTTACTCAGTGAATGAACTGATCCTAGTTAATAAAGGATCTAAGCAATATCATAGTAGTATGCTTTGGATTGATTATTATAACATAATACTGAGGATTATTTGTATAATAATAGAAATTAATAATATATTATGCCAAACCTGAAGGAGCTGCTTTGCAAGGTCAATAGAAATAAGGCCAGCACTACAACCCATCCCTCCCAAATTATAGCTGACAATATTCCCTCTAAGCTTGTAATGATTTACAACCATGGCAGAAAGCGACGGAGTCGGATTGAACAAACTGCAGTTAGCAACAAGAATCCCAATATCCTTGGGCTTCACTCCCGTCTTGGCCAACAAATCGTCGATCGCCCCAAACATCACCATCTCGGCCTCCTTCCTCGCCTCGGCCATGCAGGGGTCCGGAGGGACCCGCAGCACCGCCTCGGGAAAGTAGGTAGACTGCCCCAACCCCGACCGCTCCAATATCTTCTTCTGAAACAACAAGTTCTCTTCCGTGAACGTACCCGCTAGGGTGGACCTTTCCACAAAGATCTCCCTAGGGCACTTTCGCTCGTCTTCCGGTTTGTAACACGAAAAGTTAAGAAGATAGACTGGACGAGGGCGAGTCATGAAGTAGAAGGTCGATAAGAAGACGATGAGGGTGGAGCAGGCCACGACGGTGACGAGATTGAGGTGGAGGTGTTCCCAGAGGGAGTGGAGGTCGTCGATGGTAAGACGAGAGAGTTGCACCGTGATGACAGCAAGGAGGGGAACGATGACGAGGTACAAGGCATTGGAGATGAGGTAGTGGTAGCCGAGCTTTACATATTTGAGATTGACAGAGAGAAGCAAGTTTGGGAGGCTAGTGTCAAGATCAGCAGGTTGCGGATTCGACATGGTAGCTAGCTAGCTAGCTTGAGTACTTGTCAGCAAGAGAATTCGACAAACTAGAAGGATAATTGGATATGGGACAAAGATTGAGGGGCTGATATACATATATATATAATCTGGTAAATAATCAAGAAGTTGGAAGGGGAAGGGGAAGGAGATGCAACTACTCCAACGAACTTGTTAATGGACTAAAAAAATGCAATTTGCATTGAATATGCCAGCTGATAGAGGGAAGGAATTGAGCTAGCTAGCTACCTTCCAACCAATTCTAGTAGTTATGTCTATAGCCTTTCCTCATCCATATTGTAGCGTGCATGTAATTTAATGGATCGATCGAACAACATTAGTACAGTCTTGCAAGTAGGTTTTGGTCAACAATATATATATAAAATTAATTAATTAATTAATTAACTTTAAGATGGGCTATGTGGGTTTTGCCAATGTGTCGAAAATGGGGAAATTTCTTGCAATTGGTATTAAGAAGGACATAATTAAGCTGTGATGGTGATTATAAATTATAATATAATAATTAAAACTACTTGGATTAGGATATATGAAGAAAGACACACATATATATATATACATCAAAGGAAACTTGACGTCGAGCAACGGAAAAGCTCTTGTTTGTAGCTAGATAAGTGTGATCAAATCTTCTAATTTGTGCACGTACTCAGATCGATTAGACCATCTATATATATATATCTTGGAGATTGTTTATGAAATGAAAATTTTCTCGCGGTTCAAATTGGTTGACCGTTGACGTGCACCAATTATTATATATATATGTTATTGGTTGGGTTACTTTGCACGTTCTTTCTGGTCATGGAGAGAGCTGGCGGCAACCAAACCTGGTCTAAATTCTAGACGATCGAGTACTTCACTTTCATAACAATCCAGTACTTAATCATGTGTTGCATGCTTTGTATTCGATCTCCATAAATTTCAAACATATATACCATTAATTAACTGCACTGCATGCATCACTTAGTCCCCTTAAGTAATTAATCTTTCTAATTAATAATTAATACTTAAAACGTTTGATCACTTGTTTAAGACAAGGTTTTCACTCGTTAATTAACGTCTTGTATAGTTTGATGAAGTTGAAATTACATTACTATTCTAATTAATTCAATGTAGTTGTAACTACTATAACTACATATAAATAAACAAATACCGCTAATAGAAAATGAGTAGGTTGTACGTGTCGACTGCTATTGTATTAATATCACTAGTATTAGACACGTGCATACGTGCACGTGGTAAAAACTGTAGGGATAATGAGTAAGGTAAAAAGAAAATAATTTCCAAACTGATCCACTTTTGAAATATATTTACCAATCTGGTATACTTTCGAAAATATTTACCAAAGTTAGGCCATAATCCAAAAGAAAATAATTTCCAATCTGATCCACTGCCAAAAATATTTACCAAATTGGCCCACTACCGAAACTATTTACCAAAGTGGGTCATTTTGTCAACACGTTCGCTGCACGTGCTGTCTTCAAAATGACAGTCGCTGACACTAAGGCCCTTTCCCATTATAATAGTAGAGATAGAGAAGTACAGATTTGCAGTAGAAGCTACTAGTATGCTGCCAACCACAATAATTGAATGACTTGGTTCTAGTTGTATTTCCTACAAGCCCAAAAAATTACCGTAGTAGATATAATTGCTCTCGTATTTTGTTTTGAGGTAAAAGGTGAAATAATGTCACCCTGTTTTATTAATAAGAAGTTAATAAAACAACCCGGTGTATCGGGAGAGAAACAAAAGTACAGAGCAAGAAACAAAATACAGTGCAGGAAATAAAACATAAACCCCCAACAAAATTCTGGGGGTCGGACTAATCCTCCATACATCAAAACCAATCAGAAGTACAGTAGGCCAGAAACGAACTCACAGAGACTGCAGCTATTGGGAGTCTGATGAATATGGGTGGCGCCGTCCCTCAGTCCAGTGTCGGCCCAAAGTCTACCTCCTCATCATCAAAATCTTCCACTTGGAAGACTCTGACAATCCTCCCTCTCGCTCCTGTGGCAATTGCTCTCGTATTGCCATGCCTATATATCTTTCAATGTCATGTACTCTCTCATACATGCAAACATGCAAGTACACCAATCAAGGAGTATATCAATTATACACTGAAAATTCATATAGCAAATAAGCGTCTAATTAATGAAAATGTGTGTCTGATCGAAGCTATATACTATATACTGGTGTATCCGTGGGTCAGAAATGTAGTATATATACATCCCTACCAAAAAGGGGGGAAAAAAAAAAGCCTTCATCCTTTTTAGCAATTACAATATCTACACAAAACCAAATTAACAAGCTAATTAAATGTTGCATCCAAAGGTGATGTAGGAGCGTGTAGAATTTCAATCTAACAAGGACAACGATGCAGCTATAAAAAATGACTGTCAAGGAGTGAAAGCTAAGATACTTTAACAGTAAAACTCAAATTATTTCAATTAATAAAACAAATAAACTGGCAGGAAAAGAAATCCTGTAGGTTGGATATTGCTCGATCGTGCGTTCATGGGACAATCCCATTAATTTGGAATAGATGGTGTGAATTTATCAACCCATTAATTTGGAATAGATGGTGTGAATTTATCAAATGCTCGACAAGCTTTAGTCGGTCAGCCAATCAGCTAGTAATCCTCATAATAATAATAAAAAAAGATTCAATATATAGTGCAATTAGGGCTGCAAACCAACCGAGTCGAGCCGAATACCGAATACCTTGAGGCTCGAGCTCGGCTCGTTTATATATCGAGCTCACTTTCAGGCTCGAGCTCGGATCGAGCTCGACACGAGCCGAGTTTTGACCGAGCTTTGCCGAGTTGCCAAATACTCGCGAGCTTCTGCTTAAAATCCATGTACCTTCAAGCTCGAGCTCGGTTCGTTTACGTATCGAGCTCGAGCTCGACACGAGCCGAGCTTTTGACCGAGCTCGAGCCGAGTAGCTCGCGAATAGTTCGGTTCGTTTGCAGCCCTAAGTGCAATTGGCCAACCTTGCTTCTCCTACTGAAGCTGCAGCTTTGTATGCTGAATTTATTTCTTTAAATTTTTAGAATAACTAATAAATTAACTTCATGTGAAAACTCAATGTTCAAGGGGAACTAACCTCCACCAAAAATAATCAAACCTATGCAAACCTTTAGGCCTATCATGGTAGAATACAAGTGCAATTTCCCTCAACCCTTCTATAACTTCGAAGTTTTAGCTTTGTTGAAGGGACTTTTACATGGTATCAGAGCAACCCAGGTTCGAATCTCACTGGCTATGCAATTTAAATGTGGATTTTAAAAAAAAATATCGTTGCGTATTGTCCAGGTCTCAGCCCACAATTTATTGGGTATTTATCTCGTTTCTTTGGCCCATAAAAAAATGGGCTCTCGACCTGAGAGGGGGTGTTAGAATACAAGTACAATTTTCCTCAACCCTTGTATAACTTCGAAATTTTAGCTTAGTAGAAGAGACTTTAACATATCAAGCCTCCAAATAGCTAGCTAACCCGCAATTAATAGTTTTCATATACATAGAGGATCTTGTAATTTAACAGGAAATCAAAAGGATAAAGGAAAATTTCAAAAATGTATTCTTGAGTGTCTTCCAGCTAGGGCTGCAATCGAGCCGAGCCGAGCCGAGCCGAATACCTTCAGGCTCGAGCTTGGCTCGTTTACGAAACGAGCTCAGTTTTGAGCTCGAGCCGAGCTTTGACCGTATTCGAGCCGAATAGCTCGCGAGCTTAGCCTAAAAAAAAACCCAAGCTCGAGCTCAGCTCGTTTACGGAACGAGCTCGGTTCGAGCCGAGCTTTGACCGAGCTTGAGCCGAATAGCTCGATTCGTTTGCAGCCCTACTTCCAGCACTGCGAGACATTTTATTTTTCTGGAATGAAAGAACTGCTACTTGAAAATTGTTACAATGATCGTCAGGGCCGGCCCTCACTTTGAGGCAGGTGAGGCGCCGCCTCAGGCCCCCAATTATTTTGTAATTTTAGAGGCCCCCAAATTTGTATTCCCCTTGTAAATATAGGCACGTCTTTTGCGCGTAAAAAATTTATATTGTAATTAGGGCCTCTAAAAATAATTATTTGGGTCTTTCGCCTCGCCCCCCGGGAACTCAGGACCGGCCCTGATGATCGTATGGCCAGTCAATAAGGAGACTAGGTTGCAATATTTCCTTCCCATTTCTTGAGTACGGTCACACCGTATAGGGCCTGTGAATCTAGCAGACCAAACTCGATTGCACAGGAATGTCTAGGCCGGAGAGAAGCACGGGGACAACATACTCGTCAATTAATAATTATCAAGGATTATGATGATATGGCTCCTCCACTGCCATCTTATATTTTGAAAAAATGCTCCCACCAACTCCGATCCTTTCCATCACCCCCTCCGTCCCCTTCCCCGGCCCTCCCGCTCCTCCTCCTTGCTCCTCCACTGCCATCTCTCTAGTCCTTTGAAGATCCACCACCCATATTCTCCTCACCCCCAACCTTCATCAAAACCATTGCCAAAAACAGAAGAAGAAGAAGTACTGAGTTCCAGCTCCTGACTATGCTCTCAGAGTTGGAGATGAGTGGGTGCAGGCCCGTAGAGAGGATCCGCCCCACTCCGACCGGTCCACCACCTCCTACACCACCCCCCCAACCTCCTTCTTTTTCCAGTTTTACCTCTCCTCCAAAACCCATTGATCAACCACAAAAACAAATTCTTATTCAAAACCAAAACAAAAATCGCTCAATACTCAGCTACATTTTGTTACGGAGGGGGAACCCCCTGAGCTCAGGCTGGCACCCCCTGAGCTCAGGCTGGCACCTTCCCCTCCGCGGGCACATCGAGATGCGCTACCACGGCGAGAGGGAAAGGGCTACGCTCATCATCGCCCATCGTCTGAGCGGCTGGTGGACGGGAGGGCCCAAAGAAGGGGTCCCCCTACAGGCCAGTCGAGGCGTAAGGGTACCCCGACCTCAAGCCGGCGTCCCGCCTAAGAGCGCTTCAGCTCGGTTGGGTACCAAACCAATTATCGCAGGTACAATCATGAAAACTATAGAGAAAGGAGCGACATGAATTACCCCAGATACAATCACCATCGCACACAACAGGGATTGCAATAAAGGGATTCACTCCAGCATCAAAGCTCTCACCAACAGCAGAGGTTTTCCACCTCTCCGCCAAGACCAAATAATGCTACCAACCAGATCCATCCTCCAACATCAGAGACTTCACCATCATCGCCCAGCAAGCATCTCCAACCCATGGATCCCCCCCTTCACAGTTCCTACCATATTCCGCCAAGGCGGCCGACCATCGAACCCCCTAGGTCCAACGACATTTGGGCCCAAAGAAGGGGACCAAATGAGAACCCAAGGGGAACAATCGTCTACCGCCAGTTGAGGAAGCAGGTGAACAGTGGCAGGTGGTTGTTCACAAGAGAAAAAGAAGCTCCAACTCACCACCGACATCTGCAAAGATTTTCAAGAAATCACAAAGAAAGGGGAAGAGAAAGTCGGTACCGTGTTTTAACTGCGGTGAGTTGGGTCACTTCCGCACGGAGTGTACCAAAGATGTGCGGTGTCTACGATGTTTGAAATGGGGGCACCTCTCTTACAATTGCACCAACGCTGCCGCCTCCATTGATGACGATGCTAGGAGAGTTTATAGGGGAAGATCACCAGACACACCGGCATCGATCAAACTGGCTAACAGCCTCAATACCATCAAGGCGGAGGAGCAATGGCTCAAACAGTGGTGTGCGGTGGCGCGTGTGACGGCCGGAAAACCATCGGAGGCACATGTACTCAAAGCTTTGAGCGAGAAATGGCCGATGAAGGCTCATCGCGACTGGGTCGTCAAAAGAATGTGCCCCCTCAGGTTTTTGGTTTCCTTTCCATCAACGCAGAAGATGTTAGAGGTCACCGGTGATAATGCTTTCGACTTTGGGCACTTCAGACTAGAGTTTGAAGCTTGGTCACCTAGTTTTGGTGCCGAAAAACCCCAAGGATCTAGATATTGGGTATGGATTCATAATGTTCCATTACATTTCTGGAAGAAAGAATCGTTGCAAGAGATGCTTTCCGAATTTGGAACTATTGAGGAGCTGGATGAGAAGATTGTGCGAAGGTCGGAAATTGTGTCGGCAAGGGTGTTGGTGAGAAGTAGGGACATCACCTTGATGTCGAGGTTCGCAAAGGTCTACTCTTACGAGGACTCCTATCTCATTCGATTTGTCCTCGACAAATGCACTGACGAGGAGTATGACCAATCCTCCATCACCACCCCAGCACCTCATTCTGCTCTCAGAGACGGGAGGAGCTACAAACAAGTGACGGAACCAAATTGGGAGCTCTCAATCGATGGCTCGCACAAAGTCGAGAGGGCCCATCGAGAGGTGATTGAGGCGGCCAGAAAAATTGAGGTTCTCAAAGAGGCAACTGATGAGGGAGCTGAGAAGGCGGAGGCTGGGAGGGACGCCGATGATCGGCTCCGACGCCGAATCAAGGGATCCAACGGCCATGCAACCCCAATCCCAGATCCAGTAAAGCTATCGACAGCTAAGGCACCCAAGGCTTTTCTGAGCAAAAGCAAATCGCTGTCTACCGACCCTGGCAATAGAGAGCTGCAAAGAAGACAGGTCCTGACTTCGTCTGCAGAGGGACAGGCTTCGGAGAGAGGCAGGGAGGCTGGTACTGCAAAGCCCAGTTTTGGCAGTCTTCTCTGCAGCTCTGAGATCAAGCCAAAAGAGAAGGCGCAATCAACAAAAGAGTGGGCAGAAAAAGTGTGGAAGGCACCACTGGGGCAAAAAGAAACATCGCTGGCACCGGAAAGTCTGGTAGTAGAGGTCTTTCACAGAGAGGAGAGCACAGAGGGTAGTGAGAAGAGGGAGGTTGTTGCCGCAGCAGAGCTGAGCTGTCCCAGAAGAGGGAAAGAAGACAACAACAAAGTAGGAGATTCTAAACTCCTCAGAAGTTGTGAGAAGAAGGGGGAAGATGAGAAAGAGAGTTTGGCGCTCAAGGAGAAGGGCACACTGGGTAATGAGTCGCATGCTAGCACCGAAACGTCTGCCCATATGCCTTTGCCACGTGGGCCTGAAGGACTGGCTAAAGCTGGCGACAGCTGTAGCGTCGCCTTGGGTTTGGGGTCGAGCGGTGCGCTGCACCGCGAGTTATGTAAGGGCAGCGGTGTGGTGCACCGCGGGTTATGTGGTGCCAGCGCTATGGTGGAACGCGGAGGTGATTGTAGTGAAGAGACATATTTAGTCTATACGGGTGGGATTGAAGTGAGCAACATCGAAGCTTATGGGCCTTTAGAGGGGTCCAACATGATTCGTTCCGCTCCTACCACCAGTGATTTTACTGCCTTCTCTAAGCAAACAGATTGTGGGCCCACTGAGGGGACCTCTAAAGACAACGCTTCTTCTCTTGATAGTGTGGCGGCAGGGACTGGGCTCAATGAGGAGTCCACGTTGGGTCAGGTCAATCTACAAGCTGATAGTGAAGAGGACTTAGAAGGACGTCTGAACCTGGATGTTGACTTCTCATATACAGACGAGGACTCAGAAGATTTAGAATTTATTGCAGATACTCAAAGAGAAATCTCTCCAGATATGGTCTTATCTACAATTCCAGAATCGGCTCCAGGAGTCAGTCTTGGTTCGTCTACCAGGTCGGTCGGAATCAGGGTGCAGAGGTCGCCTAAGAGGGCTCATGCGGAGTCCTTGGATGACTTTCTGGAGAGAGCGGCGGGCGCCAAAGCGGCTAAACACATCGATGGAGGTACAAAACTTTTTCTTGCTAATATTTTAAATTTCATGTCTGACTCTGATGTTTTTCTATTAGCTATCACCTGTGGTTTAGAAGTATGTGATAAAGAACGCAACGCGTTACTTCTTAACAAGTTGAGGGGTGGGAAACTGAAATAGCTAAATCTAGTGTTCATAAGGAGCTAGGATCCAACTCTAGGGGGTTAACGGTCTCTGAAGGCGAAACCCGCCCGAGTCCCTCACACATGGTCATCTCGGACTTGGTTCCCCAATGAATACGCTGTTCTGGAACGTCCGGGGTCTGGGGGATAAAGGGAAAAGAGATATGGTTAGAGATGTTATCTTGAAGTCCAAGGCGGAAGTGGTTGGACTTCAGGAGACCAAACTTTCACATGGGACCAAACTTAAGAGATTAGGGGGGAACAAGATCAAGGATTGGGTCTTTCGCCCATCTGCGGGGGCCTCAGGGGGAATTGCCATCGGTTTCAACTCAGACCTGTTCAAGTGTTCAGAGGTCTATGTTGGTACATTCTCCCTGACCGCACGCCTGGAACAACGTTCTGATATGTTTATGCAGTCTATCACTGTTGTTTATGGGCCGAACGTGGCTTCAGAGCGTGAGGCCTTCTGGCAAGAACTGGCAAATATTCGTCTTCACTGGCCTGGGGCCTGGATTGTCGGGGGGGGGGGGATTTCAACATTACCCGATTCACGTTCGAACACAAGGGTCGAGGCTCCAGTGACAGGCACAGAGCGGAGTTCAATAGGGTGATTACGGATCTTGAGTTGATTGATATCCCGATCAAGGATAGACTATTTACATGGTCTAACATGCAGTCTACTCCGATTATGGCTAAATTGGACAGGATACTCGTATCGCTGGATTGGGAGACTAAGTTCCCCCTTGCAACTGCAAGATCGATCCCTAGGCCTACGTCTGATCACACTCCAATCCTTCTTGATTATGGGCTTTAGGGAACCAAAAGGAACAGAAAATTCTGTTTTGAGAAGGCCTGGTTGGAAATTCAGGGGTTTCACCACATGGTGATGGAAAATTGGGCGCTCCCAGTGACTGGCTCAGATGCTGCGGGCCGATGGTGTGATAAAATTCGCAGACTAAGAAAACGGCTTCGTAATTGGAACCGGTCTAGGTTCTCGACCATATGGCGCGCAAAAGATACCATGTTGGAAGGAATTGACGAACTCGAAAGACTGGAGGAATCAAGAGATCTCTCACAGGAGGAAAGAAATAGGCTTCTGGAACTCCGTGAGAGTATTGCCAATCTCTATAAGATGGAAGAAATCAAATGGCAACAAAGATCTAGAGTTTCGTGGCTCAAAGAGGGAGACACGAACACGGCATTCTTCCATCGAGTGGCAAGTGCGAGGCGTAGGTCCAATCTCATTTTATCCTTAGAAACAAGCGTGGGGACGGTACAAGACGAACAAATGATCTCCACTACCTTCCAATGTTACTACAAGAACCTCTTGGGAAAGAAGAATGACTTCCGGGTCCCACTCAGGAAGGATTTTTGGCAGACCTACCAGAGCGAGTCCTCGGCTTCGCTATCCTGCCTGGAGTCCCCGTTCTCGGAGGAGGAGGTCAAACAGGCTATCAGCCACATGGGAGCGGACAAGTCGCCAGGGCCAGATGGGTTCCCAATGATGTTCTTCCAAATCTTCTGGGAAGAAATTAAAGGGGACTATATGGCACTGATGGAGGAATTTTTTAACAACAAGCTCAAATTGGGTATGTTTAATTTTGCGGATGTCGTCCTCATTCCCAAGCGGGAAGAGGCGTCAAAAGTGGGCGACTTTAGGCCGATCAGCCTCATAAATTGCTCAGCGAAGATTATTACAAAAATTCTAGCCATCCGTCTGGGGAGTATTATGGACAGCCTGATCAACAAATCTCAAACGGGCTTCATTAAGGGCAGAAATATCCTCGATTGTGTGGCAACGGCGGAACAAGTTATCCACCGCTGCCATACGACCAACTCTAAGAGCTTTCTACTGAAGCTGGACTTTGAGAAAGCTTATGACTCGGTTGATTGGGAATGCTTGCTGGAAGCTCTCAGGGGTAGGGGCTTCGGGAACAAATGGATTTGCTGGATCAGGCAATGCTTGCAGACTAGCAAGACGGCCATATCAGTGAATGGTAGGTCGGGACAGCCGTTCCCTTGTAGGAAGGGTCTCAGACAAGGGGACCCGCTGTCACTACTCCTGTTTACCATCATAGCAGACGTGTTGAGGGTTATGCTGGAGAATTGCCAGGAAAAAGGTTGGATCAAGTCAGTGGCCAGTTCTGCGTCTACTAAAGGGTGTACGATCCTACAATATGCAGATGACACCCTTCTCTTTGGTAATGGTTCTAGACAAGAAACTGTCTGCTTTAAAGGGACTCTGTATTGTTTTGAGGCCTGGTCAGGCCTTAGGATTAATTTTCACAAGAGTGCGCTTACTCCAATTTCCCTATCTGATGATGAAGCAGGGGAGCACGCTACTATTTTGAACTGTACGTCGAGTGGCTTCCCTATCAAATACCTTGGGCTACCTCTCAGACCAGGGAAATTATCTAAAGCAGACTGGTTGCCTATTATTGACAGGGTGGAGGCCAGACTGGTTGGTTGGAAGGGTAAATCATTGTCTCTCGGGGGCAGAGTGGTGCTCATCAACTCAGTGTTGTCTAACCTGCCTATCTACTACATGTATTTTTTCGAGCTCCCTCGATGGGTGATCCAGAGGATTGACCGGATTCGAAAACGATTCCTTTGGAAGGGGGCAGATTCGGATAAAGGAGGTTACCACCTTATCAAATGGAGTATCGCTTGCATGAAAAAGAAGCATGGAGGGTTAGGCATCATCGACCTTAGATATATGAACATCGCCCTACTGGGAAAATGGTGGTGGAAGGTATTTCACAATAGTGGGGAAGGTTGGCAGGATTTTATTCAACCCTATCTCAGAGGAAAAGGCACGAGAAACCTCGGCTTCCGAGTAGGGGCTAAAGTCTCACGATTCTGGAAAGGAATTGCCAAGGCTAGCGGCCCTTTCAATTCTGCAGTTACGTCGGCTATCGGCAATGGGCGGTCCACTAGATTCTGGTGGGATAGGTGGTGCGGAACCCATACCCTGAAGGAATCATTCCCAGAGCTGTATGAGAGGTCGAGTAGACCGAATATGTCTGTAGCCGAAGGTTGGAAAAGGGGAGGCTGGAGACCGGCATTCCGAGGAACACTCACCCCAATTTTACGCCAACAATTGCTTGATATGCAAGCACTCATCACACGGACAGGCACAAGGTGCACACAAGGCCCTGATCAGAAGCGCTGGGGTCTCGAGAACAAGGGTGCTTTCTCAGTGAGATCTCTGTATCATCGGATTCACTTTCGAGGATGCAGACCCAGTTGGGCACAGGTGTTGTGGAAGGCGAAAACTCCTCTTAAAGTCAGAGTTTTCTTATGGCTAGTGCTCAATAATGCGATCCTCACTAGGCAAAACCTTGCCAAAAGACAACCACAGGTGGCGACCAACTATGGTTTCTGCGAAGTACATGTGGAAGATCTTAATCACCTCTTCATTCACTGCCCTAGAAGTAAGGCAACAATGGTGGAGGTTCTCCGAGCATTAGGAACTAGCGACTACCCCTGCGTATATGAGGACTTGTGGGTCGGCCCCAAATTTGCAAAGAGCCGACACGATATGAAGGAGGCGTGGTATATCGCAATTGCAGCAACAACATGGGTGTTATGGCTTGACAGAAATAATTTTTATTTTCGTGCTTCATGTAATAGTATTTCTGGTAACCTTACTCACATCATGCATCTTATCTCCTTTTGGGCTACAGCTGCGACAACGGGGGCAAGAGGAAGGATTGCCAGAGTATTTCAGGTAGAGGAGTTCGACGATGAGGAGGTAGAGATCGGGCCGACGCTGGACTGAGGGACTGGCTTCACCAGTCATAACTGTGTTTAGGCCAGTCTGTGTTTTTGGTTTCAACCTACTGTACTCTCTGGTTGCTTGAAGTTTGAATTTCGACCCACCCCCCAAGGTTTGTTGGGGGTGTATGTTTGTTTTCTGTCATTTTCTTCCTGCATTGTTACTTTGTTTTGTATTGTTGTTTTTTCCCGGTACGCCGGGGTTGTTTTATTAACTTCTTATTAATGGAACAGGGTGGCCTTATTCCACCTTTTACCTCAAAAAAAGACAACATACTCGTCTTTGTTCACTTTTCCAGGGAGCAACATTGTGACAAATATCCAAACTGACGAAGCTTTGAACTTGTTTTCTGTAAGAATAAGTTCAATAACCCAGTTGTGCCATATAACTATCGCTAGTAAAATAATTATTGTAAAAACCTTATTTTAGAGAGCAAGATATATATTATAGCAATTTACACATGCGATTTATGTTTTTTTTTCCTTATGAAAGAACCTTTCTTTTACTAGCTATGAAGAGGAACCTAATTGTTTTTTTTGAAGTTAAAGTAACTGAAGTCACCGATCTCATTAATGAAAGATTGACGGAATTACAATAAAATTTCTACAAATTCTCAAACATCAAAGTGTGCTCTGCGGCACAAAAGTACTAATCTATTACATCATTACATCATTGAAAAAGCAAAGAAAAGATGATAACCAAGCCATAGGTCCCCAAAACAGCTATTTCCTCCCTGCTTGGTCTCAAAAGATGTGATAACTGATGCCCAACCCAATCCACTTACTCAGTCCCGTCCAGCCTGCTCCTCTTCCTGGCCCCTGTATTACCTGCCCATTCATGTATAAGGACTACAATTCTACGCAATAAAATATGAAATGAACATGTAATATTGCAAAAGCATAAATCATTTCTATCCCTCCAAATAGCCCAAACTATCACCCCGCGGTGATATCCCATAATGTCTTATGTTCTTTCCTAATATTAGTGTTTCTCCAGGATCTCCATATATCTTGTATACTCTTCGGAATCTCTACCGTGTTAAAACCCAACCCAAAGATTTCCCAAACCAAAAGCGGCTCTCGGGCATAGTAGGAAAAGGTGGATATTATCCTCCTCCTCCCGGTTGCACTGTTGGCAAGTAATGTCTATCATGATATTACGATTCCTAAGGTTTGACTTGGTCAGAACCGCGTCGTGAAGTACTAGCCAGGCGAATGCTTTCACCTTGCACGGGACCTTGGACTTCCATATTACCTTCGCTGCACTGTTTCTGATTCCCCCATCATTAAGCAATCCGTACATGGATGAAACCGTATATGTAGTCAACTTCCCTCTATTCCACGCCCTCTCGTCCGGGCCCTCTATATTTGGGCGAGCCGCCCCTCTCAAAATTTCTTTCAACTCTCCCAATTGATTATGTCCCCTACTTGTCAGAATTTCTCCATCTAGTACTCTCCATGTAACGCCCCGCCCCAATGCTCAGACAAATCATAAATACTATGTAGTTCCACTGCCCACCACAGGCTGCCTCTCAAAAGGTGGTTAACCGAATTGGTGACTCTTGATCCTCGGCAATAGTATTTATACTCTGATTATCCTCGCAAATTCCCGATATGGGACTATCTTTCACAATTCTATCACAAATCTCACAGACCAGTCGACTGCTGGCAGTACCAGTCGACTGTCCTCTATCAGTCGACTGCTGGCAGTACCAGTCGACTGATCTGGGGTATTACACTCCATCTTCCGTTGCTCCATTTTTCGCATATAAAACCCTCCCTCTTATCGACTTTGTTAGCTAGATCTGGGAAGAGCGATTGAAATGTGTTAACCCCACACCATTTGTCCATCCAGAATCTAGTGTTCTTCCCATCGCCTATTGTGCATAACGTGTTAGAGTGGAATGTCTCCCCTAGTTTTTCAATTCCTTTCCAAAGAAAGGATGTTTTGGCATGTCTGCTCTTTCCTCCAAATCGATAGATTTTCCTCCTTCTATATCTCATGAAAGAGTTGCTCCACCACGCTTTCCTCTGTTTGTGCATCTTCCACCACCACTTGGACAGCAGCGCCTTATTCATATCTTTTAAATTTACAATCCCCATCCCTCCAAACTCCTTCTTCTTGCACACTCGGTCCCATTTCATCAATGGAATCCCCTTCCCAGCCCCATTACTTTTCCATAGAAATAATCTTCTGCATCTATCAATTCTTTTAATCGCCCAATTCGGGATCTCATATATGGACATGAGGTAGGTTGGCAGGCTACTAAGAACCGAGTTGATCAGGGTGATCCTTCCTCCCAATGAGAAAAACTTTCCTTTCCATCCAGCCAATTTCTTCTCAATTTTTTCAATAAGCGGCTCCCAATCCTCCTTTTTCATTTTACCCGGTCTTATAGGAGTACTTAGATACCGCAAAGGATATTCACCCTTCCCGCACCCTATAAGATTAGAGGTCACCTCTATGGGGTTCGCTCTGTTATCGCTCAGGCACACCACACAACTCTTTTGTAGGTTCACTGCCAGTCCCGACCAGAACTCAAAACATCTCAGAAGGATTGAAATAGACATAATTTCCTCGACCTTGGAAACCCCGAACAATAAGGTATCGTCTGCATACTGCAGAATAGAGAGGGGTTCCGCTATCCCTTTCACTTTGACCCCCTTGATAATACCTCTTAGTCTTCCTCTTTTATTCATTTCCGACAGTCCGTCGGCTATGATCGAAAAAATGAGTGGCGAAAGTGGATCTCCCTGTCTAAGGCCCCTCTTGCATCTAATTTCTGCCACACTCTCTCCGTTAACTTGGATAAACGATTTTTCATTCCTCACACACATCTTCATCCACCTCTTCCACTTATCGCCGAAACCTTTAAAGTGGAATGCTTCATCAACACAGTCTCATTCCACCTAATCATAAACCTTATCAGGAACCTAATTGTTAACGATAGATAACCGTGGTCTTGTTAATCATCCTAAGGGGGGTCAATAAGGTCACTGTGCAGAAATTAAAAACTTAAATAAAATACGTAAAGTAAAGAGATTGAGTTAGAGAAAACAAACAGAACAAGAACGCAATACACAATGATATAACGTGGTTCGACCCCCAGGTCTACGTCCACACCACCTACTTGTAGCAATTTTCTGCCACAAACGTTCCAATATACTTTAGATCCCTATACAGCGATTCTCAGAATTTAGGCCGAGAGACCTATTACACCCGCAGAGCTTCTACAAGCAAGTCCCGCAAAACTCACCGAAGTAGAAGAAAAGAAAAACTCTCAAGATCTATAATGATCTAGACTGAAGAAAACAATAAAAGCTCTCACCGTTCATCTTTTCAACATTAATTTAGCGAAACTACTCCATTTTTTTTTGGAAGGAAAAGGTGGAGTATGGCCATCCTGTTTCATTAATAAGAAATTAATTAATGATACAAACCCAGAGAACTGGGCCAGATAACAACCTACAGACAGAAAATAAAACATATATGAAGCAACATGACCCGTACAAATAACAAATCCCTCTAACAACCTTGGAGGGTGGACCGGCGAACAAGCTCGATCCAGCAAAATTGTATGTACGTCAGTTTAGCTTCGCACAGTGCCTCCACGGCACATGCACACCTACCCGAAACTACTTCATATTCTTTCCAAATACTAATCAATCAATCAACGACTTTTTACATAGTATTTTCTCACAAAAACAGAAATAAATAATTGATATTTGCTGTCTTTCTTAAGGGATTTTGAGCACATGTTTCTTGAATTGTAATCTTTTTTATCTTTGCAATCTTCTTTGATATAATTCTCTTTTGTTTGATTTCAAATCTTCTTGGCCCTTTGTTTTGATTTACTTTTTCCCGTAAATCCTATAAATCTCAACTAAAAATATTAGTCTAAATGATACGTTTTGTGCACACCAAACTTAAGGGTAAATAATCTTCCCCTTTTTGGTGTGAGCAAAACATACCTTAAAATTTAAAATAAATATTTTCAAATTCTTTCCCTTAAACCAACACTTCTCCTAAATTCATGCACATATGAATTAAATAAGTGCGTGTTGCATTAAGTATTAAATAAGTGTGTTCATGATGCATCCTATATGCATAACCCAAAACATGCACACGTAAAATTCTAAGATTTTCTCCTCCTTTTTTGGAACACGCCAAAAGGCACAGAAAATCGGTAGAAGAAGGAAAAAAAACATGGAGGTGACAGACATGTAGATTACAGGAAATAAGACGAGGGTTAGAAAGCATGAGTGGACCATACTCTCAAGAAAATTGACAAAAACATATGAAAAAGAACTTGCATTTGTCAAAAACATGTACATAAAAAATAAAAAGGTGCACACACAAATAGATATAAACGCAATGTATTTGCCAACTAAATCCATTCACTGATCAATAGGAGAGATATTGCATTTGAGAAAGAAATTACAAGATGCGAGTTTAATAAAGTTTCATAGAGATAAAGTTGCATTTGAGATAAACCATATGATCAAGCAACAAAAGATGAAATGTCAAGATATCATCTTTATAGAAGATACAGTCAACAAATTATTCAACAACACCAACTTCATACAAGAGGGTAAACCAAAGCCAGACAAGGAAAAGGCTGTAACCCAAAAGACAGTATGTGGAACAGTTGACCGTGCGGTCGAACGTACCACCTTCGACAAAAAAATTATTAGTTACAAGAAACGACAGTGTTGAGGACAGTTGACCATGCAATCAGCCGTACTGCTCAAAAGAGAAACGGTTGACTATGAAGTCGACCACAAGTTTTTATGGAATGATTTATGCGAATGAATATTGATAATCATGAAAATTTCGGCATACATTTTCGATCAAAAGTGGACAAAAAAATGTCAAGTTAAATGTAAATCAGTTGAAATATAATCAAGAACAATATCTCCTTTTGAAAGTGATTTTTGATGAAGCAGTAGCAGATTTTAGCATGATGAAGTAATAGCAATTTTCTAAGTGTTTTGTGCGTTTATGAATCAAATTGTGATTACAAAAAATACCTCATAGTCTTCCAGTATATTTTTCATTCATAATACCTTGCATTATTGTACTTGTAGAAGTGGATGAATTTTACTTATTATATTTATCTCAAACTTAACCTGCCTTTGCTTAGAAAGCTCATTGCACATACTTTTATTAGTAGAACAAGGTATAATATAACACAAAACAGAAGTGTCTCATATTTGTTCTTGTGCTAATTCATTTGACTTTATAAGTTTATTATCATGTAGTAAACATTAGTACTTATTTTCTAATAGTTTCTTTACCTAAATTATATTATTACTAAAAAAAATTGAACCAAAATTCATTTACCTTTAACAGTTTGGCTAGTATGCATATTTATTAAAAGTAACTATGTAACTTATATTGTATAGTTGAGATAAATGAATTGTGTTTTAATTTGCTTACCAAAAGTTTATATAAAAGTTAAACTAAAATTGTGTTACCTTCAAAAGTTAAAAAAATATGTCATTCCTTTTTCTTTTCTTGATAGTGATGCAAAATATTGTTTTCATCTGTCATGAGCTTTAGGCATCCACTATCAAGGTGGCACCGATCTTTAGATGAAATGCACTGCTATACCTACATTAAGATTAGTAGGTATCCAAGTAGATACTGTTCCTGAACTTGTATTTTTCTTTATCCAAAAGAAGTTACTGTTCCTTTTTGAAGCACAATTGTAAGAAATATGTCATAATCTACAGCAATAGTAACAAGTAATGCGATTATGCCTTGGATCATGCACATGTGCATAGTTATGTGTTGGTTTGTAACTATTTTGGTAGCTATGCATATGTGTATGACAAGATTGCTTAGAATTTGACGTTGTATTGACTCATTGTAACCAAGTCATCAATTATCATTATATGACATTGAATTCTTTGTCATATGAGTATTGGGCCCTTCATATTTTTTAACTATTTTTTCATGCTCAATTATTCTATTACAAAGTCTTTTTCTAGTTTTCTCATGGTCTTTGGTAATCCAACGAAGAGTGTCTAGAGTAGCATCAAGTATTCTACTTTGTTCGAGTGCTTCCTTACAACCTTCCACTACCTCATCAATTTTTTTTGGATTCATTTAGATCGTCGGTGAGTTTAGCAATATGAGTAGATTTCTCAAGAAATTCCTATAGGTTTTATTATGTACTGCCAGAGATTTTTGAATATGTTGTTTCAAACATTCATTTTCTTCTATCAACACATCATGATCCTTCCTAAATGACTCAAACTTTTTAATTAAGGAATTTTTATTTTTCAACTTTTGATTTTTGGCAATGCAAGAGTCATGTGATTCATTAGACATTTGCTTATATTGTCTCAACTCACGACTTAACTTTTTATCATAATCTCTTAAGTCATTACACATATCAACTAGATCATCATAAGTGCATGGGTTCTTCGATTACCTCTGCTTGGAGTGGTGATTGCACCTCACCACCCCTAATGGCCATGAATCCGAAGTTGTTATGTTCTTGTTCTTTATCACTCGAGTCTAAATCAAGCCATGTTGTCTTTAGTGTTGTCTTTTTGAGTCCTGATTTAGAGTAATAAGCTTTGTTTCTATCTTGGGATATGGGACAGTTTGGGCGGATATGTCTTGGGTTGTTGCATTTGTAGCACACATCATTTCTATCTTTGTCTCTTCCTCCTTATGATGTTCCATATTTTTTACATTTGAGATGCTTACAAAATTATTTAGTTAGCCGCATGATATCTTCGTCTGATTCTACATGGTCTGATTCTGATTTCGATGGTCATGAAGTTTCTGCTTTCAAAGTAATGGTCTTCTCTTTAGTTTTGGGTTCAATCTCAATGTTTGTCGGTACCTGTTTGTTTTGGCCATCTCCATCTCATACGTCTTCAATTTTCCTTGAAAAGTGTAGTAGTCGAATCATTTCTCTTCAAGCGTCTCCCTCATTGCAGCAGCTTTTTTGTCTTATTCAGGCGTAAGGTTTTCTGACCTTTCAGTCATCATCCAACCCCTTACCTAAGCTCTCAAGCTCATGTGCGATAATATCAAAACGGGCAAGCATCCGATTTACGTTTTCTTTTGGAATCATACAAAAAATATCAAACTTATAAAAACATAAATTAACTTTTGCCTTTAGCTCAAATGCAGTTCCTTCATGCTGTTTTAGCATGTTGTTCCAGATTTCATACGCCGTTTTGCAATTTTGCCCACATCGCATCAACTCTTCGCTGTTCAAACCTGCATACAACACTGTCATAGCTTTGGAGTTGGGAGTCTTTAGAGCAAGTTCCGTTTTTGTGAATGTTTTCTTTCCATCGATGACAGGAATATCAAGCTTGTTCACGCAAACATTCCAAACTTCTTCTCCAAGCATCTGCAAGAAATGAGACATACGAACTTTCCAAATATCATAGCATTTTCCATCAAAATAAGGTGAACATGTAAGAATTATTCCATTGGAGATGAATGACTCTGATGTGTACACGTTTTCAGGAGGAGGGATTTCGGCCATTGGACATTTTGCTCAAGCTTTTAAGCTATTAATGACCACCTCGCTCTGATACCACTGTTAATCACCCTAGGGGGGTGAATAGGGTGATTGTGCAGAAATTAAAAACTTAAATAAAATGCGTAAAGTAAAGAGATAGAGTTAGAGAAAGCAAACAGAGTAAGCACGCAAGACACAACGATATATCGTGGTTTGACCCCCTTGTCTACGTTCACACCACCTACTTGTAGCAATTCTCCGCCACAAGCGTTCCACTATACTTTAAACTCTTGTACATTGATTCTTTGAATTCAGGCCGAGGGACCTATTACACCCGCAAGGCTTCTACAAGAAAATCCCGCAAAACTCACCAAAGTGGAAGAAAAGAAAAACTCATGATCTATAATGATATTGACTGAAGAAAACAATAAAAGCTTTTACACTCGGATCGTTGATTGAATGATTAGTTCAGAAGAATTATGATTGCAAGGGATGAAGAATACTCAGTCAATCCGCCTCTATTTATAGAGAGAGGGAATATATCTTTCCAAAAATGAAAAGATATTCCTGAAATAGTCAAAACTGTACGAGTGCGGTCGACCGCTTTATAGAGCAGTCTACCGTTCATCTTTTAACCCGAAAGTCGAGCAATGAACGGTCGACTGACTCATCTTTTCACTATGATGAGAGGTAAACTGTTGCGACGGTCGACCGACATATTGTACAGTCGACCACTATCGTACAGAGTCGATCGTTATCGTGCAGATTCAACATTAATTTGGAAAATCTACTTTATATTCTTTCCAAATACTAATCAATCAATCAACGACTCTTTACATAGTATTTTCTTACAAAAACAGAAATAAATAATTGAACTTTGCTTTCTTTCTTGAGGGATTTTGAGCACATGTTTTTTGAGTTAATTTTTTTTTGATTATTGCAATCTTCTTTGATATATTTCTCTTTTGCTTGATTTCAAATCTTCTTGGCTCTTTGTTTTGATTTACTTTTTCTTATAAATCCTATAAATCTCAACTGAAAATATTTGTCTAAAAGAGACGTTTTGTGCACACCAAACTTAGGGTCAACAGATCTTATATACAAAAACATGTTTTTGTGGGACTTCGCAACAAATATGCATCTTTGAGACACTTATGAAATTATGCATATTTGAGAGACATAAATAAAAACCCTATTTTAAATTTGAATTAAAAAAAAAACTGATGGACTCCTACCTAAATATATAGATTTTGAGAGACTAAAACGCAAAATACTGAATATCAAGAGTAATGCTACACCTACTACCAAATCTACTACCTTTCCCTTTACTATCTTAAGTGGCACACTATTAGTGGAGGTTATTGTAGAGCAGGTGGGAGGAGCATTAAATAGTAATGTGCCACCTAAGGTAGTAAAAGAAAAGGTAATAGATTTGGTAGTAGGTGTATCATTACCCGAATATCAATACTAAGTACTTTAACAAACACAAGTTGACGTAATAGTCTCTAGATACCATCCGTCAAGAAAAAATCTGGACCTTTTATTTATGATGATCATTGTTTTTACACTATATATCCTTGGGTTCTAAAACATCCACGCATGACCCTTTATGCCCCTGTAATTTGCTTCCATGAAAAATAACCCGAAAAAACAAACTCATTCCAAATTAGATTGATTCAAAAATTCTTCTATGGTAGAAGTCAACTAAGGATATTAATAGAACCATAAAATTTATTGTGTCCATAAAATTAATAGAACCACACACTCCTTTGCTATGAAACATGGAGCTACTAGTGTACTCTGGGGTGAGGTTTGTAAGGGCCATCACTACATTGCTAAGAAATGCGATGCAGAGATTGGATTGCAATGATGCTTTGCGGCAGAAGCCTCGGGGATAATCCATGCCTTGGGTTGGGCTAGGCATTCGGGGTTGGCTGTTGATATCCTCTCGAAGTACATCAAGCTGAAATGGTATCGATCTCAAGAGCATTCCATGCATGGCGCTAAAGTCATTTAATAAATGACGGGAAGGGTTGTTAACACAAGACCCTGTTGAATTTAGAATTCGGCACAACGGAAGTCTTTATGTGCTGAGTTATGAGACAACTAATCACAATGAACAACCAAGCAATAGTAAACCACACCAAACACAAAAATACACAATCTTTTTCCAGTTTTGTAAACCTAATCCGGAGGAGAATTAACAGACATATTATTTAACTAGAGAAGATATAAGAGTTACAATATTTTTACCAAGAACCTATCTATCTCTTAAGGCTCACTAGAAGATACTTTACAATTTACAATGGAAAACTGTTCGATGAAGTACTTGACTCTCATCTTAATGGAAGTCATTATATTATTATATAAAGATATATAGAAACACTTGGTTGTAGTCTTAATCCTTCACCATTCGATATAACATGAAGATAAAGCTATATGATAGGAGCCATACGATATTACTTGGAGATCAAACTTGGGCTCAAACATATCCCCAAGACTCAGCCCATATTCTGTTGTCTGTTGTTGTCGGTCGACAACTCAAACATACGACGACACTTGAAGTAGAGCAACACCCTACTGTGACCCCTTCGACAGCCTAAACAACTCTCTTTCACCTCCATCTTCGCTTCGAACCTATTCTTGCTTCACCCTATTCTCTTCACATCTAACCTAGTATGCAAGACATAAACTCAACAATCTTTACCTTGAATTGCATACACCTGCTTCCCCACCTATGTGATTAATTGTTTCTAGATTCTTCCCTTTTTCCTCTTGTAAACAAAGCAATTCAGTGACTTTTTCTGCTAGTCGAAATTACGTCCACCTGTTATTTCTCCAATCGTATGCCCCATCAAGGGCATACCCCAGTAAGCGTCAACACGAAGGCGTTATCTTCAACACGAACTCAACCTACCTTGAGGTATTTTCTATATCTTGACGATATTTGAACGTCATGATCTTGCTTCAATGATTCTAGTGGCGGCGGACTAAATGCTTCAGGAATGATAGGCTTTACCACACTCAGCAGAGTCTTCTCGTTCCCACAAAGCTTGTAAAAGTTGTGTTGAACACCCTTTCTTCCTCTCATCACCTTACGACAACCTTTCCAAAATGATAGAACTCTACTCGAGTTGTGTATTTGCAGCCCTGTGCTTCCAGAGTTCTCAAGAATATTAAGTTCTGTTTCAACAAATGAACATGTATGACCTTCTCTAGTGTGACCCCTTTCCATCTGGAATATCCAACTCAACTGTCCACCCACTTCGTCACAATTCTCACTAATCACAGTCCTCACACAATGGCCTATTCTAGACTTGTAAGTAGAAAAAACCTCCCACTCGAAGCAAATATGAGATGAACTACCCAAATCAAGAAACCAGCAAGAATCATCATTTAAGTTATCAACTGATTCAACGACACTGGCTATGTTGGCACCCTTTTGATTCAACAACTTGCGATAATCTCTCTTGTAATGCCCAATTTCTCTGCATTTGTATTTCATGTATTACCCCTTCCAATTGAATTTCCCTCCATCTCCATGCAACTCATAGAAGTAGACTCTAATTTATGAGTTTCCCTACTAAGTTCATTCTCCTTCAATCCCATGATCGCACCGGCTACCGAGAGCTTTTCCTTAGCAAATTTCCCCTTTAGCATTGTGGTTATCAAATGCTCGTATGAATCTGCTGGCTGTGAATATATCAGGTTGAAAGCTTTATCATTTTCGCTTAGATCATCTGTGTTTATTGCCTTTAATTTAGATAACACTTTATTGAATTACACTATATGATCATGAAGAGCAATACCTTGCTTCTTTGAGAAACAAAATAATTTTTTTTTCCAAGACATCTGATCCAATAACGATCCCGAATAGTCAATTATAAGTCTCACCCACAGACTCGTCGCGCTTGTCTTAAGAAAGTTGCACTCGGTTTCACCTGCCAATGACAGTCGGATTAAACTCAAGGTTTTCAAACACATCTCATCCCACTTCTCCTTCTTCATGCTGGATGGTTTCTTTTTATCTCCTTCTAGGGCAAGAAGCTCTGTTGAACCAATACGTCATACATGTCTATCTTCCAGAGATTAAAGTTAATCTTAGCATTGAACTGCTTAATTTTCGGAAAACCATAATATGTTATCATCACCAAGAAACTTGAGCAACATGAAGCTTTGATACCAGTTTGTTGAGATTTCCAGTACAATGGAAAAGTCTTTAGGGGTTGAGTTATGCAACAATTGATCACAATTAACAACCAAAAGCACACAATTTTATCCTAATTCAGTGAATCTAATCCGGGGGAAAAATAACGGAGATATTATTTAACTAGAGAATATACAAGAGTTACAATATTATCACCAAGAACCTATCTAACTCTCAAGTCTCACTAGAAGGTACTCTGCTGTTATAGAAAACTTGCAGATGAAGTATTTGACTCTCCTCCCAATGGAGGTCATTACATTATTATATAGAGATTTAGAGAAACCCTGGGTTGTTGTCTTGATTCTTAACTGTCCAATATACACTGAAGAGAAAGTTATACGATACAAGCTGTACGATATTACTTGGAGAGCAAACCTGGGCTCAAACAGATCGCCAAGAATCAGCCCAATATGCTAAAGTCTGTCACTGTCGTTCGATTGCTCTTTTGCACTTGAAGTCTAGCAAAATAAAAAATAAATAAAAAAAGAAAAGAAAAGAAAAGAAAAGAAAAACTTATAGAATCAGAAATTAAAAAGTTACGCCATACATAGTTATAATTAAAGGGTAAAAGGGATATGAGCAACTTGCTCATTTACTAAATGAGCAAGTGATGAGGTGGCATGCATGTAATACATTGAGTATCTAACCACTTTTAGGATTTCCCAATTACATGCATGCCACCTCATCACTTGCTCATTTACTAAATGAGCAAGTTGCTCATATCCCTTTTACCCATAATTAAAACATTAAAACAAATTAATAACTGGAGTTTATTGCCAAATTAAAATTTATAATTTTCTACAATTTTCTATAAAAAGTCAGAATTAAAACATTGAAAATGATTGGAATCTTCTCCTCTAGAAAATTAAGACAAGCTTCTCTTGTTTAGAGCATCCACTATCGTTTGCTAAATATCAAAATATGCACAAAAAAAAAAAAAAAAAAGACGGAGAAAGATCTTCCGTCTTATTTTATTTATTTTATTTTTTTAAATTTGGCACGAACGATAGGAGCGTTCCTCCTTCATTGTTATTTGCCAAATACCAAATATATACATTTTAGCAGCAACCGTAGCGAACGCTCTTAGTGACAATTGTGATGATCATATACTCAATAGAAAAGGGAAATATGGTCTTTAAGAGTTGAGATGAAACTCTGAAATATGTGTTCGACTGATTTGACCTGAATTGCTCTACTGATCAATAGTATACACCTTTAATATGTAATTAGAAAACGGTGTCCAACTTTACTTTGTCTCTTACTATATGTCAAGAAGAAAATCTCGGAAAAGAGACAGGACCATTTGAGCTGTTAGGTTGATGGAAGTTGAGGGTTGCTAGGAATTTAATAACCCACTCCCTCACTTCATCAATGCTTGCCTTGAGGTATTTGGACTCCTTTTTTGTTTCTTTGCTTATTTTGACAACCAGAAAAGTTGGTTGAGTAGATGATGTTCTCCAACAAATTTATGAATTATACTGCTCACCTCTGCTTTGATATGGAAAATGAGCAAAATAATTGAAGCGTTTTGGTTAGAATTAAAATATAAAAGTGACTGGTGGGAGTATATGATATCGTTTGTGTACGGTCCATATAATTCCAGACTTAGAGAAGAATTTTGGTTAGAACAAAGAACGATTCGTGGTAGATGGGAGGGTTCATGGGTGATGGGAGGGGACTTTGACATAACTAGATTTTAGAGCGAACATAGAAGTAGGGGTACTGACGATAATGATATGAATGATTTCAATCAAACTATTAATGAGTTAGAACTCATGAAAATTCATGCTTCAGATCAAAGATTTACTTGGACAAACATGCCCATTGTCCCGACTTTAGAAAAACTAGACAGAATCCTTGGTCCATGGGGATGGGAGGATCTCTTTCCAATTGTTAAGGTTAGGTCCATATCTAGATACACCTCTGACCACACTCCCATATCCCTAGAGTGTGGAACCGATAGAAGAACCAATCAGCGTCACTTTAGATTTGGAATGCTTGGACTCTAAGCGACATTAGGCAAAGTGGCAAACTATGGAGTAATCGTGGTTGATGCCGATCACCATAGAGGTTGCGGTCTTCATGTGGAATTATAAGTTGAGGAGGCTTCATAAACATCTAAAGAATTGGGACAAGCACGAATTTTGTGAACTAAAAAGAAAAAAAAGACAGTTTGGGGGAACGAGTACATGAACTAGAAACCATTGAAGATGATAGGAGTCTCGATAACTAGGAATCTGAGGAAATGGCCTCTTGCAGAGGGGAGCTTCACCGAATTGGTGTGTAACTCCCGTTTTCGAGTGTACATATTTTTTTCTTCTTCTTCGTATTCTTGTATTTCATGTTTTTTAATTAAATCTTAGGGCAAAAAACAAAGTACCCCCCTAACGTTTGGGCTTAATACAATATGCCCATATAACGTTTGAAAAAATACATTTAACCCATTCCACAGTTAACTTAACCCCATCCGTTAAGTTAGAATTATTGAATTACCTTTTTACCCTTAGCCTTTCATATTTGCAATTAATTTCTTTTTAAAAATTAATGAAATTATGCCATGTACCTTAAACTTCTCAGTTTATCTGCAGGATAACATTGGGAATTTTTTTTCCATATTCTTAAAAAAAATATTCATGGAAAATTGCATTCACTTCCGTTTTCAATGTCTTTTCAATGGACATTTTAAAAAAATTTAACCAAAAAAGAAATAAACAAATAGCTGTTGAAACGAAGCTCTCAGCACTAAAACGGAGGAGGCTCATAGAGTCTTCCTGTATTTTAAACCAATCAAGAAAAAAACAGAGCAAATTTTCAGATGCAATAGTCGCATCCTACTCCATTAATGAGAAAATTTTTAGACTGGCGATTGGTTGGGTTGAGAGTACCCATTGGGAGGGGCGGGCCCACACTTCTTGTAAAGCAAGTTGGTTTCCTCCTTTCCGATGAAGGATTCGTTTCCATAACGGATTAAGCAACCATCAAGCTGGAGGGCAGCGCCTGAGGAGGAGGAACAAATCGGTGATAGCTTGGAGAAGGCAGAGCGAATGCATGACTGGCACAGCTGGGGTGTGAGGTCGCCACGGCACTGGAAGACGCCATTGACTGGGGACGAAGGGGAGGCGTTGGAGGAGGTGAACTTACCAAAAGGGGATGAGGAGGCTGCGTTCGCAATGGAGGAGAGGATGGAGTCGACGTTGTATTGGTAGGCAGATCCATCGGTGTATTTGGTCTGGGTGCAGCCTGCATACACGAATTCGTTGGGGTCGGCAGTGGAGGAGGAGATGGTGGCTGAGACTGAGAGGAAGAAGAAGAGGAGTAAGATGTTTTTGTCCATTTGGGGTTACTCTCTGTTTTGTTTTTGATAGAACATATATCATATTTGCATTTGATTTGGAAAAAAAATTACAACTTGACTAAATTTCAGAAATATGAATAAGATATAAGTTGTTTGCATAATCTGAAATGAATTGCATAATCTGAAAAAGAATGAAGAAAGAGGAAAAAGAAAAAGAATGAAGAAAGAGGAAAAACAAGAAGAGATTTAATTATGAAAGGGTAAGGGTAAAAAGGTAATTCAATAATTCTAACTTAACGGATGGAGTTAAGTTAACAGTGGAATGGGTTAAATGTACTTTTTCAAACGTTATATGGGCATATTGTATTAAGCCCAAACGTTAGGGGGGTACTTTGTTTTTTGCCCTAAATCTTACTATTCTTTTGAACTCAATTACATTTATTTGGATGATTAATTATTTTGTTAAATTCGGACTCCTAATCCATTCTACACTATTATTATTTGATAATCTATATATTTTGAATGAGCCCAACCCAAGCTTATTTATGTTGTGAATACAAACCCAGTTAATATAAACCCAAATTATAGCCCAATACAAATCCTAACCTTCACTTCCCCTCTCATAACCAACCCCCACTTTCTCCTAATTTTTTCCAAAATGATACACTTTTTGAAAGTATTTACCAAACTGACCTACTTTCGAAACTAATTACCAAAATGACACACATAGCGAGTTTAGTGAAAACATTATTGCTATCTGAGATAGCGAGTGTATGGTGAGATATTTCTCCACCACTTGAAGAAAAATTAAAGAAAATATCATGTTTAGTCTCGCTATCTCAGATAGCACATGTGTTTGTACTACACACGCTAACTGAGATAGCGAGTGTATGGTCTTGAAGAAAAAATATCAAATTTATATTCGCTATCTCAGTTAGCGAGTGCGTTTGTACACACTCGCTAACTGAGATAGCGAGTGTCGATTAGAGAGTTTTTTAAAGACTCGTTGTTTCACTATTTCTCTCACTTCTCTCTCTCCATTCTCTCTCGTCTCTCCCAAAGAAACCCAAAACCCTGGCCTCCCAAATTTGTTATTTTCCCAACAAAATCCGTCCAAAATCTATTGAGATCCACTTCATCACTATAACCCTCTCTACTCCCACTCTCAAAATTCTAAACCCATAATCTAAGATCCCGGATTTTGTTGATTTCGGGAAGGGTAAAGAGAAATGCGGCAGAAGCAGGGGCATTCATCTCAACCTCATTATCTACCTCCTAAAGCACTCATCTATCATACGGTAAGTCTTCATACTTTTGCAATTTAATTTTGGGTTAATTACGATTTTGCGTTAAATTGAATGTAATATTGAGAGCTCTTGATCTGTGGGATGATTAGTTAATAGATAAATTTAGAATTTATTTCTGAATATTTAGTTAAAAGTGAAATGCTACTTTGAGATATAATTTAATTTTGATATAAATAGGATTATCGACATATAATTTAACTTTGAACTAGCAAGTTGAGAGCTTTTGATATGAATATAATTATTAGATATTTGTCCATATTATTGTTGAATTCTTTAATTATATGTGTGTGTTTTATTGGTGTTAAATTGTTTGTTTTTAAAGTATGCAATTATACTATACCGAAATACATATAAAATTGTAGGATTCTCATCGCTAATAGATATGGCACGAACATGGAATATTCATGAAGAATAAACCAGTAGTAGACCCCCAAGTAACCGAGGCTGCGGGGGGCCACAAACTTGTTATGGACGACCCCCAAGTAATGGTCGCAGGGGTGGACAAAGACACACAAATGTAAGATGATTGTCTTTATTCGATTAATTTGATTTTTGCTTTAATAAAATAGTATATTATGAAATTGATGTTCATTGTTTTATGTTATGTAGGTCAAGCCGAGTCTGTCTTCTTCACCAAATCAGTCGAGTCCGTATTCTCTACCAAATCAGTCGGGCCCATTTTCTTCGCAAAGTGACCCGCGGGCCCTTCTTCATCTTCTTATGTTTCACCGGTGGGTCCTGGTACTCTCGACCCAAGGCTCTTGACCTTGCAAGGGCAACATCGTTCAAAAGACGTGTGAGATGGACAATCAAAGGAGTGTACTTTTGGGGGGCACACCACTTTGCCACTGCATCCACATATCCATGAGTTGTTACGGGATTGCGGGTTGTACGACATCTGCCTCATAAGTTCAATTAAGGCCGGCCGTTCTCTTATAACCGCCCTTCTCGAATGTTGATGTCAAAAAATGCACAGCTTTCACTTGCCGATAGGGGAGATGTCTGTCACACTACAGGATGTTGCAGTGATCATGGGTCTTCCTATCAATGGACAGCTCGTAACTGGAATGATGGACTTCGATCCATAATTTTTTAACACAGAAAATCTTGGGGTTGAGTTAGATCCTAGGGCTACTGTAAGGAAGTCACTTCGGTTGAAATGGTTGAAGGATACTTTCAACAATAAGTTGAAAGAAGATTCGAACGACTTTGAAGTCATGTGCTATTGCAGAGCGTACATTATGTCAATGTTTGGAGGTGTCATGTTCCTGAACTCCACCGGTATTTCCGTTCCTCTAATGTACTTACCTATAATCGCAGATCTCGGAACTGTTGGGGCGTACAGTTGGGGTAGTGCAGCATTTGCTACATTATACCGAAGTTTGTGCAACTGCGCTCTTGGTGCGAGTCAGATGAATGGACCGATGCTGTTGCTACAAGTATGGAGTTGGGAACACATACATATTGGTAGACTCGTAATTAGTAGGCAATCATCAAAGTGGTTGCATGTTCCCGATGACCCTCACATGAAACCACCACAAGGTGTATACTGGACTGGATCTCTAACATGGAAGGCTAACCCAAATCGCTGCTTGACATACTACAGGGACGAGTTTGATACGTTAACGGATGACTGTGTCAAGCGGGAGCCTTATACGGAGGAGCATTTAGCGAGATTGCCACCTGTGTGCACGACGACTCGTGAGCTATGGTTGACAAAGCATCTCTTGTCAACTTCGGGATAGTAGAGTCCTATTTTGTCGATAGAGTACTTCAACAATTTGGCCTCCGTCAAAATATTCCAGTCGCAGAACCATTTAATACCGATTTGCATGGTATTACCGGTATGGGTCGACATCCGGATCACGATTGGGCCGCCTGTTTGCACACACACGTCTATATATGAAACAATCATCATTTTGATCACATGATTGTTAATATTCCCCCATTCGATGCCGATTTACATGGACCGTATATCACGTGGTAACGAAGAATGACTCGACTTTATATATCTCCTACATCACAAATGCTTGCGGGTGTGCAAGTACCGACTCGACGACGAGCCGCTGATCCAGCTGACAACCATTCCGTTCATTTACTAATGTTTCAACCGATGTCAACATTGATTCGGAATCTCGTAAGTTTTATTTTGTATATATTCGTTTTACATTACACAAACATATGTACATTATAGATTATGCCTTTAGTACATGTTATTTGTTTGAGTGTAGATGGCCCAAATATGGATTCAAGCAAAAGAATGCGCGAAGGTGTTAAAGAGCAATGTTGTCGAACCGGTAAAGGAGTTTGCACAAATGGTTCATCCGTGTCGGGCACAAGCTGACCTTGTTAGCGAAGGAAATAGACTGGACGTTATATTGTCGGGTCCGGTGCACCAAACGGGTCGTCATAAGAAAGTGACCATAAGACCTCCGATCGTCAGAGAGTATTAGAAGAATGAGAGGAGCACGTCGATGAACCAGAAGAAGAAGAAGATGATGATGATGATGATGATGACATTCCTCTTTCCGAACTTACACAAGCAACTCCGAGTCGTCCTAAACGAATAAAGAGACCCCTAAACTTGGTCACCCCCGATCCATGAACACGTAGATTTGTTGTATAAGTTTTATTTAGTTCGTTATATTCGGTAGAATGTATAAATTTGGGACTGTACAAGTTTTAGTTATTTTTTCTGTGCTTGTTTGATATTTTTTATTTTTTTCCCAGGTTTGGTTTGCACTGAGTTTGTTTCCAGAGATTTTATTATTTTGTTTGAATTTTGTTTGTTTGTTTGTTTGTTTGTTTTTTTTCCATTTCTTTGCGCTAAGTTTGTTTGTGTGATTATTATTTGGATGATTGGAGGCCAATATGCTGAATGTGGTTGAATGTGTTTAATGAACTTTGGGTTAACTTTAATGTGATGGCTGAATGTCTTTGATGAATGAGATGACTGATTGTGTGTGATAAAAGTTTGGGATAACCGGGTTTCATAATTTTGGCTGATGATGGTTGATTGTGTGCATGAATGTGATGGCTACTTGAGTTGTGTTTGATGATTCGAACTTTGGGATTATGAGATTATATGTTTGAGATTATGAGTTGTGTTAAAGATTATGAGATGTGGGATATGAGTTGTGTTTGAAGAATATGAAATTATATGTATACATGGAAGACTTTAGGATGTTGAAAAACTGGGTTGTCAAGATAACTAGGTTTGTTATCTCAGATAGTGAGCCTGGTTCAACGAGGGCCGCTATCTGAGATAGCGATTGTGAATTTCCAATTTCCAGAGACTTTAAAGTCAGTGAAAAACCTAAAGTTCTCAAGTTGCTATCTCAGATTGCGACCCTGGTTGAACTATGGTCGCTATATGACATAGTGACTATGAGGACTTTAAATTTTTCAGTGATTGAAAGTCTCTGGAAAAATAGTCAAGCAAAACGCGTTATCTTAGATAGCGAGCCTCTTTGAACCAGGCATGCTATCTCAGATAGTGAGTCAAGTTATTTTATTTTCCACAGCAGTTAACAATCTCAGATTTTCCCTGAATGACTCAGCTTTAAACACATACGTTACGCCATATAATTTCTTAGATAGAAATAAAGTGGCTATATCTCAAACTCAACTAAATGTGCACAATCAACCTAAATAATACATAACAAAAGTCCACAATTGTGATGGCTTTGATCCCAGTAGAGGTGATCTCAACAACAAAGGAATGTGAGAAATGAGACTTCCCCCCTCAAGTACCTAGGAGCTCCTATCAGACCGGGAAGGATACGAAAGGAAGGCTGGATTCCTTTGGTGGAAAAAGTAGAGAAGAGACTTGCAGGATAGAAAGAAAAATTTAAACTGATGGGGGGGGGGGGGTATAATTACCCTTAGTAACTCGGTCCTCAGCGATCTGCCAACATAGTTAATGTCAATCTATGAACTCCACAAATAGGCTATTTATCGAATCGATAAATGCAGGAGACAATTTCTGTGGAAAAGAGCACAAGAAGAATAAAAAAAAGGTTTCATCGGGGGAGGTGGGGGTAAGGTTTGTAAGAAGAAAAAGTTCGGAGGATTTGGAATCGTCAATCTCTAAGATATGAACATAGCGCTACTCACCAAATGGTGGTGAAAAATGCACAAACTTTGCAAATCATGGTGTGGTGAAACTCTTTTACTCTCTATCATAGACAAAAAAAGTTTAGATATGAGGGACGAAGTACTAATAGAAAGACTTCATACCTGCGGAAAGGAATTGCCAAGGTGGGGGAGCTGTCTCACGCGAATATTAGACGCATGGTGGGAAATGTCAAAGATACTAGATTCTTGAAACACAAATGGTGCTAAAAAAATACTCTACAATCCTTGAGCCCACAATTGGCTAAGGGGACATCTAAGGGGGAAGTTCTAGTGGCGGAAGTCTGGATGCATGAAAGACTGGGAATTCATTTTGATGGAGGTTTATCCCATAAGAACCAGGGTCAACTTCATACGCTTAAAAATCTTTGTCAGAGGTTGGGCGACATCGGAGTATAGAGGAAGATGACCGAGATTAGAGATTAGATCTAATAACTCATTCTCAGTGAGTTCTATGTATCGAGGATTGAATGATGAGGGAATAAGAAGCTCAGACACAAATACTATCTGGAAATCTAAAGTCACAACAAAGGTGAAGGCCTTCTTGTGGCTGGTGATGAACAACACTATTCTCTCCAAACTGAACCTTGTTGATATTAGATGGCCTGGATGTAATTTAGGGGAGGAGGATGTAAATCAAAATTTCTTCTATTGTTCAATGGCTAGACTTGCAGGGGAAGTTCAGTGAATGGGTTTTGGTATTATAGTAACCCCTAGCAATATTGATGAAATTTGGGGGGGCTTGGAGAGCGAGATGGATTAGGAAAGAGAATAAGGTAGTATGTGATATTACGGCAGCAGTTATTTTGTGGATCCTATGGCTAGAAAGAAATGAGGTGTGTTTCCGTAGCATTATTTGTAGATTTCATATGATGTTGTATAAAAGTTTGGTTCTAATTGATGCTTGGGTAGGTACTAAGTGTTGGGATTGGGGCATCAACAAACGCCCTCTGGTTGCAGCGGAACTAATAGAGCAATAAGGAAGACGAAGTAGACGAGGCGAATAAATTGAGCAAGCAAGTAGATCGACCAAACTAACACAAACACAACAACGATGACTTATCCCGGTTAGCTTTTGCTTAATCCGGGGAGAAATATAGGGAGATCTGATATTCAACTAGAAGATATTACAACGAGTTACTGATTTACTTGACACAAGGAATTAATCTCACTCACCAAGAACTATCTCTCTCTCGAGCCTCTCTTTGCAATGGAGAAAAGAATCTATGAAGTACTCCCACTCAAATTGGAGGATTTTACAATATATATATAGAAGAATAGAGAGAAACCCTAGGTCTAATTTTGATCCTCAGTCGTCCGATAAAACATGGAAAAAAAGTAACTGAATAAGAATCGTACGATCTAACTTGGAGTTGAAGATTGGGCTGAAACAACCTAACAAATCGAAGCCTAAAACTGAACACAGCGGCGCGGGCGGTCGACCGTCCACCAAGACCGATCGACCGTACCGCTCTCTGACTTCCCAGTACAAATAGCGGTCGGGGGTGCAGTCGGGGGGTGCGGTCGACTGTCACCCAGACCGGTCGACCGCAACTAACTGCACCTACTGCTGCTGCTGTTCTCCTTCTACTCGCTTCGACGCTTCGACCTCCGTGCTTCATATTACCTTCTTTTAATCTGAACAACGAGTATACAAGACACAATCCTAACAAACTCCACCTTGGATTGCATACGAGTTTTATCACATGATGTGTTACTCATCTCCAAACTCTAACAAATTCTACTTGCAAAGAAAACTTTGAACAATAGCTTCTTCTTCTAGTTGAAATGATCTCTATCCAATCTCACCGAATCCAGTGCAGCCCCTCAAAGGCCCACCTCCGTAGATGTACTCACGAAGTTGCCAAACTCCGCATGAACTCTACCTACCCTTAGGCTTTCTCCACCTCTCGACGATATTCGAACGTCGTGGTCTCGTCTCGATGAATCTAGTTGTGGCAAACTAGCTAAGCATGCGGGAATACCTGGAAAAGGAGCAACACTTGTGCAAGTATTTCGAATTCCCCAAAGCTTGTAGAGATTGTTTTGGCTTGGCCCAACCATTCTCATACCTCTAATCACCTTACGACGACCTTGAAAAATAGATAGAACTCCAACTCGAGCTGTGTACCTGCAGCCCCGTGCATCAAGTGTTCCCAAGGAAATCAGATTTCGTTTCAGCAGAGGAATATGCAAAACATCCCTTAAAGTAAACATGTATAGACCTGGCATCTTCAATTCAACTGTCCCCTCACCCACTACTTCACAAATCTTTCCAGTTCCCATTGTCACACAACGCTCCGTAGTAGACTTTTAAGTAGAAAAGAACTCCCTCTTGGAGCAAATATGAGAAGAACTCCCTGAGTCAAGAAACCAACTAGAATCCACTTCTAAAGAATTTGAAATAAGAAGACACGAACCACCTGAATCAAAGGCACCAAAGGCACTAACTACATTAGCGGCTGAACTCCCGTTCTTGGCACTCTTTTGATTCTGTAATTTTCAACAGTCTTTCTTGATATGCCCTGGCCTCTTGCAATATCGGCAACGGATCGAATTCTTTTGCAAAGCACTTTGTCTTCCCCTCGAAGGACCATCCACTGCTAGACAACTTGTAGGAATAGACGACGAAGATTTATGAGTCTCCTTCCTAAGTTAATTTTCCTTCAATGCTTTGATTACACTATCTACCGAAATACTTTCCTTAGCAGATCTACCGTGTAGCATGGTCGTGATCAAAGGCTCGTACTAATCTGGCAGTGAATATATCAGGTTAAAAGCTTTATCTTCCTCACACACATCTGCATTGATCGCCTTAAGTTCAGATAATACCTTATTGAACTCTGTAATGTGGTCTTGGAGATCGGTACCTTCCTTCATAGATAAACGGAATAACTTCCTCTTCCAATGCATCCGATCTAATAACGACGAACCAGAGTAGTCAGTTATGAGTCTTTCCCACAGACTCGCCGTGTCAGTTTCTTCAAGAAATCTGCACTTGACCTCGTCCGCCAAGGATAGTCGGATTAGACTTATGGCTCTTTCACGAATATCTTCCCAAACGTCATCCTTCATATTAGTTGGCTTTTTCTTCTTCTTCTTTACTGCTGACTGCAACCGTTCTTGAACAAGAACATCATACATGTCAGTCTTCCAAAGATTGAAATTGATCTTACCATCAAACTGCTTGATCTTCAAAATACTGTTACCTGTCATCTTAACCAAGAAACTCGGCAACCTGAAGCTCTGATACCAGTTTTTGGGATTGGGGTGTCAACAAATGTCCTCTGGTCGCAGCGGAACTAATAGAGCAATGAGGAAGACGAAGTAGACAAGGCGAATAAATTGATCAAGCAAGTAGATCCACCAAACTAACACAAACACAATAATAATGACTTATCCCAGTTAGCTTTTGCTTAATTCGGGGGGAAATATAGGGAGATATGATATTCAACTAGAAGAGATTACAAGGAGTTACTGATTCACTTGACACAAGGAATTAAACTCACCCACCAAGAACTATCTCTCTCTCGAGCCTCTCTTTGCAATGGAAAAAAGAATCTATGAAGTACTCCAACTCATATTGGAGGAGTTTACAATATATATAGAAGAATAGAGTGAAACCTTAGGTCTAATCTTGATCCTCAGTCGTCCGATAAAATATGGAAAAGAAGTAACTGAATAGGAATCGTACGATCTAACTTGGAGCTGAAGATTGGGCTGAAACAACCTAACAAATCAAGGCCTAAAACTGAATACAACGGTGCGGACGGTCGACCGTCCACTAAGATCGGTTGACCGTACCGCTCTCTGACTTCCCAGTACAAATAGCGGTGAGGGTGCAGGCAGGGGGTGCGGTCGACTGTCACCCAGACCGGTCGACCGCAACTAGCTGCACCTGCTGCTGCTGCCGTTCCTCTTCTACTCGTTTCGACGCTTCGACCTCCGTACTTCATATTACCTTCTTTTAATCTGAACAACGAGTATATACGACACAATCCTAACAAACTCCACCTTGGATTGCATACGAGTTCTGTCACATGATGTGTTACTCATCTTCAAACTCTAACAAATTCTACTTGCAAAGAAAACTTTGAATAATAGCTTCTTCTTCTAGTTGAAATGATCTCTACCCAATCTCACCGAATCCAGTGCAGCCCCTCAAAGGCCCACCTCCGTAGATGTACTCACGAAGTTGCCAAACTCCGCACGAACTCCACCTACCCTTAGGCTTTCTCCACCTCTCGTCGATATTCGAACGTCGTGGTACCGTCTCGATGAATCTAGTTGCGGCAAACTAGCTGAGCATGCGGGAATACCTGGAAAAGGAGCAACACTTGCGCAAGTATTTTGAATTCCCCAAAGCTTGTAGAGATTGTTTTGGCTTGGCCCAACCATTCTCATACCTCTAATCACCTTACGACGACCTTGAAAAACAGACAGAACTCTACCTCGAGCTGTGTACCTGCAGCCCCGTGCATCAAGAATTCCCAAAGAAATCAGATTCCGTTTCAGCAAAGGAATATGCAAAACATCCCTTAAAGTGAACATGTGTAGACCTGGCATCTTCAACTCAACTGTCTCCTTACCCACTACTTCACAAATCTCTCAAATTCCCGTTGTCGCACAACACCCCGTAGTAGACTTATAAGTAGAAAACAACTCCCTTTTGGAGAAAATATGAGAAGAACTCCCTGAGTCAAGAAACCAACTAGAATCCATTTCTAAAGAATTTGAAACAAGAAGACACGAACCACCTGAATCAAAGGCACCAAAGGCACTACTACATTAGCGGCTGAACTCCCGTTCTTGGCACACTCTTGATTCTGTAATTTTCAACAGTCTTTCTTGATATGCCCTGGCCTCTTGCAATATCGGCAACAGATCGAATCCTTTTGCAAAGCACTTTGTCTTCCCCCCGAAGGACCATCCACTGCTAGACAATTTGTAGGAATAGATGACGAAGATTTATGGGTCTCCTTCCTAAGTTGATTTTCCTTTAATGCTTTGATTACATCATCTACCGAAATACTCTTCTTGGCAGATCTACCGTGTAGCATGGTCGTGATCAAAGGCTCGTACGAATCCGGCAGTGAATATATCAGGTTGAAAAATTTATCTTCCTCACACACATCTGCGTTGATCGCCTTAAGTTCAGATAATACCTTATTGAACTCTGTAATGTGGTCTTGGATATCGATACATTCCTTCATAGATAAACGGAATAACTTCCTCTTCCGATGCATCTGATCTAATAACGACGAACCAGAGTAGTCAGTTATGAGTCTTTCCCACAGACTCACCGCGTCAGTTTCTTCAAGAAATCTGCACTTGACCTCGTCCGCCAAGGATAGTCAGATTAGACTTATGGCTCTTTCACGAATATCTTTCCAAATGTCATCCTTCATATCAGTTGGCTTTTTCTTCTTCTTTACTGCTGACTGCAACCGTTCTTGAACAAGAACATCATACATGTCAGTCTTCCAAAGATTGAAATTGATCTTGCCATCAAACTGCTTGATCTTCAAAATACTGTTGCCTGTCATCTTAACTAAGAAACTCGGCAACCTGAAGCTCTGATACCAGTTATTGAGATTGGGGCATCAACAAATGCCCTCTGGTCGCTGCGGAACTAATAGAGCAATGAGGAAGACGAAGTAGACGAGGCGAATAAATTGAGCAAACAAGTAGATCCACCAAACTAACACAAACACAACAACGATGACTTATCCCAGTTAGCTTTTGCTTGATCCGGGGAAAAATATAGGGAGATATGATATTCAACTAGAAGAGATTACAAGGAGTTACTGATTCACTTGAAACAAGAAATTAAACTCACGCACCAAGAACTATCTCTCTCTCGAGCCTCTCTTTGCAATGGAGAAAAGAATCTATGAAGTACTTCCACTCATATTGGAGGAGTTTACAATATATATAGAAAAATAAAGAGAAACCCTAGGTCTAATCGTGGTCCTCAGTCGTCCGATAAAACCTGGAAAAGAAGTAACTGAATAGGAACCGTACGATCTAACTTGGAGTTGAAGATTGGGCTGAAACAACCTAACAAATCGAGACCCAAAACTGAACACAACGGTGCGGGCGGTCAACCGTCCACCAAGACCAGTCGATCGTACCGCTCTCTGAATTTCCAGTACAAATAGCGGTCGGGGTGCAGTCGGGGGGTATGGTCGACTGTCACCCAGACCGGTCGACCGCAACTAGCTGCACCTGCTGCTGCTGCTGTTCTCCTTCTACTCGCTTTGACTCTTCGACCTCCGTGCTTCATATTATCTTCTTTTAATCTGAACAACGAGTATACAAGACACAATCCTAACACTAAGAAGAGTCCGCATGAAGAGTGCAGATTAGGCCAGGTGTAGTATGCATTTACATGCTATCTTTTAGAGTATTATAGTGGACTAGCTGGAGATTCTTGCCATTTTGGAAGATGTTGCATATTTCCCTCTAGTTGTTGATGTTTTGGCAGTTAAATAATTTAATTGTACAGGCGAGAGTGTGACACAATGCATGACAAGTGATTTTTGGAACTGAGTAATAATGTGGCGAAGTCTTCTAAAGGGCTTAACGTTCCTTCCGATCTCTTACTCTTTACTCTTTGGCAGCCAAGAGTTAGAAAACCTAAGAACACCTCTTCTTTGCTTGCAACTCACCATGAGTACAAAAGAAATATGGGAACATGTCGGAAATAGTGGGATATCGGAAATAGTGGGATAATTTGGTGTCAGCAATTATTGGTTAATAAATTTGGAGAGACTCCGAGGCGCAAAGCGATCGTGAGAACTCCCCACTTGATTTCTTATTAATGAAACAGGGTGACCATACTCCACCTTTTCCTTTAAAAAAAAAAAAAAAAAACTCCCCACTTGATTGGTGCGAGTTTTCTAATGGGTTCAAGAGCAATGTACTTCCAACATGCAATGAAGCATTATACAAGAAAAATACACATTTCTAACGAAATATTTAGTAGAAAATTCTAGGGATTCCATCGTGTTAGGATTTATGTCTTACATACAAGGTTCGAATTGAATTGAAGATGAAGAGACGACGTGAGAAGAGGTTTTGAAACGAAAGTGGGGGTGATAGTTGTAGCTGTTGTTGCTGACCCAAAATAGGTCGACTTACTTTTGGATCAATTGACCTCGACAGACCACACAACAACAACAGCATAATGGACCAACTTTTTAAGGTTTGGTTGAGCCAATGTTCGTTCTCCAAGTTGATCGTATCACAGGGGCGAACGCAGTATTTTAAGTCAGTGTGGACACAACTTATTAGCTAAATTAAATTAAAAATTATTCCAACGAACTATATAATCTAAATATAAGATAAAGTGTTGCAACTAAAATAATCAAAAGGATGTCATATAATTTATACAATGAAAAAAAACTAATAATTGTACCAACTCAAGAAAGCAATCTCTTACAACACCCTATATTTTGAAAGCGCTGCTTCATGATTCTCTCTTTATCAATAGTGTTAAATACATCTTTCTCAATATATTTAAGCATACAATTACTTGGCCAATCATCTCCCATTCAATTATGAAGTCGATTCTTTATTATCTTCATTGCGGAAAATATCCTCTCCACGAAAGCAATTGCAACATGTAAGAGTAATGCCAAATTCACAAGCAAATAGGCTACATGAAAAACATGGTTCTGTTTTAACTAGACTAATTTCATGAAAAGTTCACCAATTTCACTGACTTGACAGAACTCGTTGGATATATAGGTATATTCTCACTATATGAATAATATTATGTGTAATATTATTCTATGGGTAACACTTGTGTTACACGCACTAATTGTATGGATATCGGAATGCGGGTTAAGTGGGTTGAGAACCCAGTACCCAAACTAGTATTTATACAATAAATACTGGCTTGTGATAGTAGTCTAGGCATTCCAATTTTGATACATAGGGTAAATATCTCAAGCACCTTAGTCTGGATATTAACCCTAATTTCTATTGTTATTATCTCTCATAATTTTTAACAATTACTGGAGTGCATATCTAAAAATGTAAGTGTCAAGTTAATTATTGAGAGCCACAATTTATAAAGAAAAAGTATGAATTATTTCCCTAAAATTAGAAAACCCTAATTTATGAACACCTTGGAAGTTGATATGAAGATAGAGCGCATCTCGACGAACTTATTGGACAGTGAAAGATTAAGACTACAACCTAGGGTCTTATAGATCTCTTAAACAATTGTATTGCCCTCTATGAAATATAGTACTTCATCTAAGAGTTTTTTTATTGTAAATAGTAGATTATTTTCTAGTCAGATTTGAGAGATACACAAATTGTTTGTAAGAGTATTGTAACTCTTATCCCGTCTCTAGCTAATTTATATGTGGTTTATTTCTCGACCAGATTAGCTTCGCCAAACTAAGACAAATTGTGTGTGGTATTGAGTTTGGTGTGATCTACGTCTGCTTGGTTGTTTGTTGTGATATGTTGTCGTCTCTCATTCTACTTTTCGCTACGGTGAATTTTCTAACAACTAGCATTAGAGCTCCCTTAGAGTGTCGAGTTCCTTGGTGAAGATTATAGGTCATAGTTTTTTGATGACCAAGCAGTTTGACTATAAGACCCAACTTTAATCTCTGGAAGGTGGATAAGTATAACGTATTGGTTCAACATGGTTTGCATATTTTCCTAGAAAGAGATAAAGATAATACAGATAAGCCGAAAAAGCCGCACAACATGACACATAAGAATTGGAATAAGATTCAGCTCTCATTAGCTAACGAAGTCAATTGCAACTACCTTGAGGAGAAAAGCTTGGCAAGTCTGTGGGTGAACTCATAATTGAGTATTCGAGATCGTCGTAACTGAATCAGATGTAGTGAAAGAAAAAACTATTTCATTTGTCAATAAATGAAGGTACCACTCTTCATGATTGTATAATGGAATTCCCCAAAGTGTTATCCGAGTTAAGGGGATAAACGCATACATCTCAGTGAAAATGATAAAGCCTTCAACTTGATATATTCATTAGCAGATTCATACAAACATTTTATAATCACCATGTTACTCGGGAAAACAATCTACCCAGGAGAAGCTCTTGGTAGCTGGTGTGATTAAGGGCTTGGAGAAGGATGAACATAGTAAGGAAACTCGGAAATCATGGTCTACTTCTTCAAGCTGTCTAGCAGTTGAGGGAACTTCAATTAGAAGAGATAGATCACAATCTGTTGCATCTATTGAGGGAAAGGGCATTATAGATCGAGTATCACAAGTTTTTAAGTCAGGAGGATGCCAACATAGTTAGCGTCGCTTAGTCAGGTAATAGCTTCGTTTGTAGTGTTCTTGTTCAAAGTTCTGAAGATATGAATTCTAGTTGATATATTGATTCAGGTAGTTATTCTCATATTTTTCTCTGAGATGGAAATGCTTTCTACTTACAAGACTACATTAGGTCGTTCTTTGAGGACGGAGACTAGTGAGAGTTGTAATATAGTGGGTAAGGGAGAAGTTGCGTTGAATATGCCAGATGGGAAGGGATACACATTACAGAAGGTCATGCATGTTCATTTCTTGAAGCGGAACGTAATATCCTCGGGAACTCTGAAAGCACATGATCGTAGGTACGTAGATCGAGGTGGAGTTCTATCGGTTTAGAAAGATCGTCGTAAGGTAATGATGGGAATGAAGTGTGTTCAACACAACAATTATAAGCTTAGTGGGCACGGTAAATCTCACCAACGTTTTTCTAAGCCCACCATTCCTAAAACATATACTCCTCCGTCATCTGAACCAAGATCACAATGTGGAATATCGTCTAGAGGTGGAAGATTCCTCGAGGTAGTTGGAGCTCATACGAAGGATAGTGTCTCCGTGTTAACACCTACCTGTATGCCATTGAGATTATACAATTGAAGAAATAATATGTGGAGATAAATTTGAAAGTTGACAAAATTATCGAATCGTGTTATTTACAAGTGGAGAAAGAAAAGAGTCTATCGAAGATGATGATGCAACTTAGCAGCCAAGTTTGAAATTCAGCAAACTGAAGCTTTCAATTCCAACTTTCTCTGAAGTTTTTTGTATCCACTGTCAGGATTAAGACTTGCCTTGAAGTTCGTATTTTTTTTTGGTGCCAAGACTTTTATGGGCACTTTGGTTTTACTCCGCGTTGTAAAAAAATAAGATTAGTTTCTGGTTCATATTATTACTCCGCGTTGTAAAAAAATATGATTAGTTTCTGGTTCATATCATATTATTACTCCGCGTTGTAAAAAAATATGATTAGTTTCTGGTTCATATTATATATATATATATATATATATATATATATATCTTATGCTAATAGGTAGGGGTGGACAACTATTATCCCAACCGATCAATCCGAACAAATCCAATCCGAACCGACCAGTTTTTAACCGAACAAATTGGTGGTTTGAGTTGGTTCAGTTCTTAATCTTCAATAATCAACTGGACCGGATCGGTTGTTGGATGGAGCTTTCAAATAATCGATGAAACCGAATCGACCGTACTTCCATGCATTAGTCCATAAAAAATCTAATTTTCTTTTAATTTATTTAATATACAAACAGTCATTTCTCATTTTTTTGGAGATACAAACGTCTCCTTTAATTTCTTTAATACAAACCGAGTAGTTGTTCTACCTATGTTTTGATTCTCCATAATCATGTGTGTTATGTTGTTGATAAATGCTTGATTTGCAGTATGGCTCAGCTTACTAGAAGTTGATGTAACATTTAGTAGTTATATTAATCAAGTCAAGCATAAATTATTTTCTAAATTTTTTTTATTGTGCCTGAAATTCAATTAGCTATGGTTATTGATGTTATTTATGAGAATAAACTAAGATTACAGAAGTATGCAGGTGAAAAAGCAATGTATCTCACCCATTTAAATGCCATCATCTCAAACAATTAGTGTAAAATTCATTAGTAACTTGTGGTTTTATGATTTTTCATTTAAATTCATTTCTAAACAACAAATAGCAGCTTGTTTCTTAAGTGTGATTGAAGTTAATCTTTTAAATTTCAACGAAATTGTGAATGATGTTGGAGGTGAAAAGTAGCATGCCAAACCGACCATCCAATTTAATCAAATCCAAGCTTAAGCGACTTGGATGGAAACCGATCCAATTAAGACTCGGATTGGTTGCGGATGAGAAAACTAAAAAACCGATCTTCTTTGGATCGGTGGTGGATGGTCCATATTAGGTCGGATAGCGACCGATGCCCACCCCTACTAATAGAAGAGAGAGCGTACCCCCTCTCTCTTTTCTCTACTTTAGAATAGAGAAAGTAAAGAAAAAGTAGGGATTCATCTTTAACTAACACGAGTACTACACACGATTTTATTAAAACTCAAAACAAAATAAAATTTCAATCTCCTAAACACGGTCGCATCCCCTCCCACTTTCTCAATCTCACAAAATCTAACGTCTCTTTCCAAACTCGCTCTCATCCCCTAACTTAGAATTAAATTTTTAGGCAAACACAATTCATAAATTATTTGTATATGATTTTCTTAATATATTATTTTTATCCTAACATATGCTGGTTTATAATATATAACTTATTTACTGAATACTAATGATGTTATAATATACATATTAACATAAATTAGTTGAATTTGCAACATCTTCTCATTGCATGCATTTTTTAGCTTTAGTAAAATTCAATGGGATAAGTGGCTAACATTTTGGTTCGACAGTAATTCTCTAAATCATTTGTTTATATGAGGATGATAATGAAGATTTAAGTAAATATGATCTGAATGATATTCATAAATTTATCTCAATTCTCTCTTTTTTGGACTTCTATATAATTTTATGAGTCCCTCAAAATTATTTGAGGCCGTACAATTTCTACATGATTACACTAGTATATAATTGAGGCTGAGGTCCCATAAGTTCAAAAAAAAATAAAAAATAAAATGTGATAAAGTAAGACAAATATAAGGAAAGCAAGTTACAAAATATATAATAATCTTTCAATTACAAATATATTTCCTCTTCGGTCCAACAACATTATGTTACAGCTTAAATATGGAGTTAGTTCATATTGTGCTTACTTGGTTGGCCCAAAATTCCTTTGAAGTTTGAATGTTAGGTACACATATCGGCCCATAACTTGAGTTTGATCAACTTCCTGTTACTGTTCACTATGCATAAAAGCCCAGGATTCATAAATAAATGTATTAATTATCTTTATATATAGTATCCATGTTACTAGGTTAGAGAGAGGTATCCTACTATGTTATGTACGAGTTATGAGGTATCAAAGATCTCTTGCCCTAGTCTTTGCATTTGCTCTAATCTTGTTTTCGAGAATAATGGACTCTAGAGGTGGGGGGTCACCAGTATGATCTCCTATTTATAGTAACCCTTTACTCTCTTCACTCAAATTGGGTGTATCTTCTACCTCTTCCCCCTCCTACTACCAATATTACTCTTGAGATCTTATGCTAGACAAGACTATTTGTACTTTTGACAGGTTTTAGTAACATAATTTTGGGTGAGTAGCTGAATTATAAGTCCAGTTTTTAAACTTCAAAATTAGGAAGGAAAATAAAGTCTCATCAAACTTGTCCATGATGAAATGATATGTAACTTTAAATTAAAATTGCATTATAGTTATGCACTAGCATTGCACGCATTGATAGATTTACAAATGATACTAAGACCTTCTTTCATTATAATATTATTACTAATATTTTTCACGTGCAATTCACGTTTTGATGAATAATTGGAGTTAAACGTGCGATACATGTAAGTCAACAGTAAATAGCACGTGCAATGAATGCCTTAATTTAAAAAAAATGTAGCTGAACAAGCAATACACAATTTTTTAAAAATTAACAAGAATTTTTTTTGATGTGTACGTGTGATACACGTGTTAAAAAATAGATTTGGAGTTGCACGTGCGATGCAAATGTTTGTTTGATGACAAAAGTGGTGTCTCTTTTGTGACAAAAAAATATTAAAAAATTGTTTATTTGTGGCAAACTCTTCTATTAAATAGTAATTAAATATATTATATTATAGATAGATGAATAGTAATTTACACATGTGATGCATGTTTAATATTAAAAAAAGTTTAAAGTAAAAATCTTACATAGTTAGGAACTTGAGACCTCCATCATATTAATTATACACGTGCGATGCACGTGTTGGTAGATTGACAAATGTCACTAAGGCCTTCTCCCATTATAATATTACTAGTAATTTACTTGTGCCATGGATGTTTTAATAATTTAAAATATATATATATAAAAACTCTGACGTAGGGAGGATTTGAACCGGAAACCTCCTTTATATTAGTTATGTACGTGTGTTGCACATATTGGTTGAATGACAAATGACACTAAGGCCTTCTCCCATTATAATATTAGAGATTAGAGATTATTATTATTAGAGATTAGAGATTTACATGTGCAATACAAATCTTAATAAATATAGTTTGTTTAAAGTAAATTCAAAAATAGTCTAGGTTTGAAACTAAAAACTTCTCTATAATAGTTATACATGTGTGTTGCACGTAGGGATGGCGAACGGGTCGAGTGGGCCGGGCCGGGCCCAACCCGTACGGGTTGGCACGTATACTTCACCGGGCCGGGCCGGGTTGTACTCTTATCCGGGCCGGGCCGGGCCGAGCTGAGGTTTCGTTTGGGTGGCCCGCCCAACTGGTGAACCCTTTAGGGTTCAACCCGGGTTGGGCCGGGTCGACCCGCGGGCTGGCCCGTTTAATAATTTTTTTTTTGGTAGCTTAAATTAAAATTATTATTATTATTATTATAATACTAAGTAAGTAATAATACTAATAAACAATAAAAATCGTAATAATAATAATAATAAGATTGAAAGAGTGAAATTGACAAATAAATTTTGAAATATTATGCATATGAATTTAAGTTATACAATTTTAACAATTTATAACGAAATGAAAAATTCAATTCACAAATAAGTTTTATACAATAACATATTTCTTATATACAATTTTAATTGAGTACAAGTTTTCTAATTTGACATAACAAGCAAAGCTATTGTTGTTGTTGTTGTTGTTGTTGTTCTTCGGGCGAGTTGCTCCCACTTGTGGAACTTGATAGTGCTTTTCCTTGCGTCCTATCTTCAGCCTTCAGCCAGTTTTCTGTGCAAACGAGCATCTCTAACGCCTCGGGCTTCAACCGATTCCTGTAATCAGATAGAACCCTGCCACTTGTAGAAAATGCACTCTCAGAAGCAACTGTAGAGACAGGAGGAGTTAGTAAATCTTTAGCCATAATTGACAGAATACTAAAAGTGTGTTCATGTTCTTTCCACCATTGTAAAATATCTAGTGGAGAAATAGTAGGCTCAGAATCTTGTTGGTTATACCAATTTAATTCATTTGGTTGATTAGTCCTAGGTTTTTTAGATTGAATTTGTTCAAGTAAACTAAATATTCTATCACCAATTCTACTTTTACCCTTACCTTTAGAACTACCAGAAGAAGAACTAACTACAGAAGTTGTACTACTAGAAGCAAAACGTCTATCATAATAATTATACAAGTTATTTAACATAGATTCAAACTGAACTAAAAAAAGTAGCGCAATCAATTGTTAATTCTATATTTACCTCTAAATATCAAAAAAATATTTCTATCAAATTCTTCGTACCTTCTAATTTGATACGAGAATCCATAACAGTAGCAACACAAATCAACATAGGAGGTGGAAAAAAATAGTTCAAAATTTTTTGAAATGCAGGTTTTACAATGTCACTAATATAGAGATCATTTAACATTTCGTTAAATATTTGCATCATGCTAACTAATTCAATAAAAATGCTACTAGAAGTAGATTCATATGTTTTTGAAAATTTTAAAGTTGCGGTTTAAAAAGTTTCTAAAAATTTCAACAAAGATTCGGCAAAAAACCAATCGGGGGGAGTCATTTCAAAATTCTGCATATTTTTTGCGATACAAAAATCATTTACAATTGCTTTATATTCGGTGACAACATTTAGTAAATTAAAAGTAGAATTCCATCGGTGTCTAACATCCTTTGGAAATCTTCTAAAAGGAACATTTTTAATCCTACACCAAGCTTTCCATTCTTGTAAAATGCTTGGACTTAATGCAAGGAAATGTACACAATTTCTAATTTTATGTATATATGAATCAGCTATTTTTAATGCATCTTGAACACATAAATTTATAATATGACATGCATATCTAATATGAAAAATATTGTCAGATTGAGGGTTTAATACAGATTTTAAAGTAGTAATTGCTACATTGTTGTTAGCTGCATTATCAAAACTAATAGCCATAATTTTATCGCGAATATGAAAAACATCACAAATTTCTATAATACGGTTTGCTATTTCAGCGCCACTATAGGGATACGGCAACGCCGCAAGTGATATGATTCTTTTTTGAAGAATCCAATCATTGTCGATCCAATGACAGGTTATTCCCATTGTTGGAATATTGTTGACACCCGTCCAACAATCTGAAGTTAAACTAACCCTACAAGTTAAACTCCATAAAATTGCAATCAAAGCGTCCTTCATTTCAATGTAGTAATGTGCTAAAGTACGTGAAAAGGAGGAGAAATCTTGTCCGCTACGACCGCTACCGCGTGATCTAGACATAATGTAGTAATGTACTAAAGTATGTAAAAAAAAATATACAATGTAGGAGCGGTGAATTATACAAAAAAAATCTAAAAAACAAGAGGGTTGAGATAGAGAAGTTCAAAAAACGAACAATAATTTTAACTACAATGCAAAAAAAAATATAACGAGAGAGGTATGAAATTTTGATACCGTTCACCGTGGAATACGCGTATGTAAAAAAAACCGTAAAAATAAGAATAGAATAGAAAAGATGGAGAAGCGCTTTGCCGATTCCGCAATTGAAGAGTTGAGAAGAGGTTGAAGTAGATTTGAAGACGGTTGAAGAGAGTTGAAGACGTTGAAATTTGATTCCGATACGACCGAAATTTGATCGTGTATATGCCTCCTTGTAGACTTGTTTGATGAATACTACAATTGTTGAAAAATTCTTTACAAATGATGTATAATAGTAGAGAGAGTAAGAGAGTGAGGTGTGATTTTTTATGAAAATTTTGGGAATATTTATAGGCTAAATATGTGGGGAAAAAACAAAAAAAAAACAAAAAAAAAATCACCTAACGGCTCAAAGAGCCGTTCGGAACGTCTCTGGAGACAGGGGCGTTTTTTTCGACCGTTTGACCCGCGGGTCAACGGTCGACCCGTCACGGGTCGAACGGGTCGGAACCCGCGGGTCGACGTGCGGGTTGGCAGGTTGAATTCACGAACTGAACGGGTTCGTGGGCCGGGTTTCGCGTGTTCTATTCACGTTATTTGCGACCCGGGTCGACCCGATACTGTTCACCGGGTTCGACCCGGACCCGCCAATTCGCTAACCGGGCCGGGTTCGCGGGCCGGATCGCGGGTGGGTCGCCGGTTGACCCGGCCCAGTTGCCATCCCTAGTTGCACGCGTTGATAGATTGACAAATGACACTAAGTTCTTATTAAAACTAATAAGTAAACAATGGATATTTTTTTTAAAAAAATTATTAAATTAAACATAACAATATTATTTTCAAATAATCGTATTACTTAATTAAACAGCACAGGTGCACAACCCATCTATCTTCCACTTCACTTGTCTATTCCAGAAACAAGTTTGTAAATACTCATTTTTAATCTGCGAACAATTAATATGTATGATTTAATCGTCAATCCAACAGATCATGTAAAATTTCACGATTGTAGTGTGCCTGACAAATAATTTGGATAAGCCAAACCATTAAAAGTATTGCTAATGTATTCATTTTCATTTTTTTTAATAAAAAAATTCTTCAAATTTATATTTAAAAAATGAAAAACCAATTCATGTTATGATCCAAATTTAGTGCCACATCGGTTATATGGAGAACCAATATTAGGTAGTTATAAACTTGGGTTCCCTCCCTTTAACAGCTAGCTTTTAAGAGTGAGTCCTCATGGGTTCTTAACAATTGGTATCAGAGTTAGCCTCATGCTTCTTAATTCGCTCTAGAGGCTGGGTAGACCCGGATTACGGAGGCGTGGTGAATTGTTATGATCCAAATTTAGTCCCACATCAGTTATATTGGGATGAGTTCTCCTGGATTCTTAACAATTCATCATTGACTAAGATACTAAACTTGATATCTCAAAATCTTCTCTACCCCAATTCTCATTATTCTTATATCTCATAACCAGAACTTAATTATGGGGCCTAAATGTTGGGGTTCATGACTTTATCCCTATAAAAACTCAAAAAAAAGTGAGTGAACTTCAATTTATTTTATAAGGTGGAAATATAATCTTAAGATCTAGAGAAGTTTCACCAACATAATCGACAAGTAATAACTTATATAATAAGAGCAATGATATGGTGTAGATGATGTGGCCCAATCAGGACCATCAGATCCCCCTAGATTTCGCTCCTCCATGATCATCAAGTCAAATAATTCAACAAGCTTCTGCCATCTCAGGCCCACTAGCAAGCGGGTCTGGCCCGACCCATTATGGTCCCAGACCCGTTTTTTCCTGCCTATTAATACCAGAACCCCTATCCACTTTCAAGGGTAATAAAAAAATTTCCCACCTGAACCCTAGCCATTGTTGCTTTCTCCGTGACTGACTAGATCATCGAGAGCCTGTCGCCGGGACTTCTTTCTATGTTTCTAGGCAGGGTGCAGGTACAAAAGTCCGAGTCGAGCATCCTGCCTTTACCTCCCTCCTGCTACCCCCGAGCCGGTCCTACAGCTGAGGATTGGATCAGTGCCAGTACCGCATCTTCCGCTTCACAAATTACAGGAACTCACACCTGTTGCCCCCACACCCGAAAACAAGCAGCATCAGATTGGCGCCGTCTGTGGAAACATTAAGTACTGACGCCGGTCCGATCCCAGCCAAGGACGCCATCTCGAATCCAGGCTCTTTCATGGCTCCTAAAGACAGAAGGACCGTCACCTCTAGACGTCGTCCTGACCCTCCTCCCTTTCACAGCCGCGCAGATGCCCAGGGCTCTAACCAACCGCGAGCCAAAGGCGCAACCGGACCCGGACCAGGCGCTTCTCACTCAGTCGCGACTGATTTGCATTGCGTCATCCAGAATTAGCATGCCAGTCGAACAAGGGGAGGGGCTGCTTCCAACTCGGCCCCGAACCATGGCAGACAGCCGACCCTAGAACGGGAACCAGGACACAGTCACTCACCCCGAGGACCTCCACCCTCACGTGACCCGGTGGAGCAAGCCCCAGTCACGAGGGCCGAGTTCCAAAACTTTAAGAACGAGGTCCTCCAGGCAATCCATGGCGATCCTAGGGCCGAGGCTCGCAACGACTCCTACCCTCAGTTAGAAGCCAGGGGCGGCGAATCCCACGGATCGACCCGCCCACTAGAACAAGATGTCGTCCTTCGACGCCTCCGGAATATGGAGGACCGCCTTGCCCATCTCGGCGAGGGTGGGCCGATGCCAGGCCATGATTACAGGCCGAACCCACCCCTGTTCTCCACTCAAATCTTGGAAGCCGAGATCCCCATAAATTTCAGGCCTCCCCAATTCGAGACATACAACGGCGAGGGTGATCCCGCTGATTCACATGCTGATTCACAGCGCATCGGATCCTCTCCTATGCCGCGCTTTCCCTGCCACCCTGCATGGTCCAGCTCGGAAATGGTTTTCAAAGCTCATCCCCGGCTCGGTCTTCTCGTTCGACCGGTTAGAAGCAAGCTTTCTAGCCCACTTCGTGACCAACAGAAAGGTGGAAAAAACGAGCGCGTTCCTTCTGGACCTCAGACAGAAGGAAGGGGAACCACTCCGCGAGTTCGTTCGGACCATCGAGGCAAGGTCGGTCTCCTCTCTCGACGTGGGCGTCGCTTCCGCAGCTTTCTGACACAATGTTTGCCACGGCCAGCTCAAAGCCTCCTTAGCCAAGAAATTACCCATCGACTTCCCCAACCTTCTCAACAAGGTCGAGAAGTACATTCGAGCAGAAGAGGCCCTACACCCTGAGGGCGCCAAAGAAGCCACTGCCAAAAGAAAGCACAAGGCGGATGACACTGAGCCCTCCAAGAAAGCCACGAAAGATGTAGCAGGTCTGAAAAGGCCTCCTCCGGTCCCCCGTTTTGAAAGATATACGCCGCTGATCCAGAACGTGTCAGCCATTCTCTTGAAGATCGAGGACAAAGGGATCGTCCATCTCCCTCCCCGACCGAGCAACAACAAGTAGCGGGACCAGAGTTTCTACTGCCGCTTTCACTAAGACAATGGGCACGAGACGGACAACTGTCGTGCCCTTAAAGACGAGATCGAGGCCTTCATCTAGCGAGGGTACCGGAGGGAGTTCACCCGGGCCAACCTAACAGACCGTAGGGATTCGAGAAATCCGAGGCCTTCGCCTCCCCCTCGAACGATCAATCGGCGACCCGAGCAGGACCCTGAGCCCGAGGGGGCTGGAGGGCAGGCAATCCAACACTGCGTCAATGGCATAACAATGGGAAGGGAATCCAACACTTCATGTAAGGCTTTCCTGCGAGAAGTAAACTCTGTCCGAAACCATCCCTCCCCCCAGGTTCAGCAGAGGGCAGTCTCCTTCTCCGGAGAAGACCTGGAGGGCGCCCGGCTCCTGCACAGAGATGCCCTCGTCATCAGCCTCGTCGTGGCAAACTTCGAAGTCTGCCGAATTCTCGTTGACAACGGAAGCTCAGTCAACATCCTTTTCTTGGAAGCATTTGAAAATCTCAAGCTCCTCCGGGATAAGCTACAACCGGCCAGGTACACCCTTCACGGGTTCTCGAGCGTTCCCGTACAAATCGAAGGGATCGTGACACTGGATGCAACAGCCGATACAACCCCCATCATACGAAACGAATCAATGGACTTTATGGTGGTCAACGTCAAGGCGGCATACAACGCCATTCTCGGCCGACCCAGTCTCTGCTCATTTTCAGGTAGTCCTCTCAGCCTACTACTTTTTTGATGAAACAGATAGAGTCAACAGACTCCAGCCATGCATATATAATAACGTGATTACAATAAGAGGGTCTTACAAGATGTAAAACAAAATCACCCAAAAGAACCTACTATACACACTAAACAAGATACAATATGAACAGACTGAACCAAAATCGAGAACCAACAACACAATCGAAGTCTGAAAACTAGCCAGAAGCAGAAGACAGCCTGCATCACTTGGAACGGGTCGGGAAACAGATGGATGCCTCCCAAGACGATCACCCTCACACTGAAGGAGTAGAACAGCACAGCAACGAGGCGGAACGGCAGCAAGCGAAGCATACTCATCGAGAACACACATTAAAATGTGATTGATCCCGCTAAACAAACTGGAAACAGGCGCGATAGGGACTCTACCACGACACAAACTCCTTCCAGATGAAACAGCAAAGAATGCTCAGGTAAGATAACAAGCCAACTCCAACGAAACTCCGCTACCAATAGGGAAAAAACGAAAAATACAGCCAGAACATCGCCCAAGCAAGAATGATCACACAGAGCAGAGTCAGGAAGACTCAACAAAATATCAGAACACATGCTGTTAAGGCTCTAAACATGCATAAAGAGAAAACAACAATAAGATATAATCAACCTCGAAAGGTAACATCCATCCACAACACTCCCAAACCAAAATAAACAAAACACAGATACAAAAATGGTCTGCTAACACGCAAGACCAGAACTGAACATATAAACAGGGAGTAGCGCCTGAGAGCAAGATATAGAGAGCTGTCCAAAATATATCAGAAAAAGTTGCGATCAGCTCGATCCGTAGCAATGCCAGGAGGGAAAGCAGCGAGAACTGATGCATCTATCAGGAAAAGGAGGCAGTTTAAACCAAACAAAATAGGAGAACCGGACAACCTGCCATAAAGCTCCAGAGGTGATCATGACCAAAAAACAGTCTACTACTGCTGCCAAAAAGTATTATAAGAGTAGTACGACCTACCCTTTAATCCTGCAAACACAAGCACCCAAGAGGAATGTGTTAAAATAGTCGAAAACAACAATGAGAGCAAATAGGAGATGAAAGCTATTAACAGCAGAGAATTAATAGGAAACATGAACATCTAATAAAAGCGTGCAGAGATCCATCAAAGAGGTGCAGTGAACATTAAATAGCGTTGAGGTTAATAAGACACTGAGAAGCTTTTTCCAATCTCTCTAACTTAAGGGCATCTCTAGATTTCTCTTTAAGCGTAGACGACCAAAATTTGAATAAAAACAAAAATTCGTCAGCTAACATACGAGGGGAGGAAAGAAGTTGGCGGAATAATCTGTGATTCCTTTCCTTCCAGATTATCCAAATGATTATCTAGAATGAAAGGAACCACGATTTATGGAGCGCTAAGGAAGGAGGACGCTTCGTCCAGCAGTCGACTAGATTGACCGGAAGGTCAGACACTTCCCAGGCCAGAATGGGTATTTTCCAGAGTGAACGGGAGAAATCGCATTCTACAAACAGGTGATTGACATTCTCAGAGGAAGACGCGCATAGGGGACATACTTGCCCCCAAGCTTGATTTCTCTTATTAAGAATTTCAACTGTAAGCAGTTTATTGTTAAGAGCTAACCACGACAAGATCTTCACCTTTAATGGTGCACAAGACTTCCAAACCAGGTCGTAGAATGGCGATAAAGTACCTCTAAAATTAAGAAAATGATAAAAAGAATTTACCGAGAAGATCCTAGAAGAATTCCAGCACCAGAAGAAATCCTCTTTATCAAGCCAAACCACATTGTTGATAGTGTCAAGAAGATTATCAAAGACGGGAGTTAGGTGGATTGGGAGGTTATTAGAGAGAGGAATCGACCATACCCTGATGGACTCATTATAGGAGTAGTAATCAGATACCAATGCCATAGGGTTGACAGCTAGCCGGAAGATATCTGGAAAAGCAGTAGCTAAAGAGGAGTTACCGATCCAGATATCAGTCCAGAAACTGGTCATGGACCCGTCGACACAGCCGTGGATTAAGCCAACGAGGAAAGGAGCTCTCTCAGCCTACTACTTGAAGCTGAAGTTTCCCACCGACCTCGGGATCGATGTTGTCCGAAGGAATCATGAATCTGCACGTTCGTGCTACATGACCGCGGTAGGAGGCGGGGTGTTTCCCCTTGATGCAGTCGAGCTTCCACCTGAAAGAAACCAGTCCGAGTCGGAACTCGCAGACGAATTGGAGGTCTCATTCGAGGTAGAAGACAAGTCTAAGTGGTTCCGTGTGAGCCGCTCCATTTCCCCCGATCTGAGACCAACCCTAATTGATTATATTCGCCGCAATATTGACCTCTTTGCTTGGACCCCGTCCGACATGCCCGAAATTTTCGAGGACCTAATCATGCACAAGCAGAGCATCCACCCGCCTTCCAAGCCGATCCATCAAAAGCGACGCAAGTTCGCCCTGGAGAGGCAACAAGTAGTAAAAGTGGAGGTGAACAAGCTGTTGTCCGCCTGGTTCATACAAGAGGTCAGCTATCCCGAATGGCTGGCAAACGTCGTAATGATTAAGAAGGCCAGCGGGAGCTGGAGAATCTGCATAGACTTCACGGACCTCAACAAGGCGTGCCCCAAAGATCCTTTTCCCATCCCAAGCATCGACGCTCGGATAGACGCAACGTCGGGTCATGAGCTACTGACCTTCATGGATGTCTTTTCTGGCTATAACCAAATCCGGATGTGTCCTCCGGACATCGCCAAGACGTCCTTCATTTCGACCAAGGTCTCATTGTTACCGGATCATGCCTTTCGGGCTTAAGAACGCCGAAGCCACCTACCAGAGACTCGTCAACTGAGTTTTCAAAGAACAGATCGGTCGTAACATGGAGGTATACGTCGATGACATGCTCGTTAAGAGTCACGAGGGCAGGACCATGTGGCCGACCTCGAGGAAGCCTTTGGCATCCTTCGGTCACACAACATGAGGCTCAATCCCGCCAAGTGTGCCTTCGACGTCTGCTGGGAAAAAAATTTCGGGCTCGTCGTTAGCCAGCGCGGCATAGAGGCAAATCCCGAGAAGATCCGGGCAATAATCGACATGGCCCCTCCTAAAAATATTAAGGAGGTTCAACGGCTCACAGGAAGACTGGCGGCCATCAGCCACTTCCTCTCTGATATGGCTAAAAATAGGGTTAAATCGAAACCGTCCAAATCGGGCACGAATCTTAAAGCTTGGGGGTAAAATGGTAATTTCACCTACAAACGGGTCTAAAATGGGTTCTGGGTCTTTTCTCCAAAAGCCCAATAACCCACCAACGGATCCATCTCAACTGGGTGCGGGTCCCGACCAGCAAGGAACCCGGTCCGGCAGGATAGAATTAGGGTTTATGATTATACCTAATCAACGATCCTGATTCGCTCTATCATTTCACTGGGAATTAGGGATCTTATCCCGAAACTGGTCCCTATGGCGGCTATAAATACCCCCCAACCCCCACCATTAACAGGTAATCAATCTTTTGCCAGTAAAATCTCATTCATAATCTTCTCTGATTACTGACTTGAGCGTCGAAGGGTGCGTCGCCGGGATCAACCCCGGTGTTTCGCACTTTTTGCAGGTGAACGGCGGGAGATCACGGTCAAACTCCGGCGGAAAGATTTCAGGTTTGACTATTCATCATCCCAAAGAATCCACAAATTATATCTGTTTGCCCCCACACCAGATTTAGTGGTAACAGATTGGCGCCGTCTGTGGGAAACCACGAATAGCAATCCTTCCTCTTCCCTTGGTTAAGATCACCTCCAGCCATGCCTCCCCGAAAACTGAGATCCAAAGGGTTCAACCGTGGACCCACTCCTCCTCAACAACATGAGGTCCCCCTCCAAACGGTCCAGCCACAGGGGCAACTCCCACCACAACCTGACCAGTCCCCGCAGCAGGACCAACCTCCTCTTCCGAACCTTCAATCCCAAAGGACTCCGCTCGGGCCCCAGAATGCCGGCATAGGGGCCTCTCGCCCCAACCCTCAGAAGCAACCTCCTCATCGAGACCGCATCTCCGTACACAACCCTTCTACCGATTCAATGGCATCTCACAACCCTCGGCCTTCCGAAAACCTCCGCAATACCCTCCTCAACCGGCAGAAAGAAGAGGACCTTCGCCACCGTTTGGATAAAAGGCGGGCCCGTGAGGGAGCCTCCCGCCCAGAACGTTTAAATGAGCAATCTCTTCGTCGCCGCGACCACAGGAGGTCCCCTCCTCACAAGGGGCGGAGAGAGTCCCTTGAGTACCATCGAAGAAGATATCGTTCTCCCGCTGGTCGGCAGCCCCCGAGGGACGATAACAGACCTATCACCTGAGCCGTATTCCAAGAGTTCCAGACTACAATCCTGCAGGCCCTCAACCTCCGGCCGAACAACAACAATGCTCAGAGGGTCCCCACTCCTCCTCCGGTCCAAAGTCCTCGCCATCGGTCCCTAACCCCTCCTCAGGCTCCGAGTCACTGCCATCACAGTCCTCGCCATTCCCCTAGCTACCATCGCCGAACTCCGCGCTCTCCTTCTTACGAAAACGAGTCCAGAGACTCGCTTGGCTACCGTCGAAGGGACGATGCGGTCTACCACCGCCTCCACGAGATGGAGAGGCACCTCGGCCAACTGGATAAAGAAGAAGAGCTGAGAGGAAGGACCCTCCGTCCAAGCTGACCTCCCTTCTCTCGAACAATCATGGAGGTGCCCGTTCTAATAGGCTTCAAGCCCCTGCAGTTTGAGACTTACTCTGGGGAGTCAGACCCCGTGGACCACATCGAGAGCTTCAAGACCCTTATGTTGATCCACCAAGCTTCCGATGCTCTACTGTGCAAAATCTTCCCAGCTACTTTTAAGGGTCCGGCCCGAGAATGGTACTCTCGTCTTGCCTCATACTCCATATTCTCCTTTGAACAATTTGAGACCCTCTTCGTCACCCACTTCGTGAGTAGCCGCCGCACCGAGAAGACTAGTATTTCGCTACTCTACCTCAGTCAGAAGAAGGGTGAGAAGCTGAGAGATTATGTGAAGCGGTTTACCGCGGAAGCTAGGTCTATTGCATCCCTCGACCAATCGGTCGCTGGTGCAGCCTTCCAGTCCAACGTCCTCAACTCAAGTCTTCGGTCCTCCCTAGCCAAGAAGCCCCCGCAAAACTTCTCCGACCTTCTTCTCGGAAGCGAGAAGTATATCCGGACTTAGAAAGCTGAACATCGTCCCACCTTTGAGGGGTCTTCCTCCGGGACCAAGAGAAAGGCAGCCGAAGAAGAGGGAGCAAAGAAGCTCCAGAAGGACAATGGGGGCCAATGTCGCCCGCCTCCTAGATTTGAGAAGTTTACCACTCTTAACGCCAACATTTCTACCATTCTCATGGAAGTCGAGAAGGAAGAAATTCTGCCTCCTGCCCCGAAGATGAATACCCCCGGCAAGAAGAAGGACAAGGAAAAGTGGTGCCGATATCATCGGGACCACGACCACGACACCAACGACTGTCGGACCCTGAAGAATGAAATTGAGGCCCTCATCCAGAGAGGACAGCTGGCTAAGTTTGTGAGAAAGGACCGAATTGATCTTCCTCCTCCCCCCAGGGGGGCTAACAAGCATCCTGAGAGGCGCGATGAGACTCCTGAGTTTGAAGAGGAACGCGTCTTGCATCTCATCCATGGAGGTCCCATGGGAGGAACCTCCAACTCTTCTCGGAAGGCTTTCATACGAGAAGTCAATTCAGTTCATGGCATACCCCCTCCCAAAGACCTCGGAGTCCCGGTCACTTTCTCGGATGCAAACTTGGAGGGTGTCCGGACCCCCCACTGCGATGCACTAGTAATCAACCTCCACATGGCTAATTATAAAGTGAAGAGGATTCTGGTAGACAATGGTAGCTCTGTCAACATCCTCTTCCTGGCAGCCTTCCGAGGACTCAAGTTATCGCGGGACAGGCTCAAACCCACCGGCTACACGCTCCATGGGTTCACGGGAGTGCCAGTGACTATCGAAGGGGTAATAACTCTCGATGTAACCGCTGGCAAAACTCCTACTACCCGGACCGAACCAATGGATTTCATGGTCGTCGACATCCCAGCTGCTTACAATGTGATTCTAGGCCGACCTGGCTTAGCTGCTTTAGAGGTCGTCCCGTCGGCTTATCATCTTAAAATAAAGTTCCCCACCAAGTCAGGTGTAGGGGAAGTAAGGGGTAGTCAAAAGATGGCCCGCAAGTGTTACATGACCTCCACCGGGGGACCTGTCCTCTCCCTCGAGACTCTTGAAATTCCCCTGAGATTCCCCAGGGGAACGCCCAACCTATGTCCAAACCGGTAGATGAGCTCGAGGAAGTGCTCTTTTCCGAGCAAGATCTGAACCGCAAGTTCTTCATCAGCAAGACCCTCCCCTCTGCCCTATGTTCCGACATAGTCCAATGCATTAGAAAGAACCACGACCTCTTCGCATGGTCAGCTGCCGACATGCCAGGAATTTTCGAGGAGCTCCTCGTCCACCGCCTAAGCGTTGCTCCGGGGTCCAAACCGGTCCAACAGAAGAGGCGCGAATTTTCCCCTGAGCGCCAGCAAGCCATAAAGGAAGAAGTGGACAAGCTTCTTAAAGCTCGGTTCATACAAGAAGTCAACTACCCCGAGTGGCTCTCTAATGTTATTATGGTTAAGAAGGCCAACGGGAGCTGGAGAATCTGCATCGACTTCACGGACCTAAACAAAACATGCCCTAAAGATCCATTCCCTCTCCCCAGCATCGACACCTTGATCGACGCTACTTCGGGTCATGAGCTGCTGAGCTTCATGGACGCCTTCTTCGGATATAATCAAATCAGAATGTTCCCCCCGGATATCCCGAAGACCTCCTTTGTCACCGATCAAGGACTTTATTGCTACAGGGTAATGCCCTTCGGGCTGAAAAATGCCGGTGCAACCTACCAGTGCCTCATCAATAAAGTCTTCCAGAATCAGATCGGCCGAAACATGAAAGTGTATGTTGATGATATGTTAGTCAAAAGCGTCCATGGGACCGACCATGTTGCCGATCTCCAAGAAGCTTTCGATGTGCTGAGAAAGCATGATATGAGGCTCAACCCGAACAAGTGTGCGTTCGGAGTCTCGTCGGGAAAGTTCCTAGGCTTCATGGTCAGCCAAAGAGGAATCGAAGCCAACCCCGAGAAGATCAAAGCCATACTAGACATGGCACCTCCTACAAGTGTGAAAGAGGTTCAGAAGCTTACGGGGCGCCTCGCGGCCAAAGGGCGATTCCTGTCTAAGTCAGGAGAGAAGTGTCTTCCTTTCTTCAAAGCCCTCAGGGGGCTAAGGGCTTCGAGTGGGGCCAACAGCAGCAAGAATCGTTCGATCAGCTAAAGGCCTACCTGGTCAATCCCTCTCTCCTCAGCAAGCCTATCCCAGGAAAAACACTCTACCTCTACCTAGCTGCCTCCGAGCAAACCCTCAGCGCTGTTCTAGTGAGGGAAGAAGACAAGGCTCAGAAGCCTATCTATTACGTGAGCAAGGTACTTCGGGATGCTGAGCTCCGCTATCCGAGAATAGAGAAGATAGCATACGCCTTGGTTATGGCAGCCAGGAAGCTCCGCCCTTATTTTCAATCCCACTCGGTGGTCGTTCTCACCGACCAACCGCTTAAGCAAGTCCTACACAAACCTGAGACCTCCGGGCGTCTGATGAAGTGGTCGATCGAGCTGAGCCAACATGACATACTTACCAGCCTCGGACCGCAATCAAGGCCCAAGCCTTAGCTGAATTTATTGTTGAGAGCACCATCCCTGAGATCAGTCAAGCAGCGAACGGTCCTCCTATCTGGACAGTATATGTAGACGGATCCTCTTGCAACGAAGGGAGCGGAGCCGGGGTCATTCTGGCAGGCCCAGATGACTTCGTTCTCCAATACTCCCTTCGCATCAACTTTAAGGCCTCCAATAACGAAGCGGAGTATGAAGCCCTTATAGCCGGCCTCGGTATGGCTCGCAAGGCAGGGGCACAACGTCTCCGGATATACAGTGACTCGCAGCTGGTCGTGAATCAAGTCTTAGAAGAGTACGAGGTGCGAGACGACCGAATGGCTAAGTACCTAGCCAAGGTCCAAAGTCTCATGGCTTCATTCGAAGAGGTACAAATTCAGCGGATCCCAAGAAAAGAAAATTCTCAAGCAGATGCCCTCTCCAAATTGGCCTCCTCCTCCCTTCAAGGTCTCGAGCAGACGGTCCTCATCGAAGTGCTCCTAAGACCGAGCATAGAGGAAGAAGCCCCCGACTCGATGGAGTCGTTGCCCGTCCAGCTTCAGGACAACTAGATGAAACCTTTGATAGAATTCCTCAGGGATGGGCTCCTCGCCGAAGACCCTAAAGAAGCTCGCCGAGTCCGAACGAGAGCGGAGCGGTACACCCTTGTTGAAGGAGTCTTGTACAAACGCTCCTACACCCAAGTAGACGGCAGACCCTACTTGAGATGCCTCTCCTCGGAAGAAGTCACTTATGCCTTGCAAGAGCTTCACGAAGGTATAGGCGGAGCCCATTCAGGGTCCAGGTCCATCGCCAGGAAAGTGTTGAACTACGGATATTTTTGGCCTACCCTGCTTCGCAATGCCGAACAGCATGTGCGACAATGCAGCTCCTGTCAGCAGTACTCCAACATTCGTCGCCTACTCCAAGCACAACTCACATCTCTATCAAGTCTGATTCCCTTCGCAATGTGGGGGATGGACTTGCTAGGCCCGTTTCCACCAGCTTCCGGTCAGCTCAAGTTCTTAGTCGTGGCAATCGACTATTTTTCCAAGTGGATCGAGGCTGAACCATTGGCTACAATTACAAAGAACAAAGTACTGCAGTTCTTCTGGAAAAACGTTATCTGTAGGTTTGGCGTGCCTCAGGTCCTAATAACAGATAATGGAACACAGTTTACGGGGGCCGCATTCCGATCTCTGTGTGAAGACCTCGCCATTCAGCAACGCTTCTCCTCTGTCTCCCATCCTCAATCAAATGGCCAAGTGGAAAATGTCAATCGACAGATCCTCTGGTATCAAAAAGAGGCTAAACAAGGCGGCCAAAGGCTTATGGGCGGAACAACTTCCCAACGTACTGTGGAACTACCGCACTACGAAACGGACCCCCACAGGTGAGTCTCCATTTAATCTCACATATGGGTTCGAAGCTGTGATCCCCTTGGAAGTCGGTTTACCATCTCCTCGCCTTATGGCCTATGAAGAAGAGCAGAATGCCAGAAAACTTCGGGCGAATTTGGACTTAGTTGATGAGCTCCGTGAAAGAGCTTCAATCCGCCAGCAAAACTACCGAAGAAGAATCGAGCGGGCCTACAACGAAAGGGTCCGTCCCACCAAGCTCAAGGAAGGGGACTTGGTCCTCAAAAAACTAGCTATCTCCTTCCCCAGCCAAAAGAGTAAGCTAGCCCCCAATTGGGAAGGACCCTACAAGATCACCAAGGTAGTTCGGCCCGGGACGTACCGTCTGGAAGACCTTGAAGACAGAGAGATACCCAGGACTTGGAATGCCGACCACCTACTGAAGTACCAAGAGAGCGCCTTAATGCCTCTTTAAGTAACTTCAAGTGTCGAGCCATTCCCATATTTTCACTTGTATTTTGCTTCTTTATTTTGTCATTGTAATAACGGCTTGCAACTTAGAAGCAGCCGATTAGCAGTTATCAATAAAGATCTTCTTTTCCCCATATTTTCCTTGTGAATTATTTGTATCTCTCTATTTAAGGCCTTTAATCGCCCTTACTCAAACGACGTGTTCGGAGTCCAAAACTTGGTTCGATTCCGCTTCGCAAGTTCGCTCTTAAGCGAGCTAGAAGTGGTTCGCCATTCGGAATTGCTCCCACAACCGTTGAAACTTACTCAAACGACGTGTTCGGAGTTCAAAACTTGGTTCGATTCCGCTTCGCAGGTTCGCTCTTAAGCGAGCTAGAAGTGGTTCGCCATTTAGAATTGCTCTCATAACCGTTGAAACTTACTCAAACGACGTGTTTGGAGTCCAAAACTTTGTTCGATTCCGCTTCGCAAGTTCGCTCTTAAGCGAGCTAAAACCACAATTGTCGAAACTTACTCAAACGACGTGTTCTCCCCTGACAAGCGAGTTACAAGTGGTACCAAACAAATAACAAGTACTAACAAAACATGCAAACACACAAATGCTAGAGAGTAAAACAAGCCTTCACTTCTATTAAAGTTCAAAGGAACATAGGTTACAAGGCCAAACTACTCTACTACAAGGGACTACAAAGACTCAAAGAGGCATAATTACAACAACTTATTCAGCGTTTCTTCGGAACGGGAACGTTTCGGTTCAGAGACACCCGGGGACAGCGTCGCCTAACCTCGGAACTCATCTCTAGACCAACGAACCGAGACGCCTCGTCGGCACTGCCTCTGACCGTAGCCCCAATCGAAGCGCCACTAGACGAGGCAGCCACCCCACTTTAAGCATCAGCCGGGCTTCGCCTAACGACAGGCGAACGAGTCGCAAGCTCATAAAATGAGATTCCCCTATCGCTCTCTTCACGAGTACATGATGTACTTCTGACATTAGGTTGCACTGGTTGGGGTTTAAGACGAGCAATTTCCTCCTCGAGCTCGACGATTCGATCCTTCAAAGCGTCGTCTTTCACGGCTATCTTAAAGCAAGGAAGCCGAGCAGAGCCTGCATCACCAGAACTATCGGCGATGATTCGACAAAGATGGGTGACTTCGATACTTTTGTCGACTGTAACCCTCTTCAGCCTGTCAATTTCCGCCGTCGACTGGTCACGCTCGACCATCAACTTGCCCACTGCTGCAGATAATTCATCTTCCTCCGCCAGAAGCTCTTCTTCTACTATCTGCAAGTGTCGGATCTCAGCTAGTAGTTCGCCTTTCTCCTTCTCGACGTCGAACAGCATATTCCTAAGCAACTCCACCTCTCCTTCAAGACGAACCTCGCGAGCTCACTTTCGTAGTTATTTTAACTCGGAGAAATACTCTCTCGACGTTGCCTTGAGATCCTCTAGGTCCAACTCACTCTTGAGGAAACACTCTCGGCTACGGGAGAGAGCCCGCTTCGCTGCTTTCAATTCAGTGCGAAGACGAGAGGCTTCAGCTGCTGAATTCGACTAGACAACCTGAAAAGCAGAAGCATGTCAACACGAAACACAAGAGGCGGTGCCCAACACTTAGCCAAATTTCGAAGAAATTTCAAGTCAAAACACCCCAACACTTAGCCAAATTTCGAAGAAATTTCAAGTCAAAACACCCCAACACTTAGCCAAATTTCGAAGAAAATTCAAGTCAAAACACTCCAACACTTAGTCGAATTTCAGAGAGATTTCAAACAAAAGTTTTATTGATACCAAAAAGCGGTGGCCAATCCGCTACAAGGCAGTACAAGAAAAAAAAAATTCACTACAAGAGCAAGAAGATCAAGGGGCCACCTTGGTCGGTAGCTCGGAAACAGGCACCTCGATAGATGGCCCCTCTTCCTCCTCCGCTCCGCCTTGGGGGTCAGCTACAACCTGGTCACCCCCTTCTTCTGCTACCACAGCCTCGAGGTCGGCAGGAGCATCGTCGCCTTGTGGCTCGTCCCCTTCCTCTCCTTCGTCCTCTTCCTCTTCCCCTTCGGCTTCTTCCTCGGCACCGGGCCACAGCCTGTACCCTGACCTGTCGAAGTCGGCAACTCAAGCCTCGACGTGATCGAGCGCTCTGGCATAAGACAGCTCCATATTTGCCGCCATGTGCTTCTTAGCCTCGGCCTCGATCTCCGCCCTCGCCTTCTCCACAGCCTCAGCTTGTTGCAGCATCACGGCCTCCGAAGCCCTCGCCGCTGCGGCCCTCTCCTCGGCTGCCTTTGCGACCTCCGAAGCAAGCTTCTCCTTCGCTTGCGCCAAAGCCGCCTCGAGGTCGGCTACCTGGGCCGCCAGAGCGTCCGAGCGACGCTGCTCTGATTCGAGTTGCTTCACGGCCCTCACCCTCTCCGCTCGGCCTTTGTCGCTGAGGGCCTTCAGTTCCCTTTCCTACTCGGCATACTCCTCGAGGAGATGGCTGAAGTGGCAAGTAGCCTACACGGAGAAGCAGTTAGAACACCATGGAAGCCGAGCTAAAAACTTAGGAAATTTTTGAGAAAAATTCGGAAACAGCAAAGAGGCCTTACCGACATAAGCAACCGAGCTACTTCGAGAGCGTCATCGCCTGTCGTCCCTGCCTTCAGGGCAGCTCGGTCCTTCGGGGTCGGGAGGTGGCGAACAGCCTGCATGCTCATCATCGAGTCCCCTAAGAAGCCGTCGTGGTTCTTCACCCGCCAGTCGGGGACGAACAGCTTCTTGTGAGCCTCGGTCAGTATAACCTTGGCATGCTCGGTCAAGGGAGGGGCCTCAAGCGCCAGCGCCGCCGAGACGGAGTAGCCCTCACCTGTAGGGGCAGAGGGGGTCGGCTGGACCACGGCCGCCGAGGACGGCTCCCGAGGAGAAGTGGTGACGACCGCCGAAGGTGCCTGGGTGGGTCGGCCGGACGAGGGACCCGTGCTTGTCCTCTTCCTCTTCCTCTTCTTGCCGTCGACAACTTTGCTTCGTTCAGCCATCATACACTTGAAGTCCATGTTCGGAGCCTCTGTCCAAGTGAAAAGGAAAACAAGTTAGGAAAAAAAAGTATGCAAGGCATTAAAGAAAAGAAAATCACAAAGTGAGATGTCAGGAGCGTACTCGGATCGATCGGACTAAGGCCCGACCCGTGCAACACCTCCTCGGTCATCTCCCTCCAACTCAACATCGGGAGACCGATCAACTTGACCGCCACCTCCGCCTCGGCCGGGGTCAACACCGGCTCGGCCTTTGCATACTTCGGCACATCCTCCTTCCACCGAGTCGGGAAGTCCCATGCCGAGGGCCCCTTTATCAGGAAGAACTTCCCCTGTCACGACTTTATCGAGTCGGGATTCTCTATCAACTTAACTCCCTTTCGAGGCGACAGGTAGTAGCGAGGCTCGAGCTTGCTCATCCTGTTGATTCGGTATAAACTTCGGAGGATGACGAGCTCCGGCTCCACTTTGGCAGTTCGGCATTGAAGTAGAAGGCCGAGCACATGACGCCAAGTGTTCGACATGAACTGTATGGGGGACAGACCGTACCACCGAAGAACTACCGTCACGAAGGGATGAAGGGGGAAGCGCAGCCCGGTGTTCAGGGCGTCGTAGGCGAAGACGCATGTGTCCGGGGGAAAGACAGTGTTCGCTCGCACCCCGGGGCCGGGAAGAACCAGTGTGTACTCCTTGGGGATGGCGAAACCCTTCCTGATCCGAAGTAGATCCCGCTCGGTTAGCACCGAGGGGAGGTCGTCCACCTCGGTGACCTCCCTCGGATCGTTCTCCTCGTAGGTCTCCGCCCGACCAATGACAGCCTTAGTCAGCAGCTCGACGCTATACGGCCTTATCCCGGCATGTCCGAACAGCACAGTCGGCATCCGACCTGACTCACCCGCTCCTCTCACGGTCTCCACCACCTCCTCGACAACCGAGGACCGAACCACTTCCTTCCCCTTCTCCTTCCTTCGGCTCGCCACTTTTCTCCCCTCCTCGGCATTCCGACCTCCCGAGGATGATGCCTCACTACCCGAGGACACTCGTGACATCTCTAATAAGCAACTGAAGTTAAATAAACTGACCTTTGATTTGACGTTTACGATCGGAAAAGACTTCGCCGGAAATTGCCTGGCCTTAGCGACAGCTAGCGCAACCGCCCTTGAGCTCAAATCTCCGCTAGCAGAGCAACTCGAGAGCGAAAGTAAAAAATTGAGAGTAAAAGTGAAGGAATAAGCTAAGGGGTGAGGGGGGTAAGAACTTAGCCAAGGAGGCAACGGTTGGGCTTTTGTAACGCTTGGGGGCCCATTAAGGGAGATAAAACGACAGAATAGAGAAAGCTGCAACGGTTCGGAGGAAGGTCACGACGGTTTACTTAACATCCCAGTTCGGCAATTCGTACCGAGCCGAGCCACCGAGACACTCTGCCGAGCTACCGGGGCACCGACATCCACATATGGAGAAAAATGCCATCGAGCCACTTTCACCGTCAGATTGACTCAAAATTCGTGTCCAAAACTGATGAACGGCTCAAATCACGCCACGCCCATAAAACGACAAGATAACGTTTTCTCGTGATCTGAACCTCCAACTTCGAGATCCGCGCCATGATGAGCGCTCCAGATCCAACCACGTGGCTCGACGACTCGTAACTTGCCGAGCCACCGAGACACTCTGCCAAGCTACCGGGGCACCGACCTCGCCGAGCCACTTTCACCGTCAAATTGTCTCAAAATTTGTGTCCAAATCTGATGAACGGCTCAGACCAGGCCACGCCCACAAAACGATAAGATAACATTTTCTCGTGATCTGAACCTCCAACTTCGAGATCCGCGCCATGATGAGCGCTCCAGATCCAACCACGTGGCTCGACGACTCGTAACTTGCCGAGCCACCGAGACACTCTGCCGAGCTACCGGGGCACCGACCTCCACATATGGAGAAAAATGCCACCGAGCCACTTTCACCATTAGATTGTCTCAAAATTCGTGTCCAATCTGATGAACGACTCAGATCACGCCACGCCCACAAAACGACAAGATAACGTTTTCTCATGATCTGAACCTCCAACTTCGAGATCCGCGCCATGATGGACGCTCCAGATCAAGCCACGTAGCTCGACGGCCCGTCCCGAGCTGCCGAGCCACCGGAGTGCTTAGCCGAGCTACCGAACAGCTTAGCCGAGCCACCGAGCTACTAAGGAGCAGAGGCCGATCTGCCGAGCCACTAGAGTGTTTAGCCGAGCTACCGAACAGCTTAGCCGAGCCACCGAGCTACTAAGGAGCAGAGGTCGAGCTACTGAACCACCCAGCGACCACAACCGAGTTGCCGAGCTACCGAGCAGCTATGGCCGAGCTACCGGGGCACCAACCTCCACATATGGAGAAAAATGCTGCCAAGCCACTTTCACCGTAAGATTGTCTCAAAATTCGTGTCCAAACATGATCGGCGGCTCAGATCACGCCATGCCCACAAAACGATAAGATAACGTTTTCTCGTGATCTGAACCACGTCCTCGTGATTCGTGATGAACGCTCCAGATAAAGCCACGTGACCCAACGGCTCGACCCGAGCTGCCGAGCCACCGGAGTGCTCAGCCGAACTACCAAACAGCTTAGCCGAGCCACCGAGCTACTAAGGAGTAGAGGCCGAGCTACCAAGGTACCGACCCTCACATGTAAAGAAAAATGATGCCAAACCACTCTAGCCGTCGGATCGTTCCAAAAATCGCGCCAGAATACGATGAGCGACACAGATCACGCCACGTCCACAAAACGACAAGATAGCGTTTTTTCGTGATCCGAACTCCATCCTCGTGATTCGCGCCGTGATGAACGCTCCAGATCTTACCACGTAACTTGGCAGCTCGCTACTTGCCGAGCTACCGAGGTACCGACCTCCACAAGCAGAGAAATACGTTGTCGAGCTACTTCGGCCGTCCGATCCTCCTGAAATTCGCACCCAACGCTGATGAAGGGCATAGATCGTGCCACGTCATAAATCGGATTAAAATTTAATTTTTATTCATTAAAATCGAATTATTTATTTAAAAATTACGAAAAAATGATTAAAAATTTGGGAAAATTAATTAAAAATTATAAAAAATAATTATAAATTCGAGAAAATATTTTTGAGCCCATGGATAAATAATTATTGCTTAGAATAGTTAATTAAGACCCCAGGACAACGAATCACCACTTCGCAAAATTAAATAAATGGTCCGAAAAATAGATAAAAATTAAGAAAAATCGCCAAAAGTCCAGGAAAGCTCAAGAACAACCTTGAGTGCGCAACTAGCTTTGAAAATCACCATAATACCTCATACAAAGATCCGACACCCCTCGTTTGGACTCTGATACAACTCCGCAAGCCATTAAAATAGTAAAACTACTCCTCAAAGGCTGATCAAACTCAGTCTTCGGGAGTAGGGGGCGCGTGATATGGCTAAAAATAGGGTTAAATCGGAACAGTCCAAATCGGGCACGAATCTTAAAGCTTGGGGGTAAAATGGTAATTTTACCTACAAACGGGTCTAAAATGGGTTCTGGGTCTTTTCTCCAAAAGCCCAATAACCCACCAACGGATCCATCTCAACTGGGTGCGGGTCCCAACCCGCAAAGAACCCGGTCCGGCAGGATAGAATTAGGGTTTATGATTATACCTAATCAACGGCCCTGATTCGCTCTATCCTTTCACTAGGAATTAGAATCGAATCCCAAAACTGGTCCCTATGGCGGCTATAAATACCCCCCAACCCCAACCATTAACAAGTAATCAATCTTTTGCCAGTAAAAGCTCATTCATAATCTTCTCTGATTACTGACTTGAGCGTCGGAGGGTGCATCGCCGGGACAACCCCGGTGTTTCGTACTTTTTGCAGGTGAACGGCGAGAGATCACGGTCAAACACCGGCGGAAAGGTTTCATGTTTGACTATTCAACATCCTAAAGAATCCACAAATTCTATCTGTTTGCCCCCACACCAGATTTAGCGGTAACACTCTCCAAGTCGGGACAAAAGTCACTCTCATTCTTCAAGGCTCTGCGAGGAGCGAAAGGCTTCGAATGAGGAGACCCCTAGCAACCGGCGTCTGACCAGCTAAAGTCCTACCTCGCCAACCATCCACTTTTGAGCAAACCCGAACCGGGCGAACCCCTCTTGCTATACCTTTCAGCCTCGAAAAACGCGCTCAGCACCGTGCTCGTCCGAGAAGAGGACGGGGTTTAGAAGCCCCTCTACTATGTCAGCAAAGTCCTGCTCTTGGCTGAGACCCGATACACAAAGATGGAGAAGGTTGCCTACGCCATGGTCATGACCGCACGAAAGCTCCGTCCTTATTTCTAGGCCCACTCGATCCAGGTCCTTACGGACCAACCCCTCAAGGCCATCCTTCACAAGCCATAAAATTCTGGCCGCTTAGTCAAGTGGTCGATCGAGCTAAACTAGTACGACATCAACTATCAACCTAGGACAGCCATTAAAGGACAGCCCCTAGCCGAATTCATCACGGAGTGCACCATCTCTGAACCTTCCGAAATTCAATAAGGAGATCCGATTTGGGAAGTCTATGTCGACGACTCGTCTTGCGAAGTCGAAAGTGGTGCGGGCATCATCCTCAAAGGTTCCGACAACATCATCCTCTAGTATTCCCTACGCCTGAACTTTTCTGCCTCTAATAACGAGGCAGAAATGAGGCTATGATCGTAGGGCTCACACTGGCACATAAGGCTGGGGCAAGGCAGATCAGGGCCTTTAGCGACTCCCAGCTCGTGGTTAACCAGATCACCGGGGAATATGAGGCTCGTGATGCTCGGATGGTCCGATACTTGGTGGTAGTCCGGCAACTCTTAACTACCTTCGATTTCACCTCGGTAGAACGAATTCCTAGGGAGCAAAACGCCCAGGCTGACTCCTTGTCAAAACTTGCCTCATCGTCCTTCGAAGGCCTCGACCATACCGTCATAATCGAAGTTCTCCTCAAGCCCAGCATCGACCTCCCCGAGGCCCTCTGCCTGGCCACCGAGCCTCTATTGGACAACTGGATGACTCCCATCCGGAAGTTTCTGGGGGAGGACTAGCTTCCCCAAGATCGGACCGAGGCGAGAAGGATCAGAGTCCATTCAGAAAGATTCATCATAATCAACGAGGCATTCTTCAAGCGCTCGTACACAATGGTAGACGGAAGACCCAACCTACGCTGCCTAGCCCCAGATGAGGCCAAGTATGCAATGAAGGAACGACACGAGGGAATCGAGGGGTGCCTGTAATACCTCGTAATTTCAAAGAGCTAGTATATATATATAATATATAGTATAAGGGGTATTAATTGATGAGAGAGAGAAAAGGGGGGGCCCATGGGTTGAGGAAACAAGGCAGCAGAAGCTTCTGTGTTTGGGGTGACGTCATGATGACATCACCATGAGGGGCCCGCCTGTTTGAGGAGACAGCTGAGGCGTTGTGCTCCTGTTGAGCGCTGTGGCGGGGGGGGGGGGGGGGGGCAGGGCTGGCTGACGTCAGCGGAGAAAGAGGAGAGAGATTGTTGAGAATTGTCCCATATCAGGAGTATACACTAGATTAAATAATATAAATATAATTGCCTATGATCAAGAGTCAGCAATCCGGTTAATCACCTTTTGAGAGGCAGCCAGTGGTGGGCAGTTGTACTATACTATAAATAATTTATTTTCTAAATTGTATAAATTGTCTGAGCTAGGGGCAAGGCATTACAAATGGTATCAGAGTCGACTTTCGACATCGAGTGTGGGAGAGCCGTGAGTTATGGACTCCAGAATGATCGGCGGAGTGAGACAATCCCCAGTATTCCGGGACGATGGATGTAAGGGCCACAGAATGAACCGCGGAGTGGGATTGGTCTCCAGTATTTCAAAGACAAGAGTGACGCTCATGGGCTGCCCCACATCGACTAGAAAGTAGATCCTGCACTAGAATTTAGCATGCCTCGTGCTCAGCGAGGACGTTGATTTCTAAAAGGGGGTGTATGTAATATCCCGTAATTTCAAAGAGCTAGTATGTATATATATAATATATAGTATAAAGGGTATTAATTGATGAGAGAGAGAAGAGGGGGGCCACGGGTTGAGGAAACAAGGCAGTGGAAGCTGCTGTGTTTGGGGTGACGTCACGGAGACGTCACCATGAGGGGCCTGCCTGTTTGAGGAGACAGCTGAGGCGCTGTGCTCCTATTGAGCGCTGACGTGGCGTGGGGGAGGGGGCATGGATTGGGGGTCCTGTGCTCGCTGATGTCAGTGGATAAAAAGGAGAGAGATTGTTGAGTCCCATATCAGGAGTATACAATAGATTAAATAATATAAATATAATTGCCTATGATCAAGAGTCACCAATCTGGTTAACCACCTTTTGAGAGAGCCTGTGGTGGACAGTTGTACTATACCATAAATAATTTGTCTTCTAAATTGTATAAATTGTCTGAGCTAGGGGCATGGGCATTACAATGCCACATGGAGAGCAAGTCGCTGGCCAGAAAAGCCCTAAACAACATATACTACTGGTCGTCCATGTTACAAGATGCCCAGGACTTCGTTATAAGGTGCGGCTCTTGCCAAAGATTCTCCTCGATGAAGCGGCTTCCACAAGCCAAATTCCGCTCCTTGGTCAGTCCAACCCCCTTTGCCATGTGGGGGATGGACTTGGTCGGCCCCTTTCCAAAAGCGATAGGTTAAAGGAAATTCCTGGTGGTGGCCATCAACTACTTTACCAAGTGGATCGAGGCAGAGTCCCTGGCCACGATCACAGAACACCAAATTCAACAATTTTTCTGGAAGCACATCAACTGTTGGTTCGGGATCCCGCAGGTATTCATCACCAATAATGGGACCCAATTTGCGGGGAAGAACTTTCAAAAATTCTGCGAAGACATCGATGTCCAGTAGTGCCTCTCATCGATATGCCATCAATTAAACAGCATGCCAAAAATGCGAACCGTCAAATCCTTGACGACCTCAAGAAGCGGTTGGATAATTCACCCAAGGGACTGTGGGTCGACGAGTTGCCAAGCGTACTCTAGGCGCACCGGACAACTAAGAGAATTCCCACGGGCGAATCACCATTCAACCTAACCTACGGCACTGAGGCGATTATCCCCTTAGAGATCGGGCTCCCTTCGCCTAGGATCATGGCCTTCAACGAGGAGAATAACTCAACAGATCTCAGAGCCAACTTGGACCTAATCGACGAGGTCAGGGAAAGATCCGTCATCAGAAGAAACATATACCAACAATGGATCGAGAGATTTTATAACAAGAAGGTCCGCCCCACTGACATCAAGCAAGGTGATCTCGTGCTCAGAAAGCTAGCGGTATCCGACCCCAGCAAAAAGAGAAAGTTGGCCCCTAATTGGGAGGGCCCGTATAAGGTCGCCGAAATGATACGCCCCGACACGTACCAACTCGAAGACCTGGAGGGCAGAATAGTAAAGAGGCACTGGAACGCGGAACACCTCAGCAAGTTCCTCAAAGTGAAGGGGTAAACTCCTCTTGTAACCGAACTTATGTAACCGACCCCCTGGTATCGGCAATACGTGCCCCTCTTTTTGTGTAAAAATAAAGTGTAATCTTTGTCTCTTTCCCTTTTACTTTTACTTTGTCCAAATTTTTGTGCATTCGGCATATGCTGCGAGCAACGCCCTAGCTTTCTCCAAGCATGGGGGCTCGACGACCGGCTTTGACCTCGAGCTACACCCTAGCTTTCACAAGCAAGGGGCTCGGCGCTCCGTAATGACCTCGAGCCACGCCTTAGCTTTCTCAAGCTGTATGGGCTCGGCGCTTGGCATTGACCTCGAGCCACGCCCTAGCTTTCACAAGCAGTGGGCTCGGCACTCGGCAATGATCTAGAGCCATGCCTTAGCTTTCTCAAGCTGTATGGGCTCGGCGCTCAGCATTGACCTCGAGCTCTGCCCTAGCTTTCTCAAGCTGTACGGGCTCGGTGCTCGGTATTGACCTCGAGCTACGCCCTATCTTTCTCAAACTGTATGGGCTTGGCGCTCGGCATTAACCCCGAGTTATGCCTGATGCTGTTTATTTCTGGGAGACGTGTGGATGCACCAGGTGTGAGTTCGGACTCAATTTGTATTGAAGGAGAATGCCGCTCGTCTGCCGACCTTCGGTTGACCTTCTGGGACCTACGATGAGCTCGGAAAGATGTTGGGGGCTGGGCTCGGATCGGAAGGGTCGGATCCGAGGTCTTGTGTACCTGCAGACGGTCCTGAAACACTGGGGTTTATCCCGGTGGCGGACCCTCCGACGCTCTAGTCAGTCTCTGTGAGAGAGTAGCAATAACTAGGTATATTTAAGTGGCAAAAGATTCATTACCTCAAAAGGTGGGTGTGGGTCTAGTATTTATAGAGAATCCCAACCGGGTTTGGTTCCACTTGGGGGCCGGGTCTGGATCCGAAAGCCCGTGGGCCTGACGTGGCAGAAGGCCCAGGGGGTTTAGGGCGGACGTGGCAATACCAGGAGTGGTATAGGGCTGACGTGGCGAAACCCTTGGCGGTATTTGGAGTTGACGTGGCTGATCGCGGGTCTCCTGTGCTTGGGGGGAATCGGAAGGCCTAAGCTGCGCCAGGTCATCCTTCTGCCCCGCTAGAGAGGGGGGACGGCCTGTGGGACTGTCCCGGATCGGACTCCGAGGGCTATTGAGGCTCGTCGGTACGAGGAGGCCAGTACCCTGAGGGCAAACACTAGGTTCGGCGCCGACCCTGAAGTGGTTCGGAGCCGAACCAGGTTGCTATCTTTACCTTGCTGAGTGGGAATTGTATTGGGCCCTGGTTGGGCCTCAGGCCATTTTTACCCTGTCACACAAGCCCCCCACTCCTGCGGGGGGTGCGGGAGCTAGCCGTGGAGGAGTGCTTATGGTTGTAGAAAAAATGGGAGGGCGAATCACAGGGCCTTCCTGGTGGTGCTGCCCTGAGGCTTGGATAGGACCTCGAGCTAGTCGAGGGTTTACGTGTAGGTGAAGGCGATGGCGAACCGTTGTATCTTCCGGAGAAGAGTACCCTGGTGTCCGACAGAACCTCGAGAGGTCGAGGGATTATGTGTCGACAAGGGTGATGGCGAGCCGTTGTTTCTTCCTGAGAAGAGTACCCGGGTGCCAGACCGAACCTCGAGATGAGGGGGAATTATAGGCTGGTAAGGGTGATGGCCAGCCGGTGGATCTTCCGAAGAAGAGTACCCAGGTGCCAGACCGGACCTCGAGCTGGCGAGGGATTATGGGTCGGTAAGGGTGAAGGCGAGCCGTTGCTTCTTCCTGAGAAGAGTACCCGGGTGCCAGACCTAACCTCGAGACGAGGGGGAATTACGGGCTGGTAAGGGTGATGGCCAGCCGGTGGATCTTCCGAAGAAGAGTACCCGGGTGCCAGACCGGACCTCGAGCTGGCGAGGGATTATGGGTCGGTAAGGGCGAAGGCGAGCCGTTGTTTCTTCCTGAGAAGAGTACCCTGGTGCCAGGCCGAACCTCGAGACGAGGGGGAATTACGGGCTGGTAAGGGTGATGGCCAGCCGGTGGATCTTCCGAAGAAGAGTACCCGGGTGCCAGACCGGACCTCGAGCTGGCGAGGGATTATGGGTCGGTAAGGGTGAAGGCGAGCCGTTGTTTCTTCCTGAGAAGAGTACCCTGGTGCCAGGCCGAACCTCGAGACGAGGGGGAATTACGGGCTGGTAAGGGTGATGGCAAGCCGGTGGATCTTCCGAAGAAGAGTACCCTGGTGCCAGACCGGACCTCGAGCTGGCGAGGGATTACGGGTCGGTAAGGGTGAAGGCGAGCCGGTGGATCTTCCGAAGAAGAGTACTTTAGTGCCGGCGAAGGCGAGCCGTTATTTTGCCCGAACCGACCCCCGTACCGAGCGGCCAGTCTGGCACTGGGTGACGTCAGCAGCACATGTTTCGAGGACGTGGCGTGATTTCCTAGGCGGCAGTTGCACGTCAATCGGTGAATAGTGACTGCGAAAATCGAGGAGTCGTTCCTATCCCCTATAAATGTTCCCCCCTCTCCTCCCATCGCCTATTTCTTTCTTGCTCCTTACTTTTCAAAAAACCCTTCAACTCTTCAGCGTTCGTCCCTTCAGTTTCCTGCAGCAAGGTCGTTCTTCCGAGGTGATCCCAGGTTAGTTGGTAACCCCGTTTAGCTTAGGCACAGATGGATAGGGCTCAGTCCGGCTCGTCGGCGTCGACCTCTGGGGGGGAGTGAGGCCTGTCTCGAAACCGACCTCGGGGGAGGGGCCGGTAGGCGAGGAGGAGGTTGTACACAATGTGAAGCCATTGTGATCTCGGAGGCATTTCGTGGTGGAAAGCAGCGACTCTGAGGAGGGGGGCGGTAGTTCAGACGAAGTCCGGACCCTAGGGCTGGCTTCCGGAGAGGAGGGTGGTTCCGAGGGAGATGGCTCCGCAGGGTCTCGGAATCCGCCCGTTCTGGGGCGTTTGTCTACACCTTCGCCGGAACGGACCAAGAGGAGGAGGGCTCCGAAGAAGAAGGGATCGAGGATTGGCGGCCCGAGCGACTCGGTGATAGGGTCGTCTGCACAACCCCAGTCTTTCCGTTGCTACCCCGACGATCTCTTAGATAAGGAGTCCTCGGGGGTCCAGCCGTCGTCGTTAAGTCGGAAGAGGTTGAAGGTGGACGCATCCCCGACCGTTCTGGAGGCAAGCGACTTGGGGGCTCTGCAGTTGGCCTACTACATAGGACCCAGTTATGAGCTTATGCTGCCGAATTCTACTCTTCGGCCGACCGACCCCCTGCCGGATAGGTATTGTATCTTCCCTGTGGACGCCTTTATCTCCGGCCTGAGGCTGCCCATCCATCCATTCGTTCGGGAGGTGTTAAATTGGTCGTCCCTGGCGCCGATGCAGTTTGGACCGAACTCCTGGAAGCAGATCATCTGCTTCGTGCTGTTGTGCGAGGAGCAGAGGGTACCCCTGCGGCTGAGTGTGTTCCGAGCGATGTTGATGATCGGCTCATCGGCAGAGGGAGTATACTATATCTCGCCTCGAGGTAGGGCGAAGGTTGTCCACGGTCATCCAGATTCCATCAAGTTTTGGAAGAAAAAGTATCTGGTGATCCGGAGCGAGGATCCTTGGGCTATCCCCACTCGGTGGAACCATTCTAAGCCGAGCTACGCAGCACCGGGGCCGGGGGACTTGACGGCGGAGGAGTGGAGATTCGTTGAGCGTCTCCGTCTGTCGTATAGCATCAATTGGGGGAAGGTGACGGAGGCCCATCTGGCGAGCGTCGGACTGAGCCCTAGCCCGGCCGTGCCTCGTACGTGGTTGTTTCTTTCCTCTCGCTCTTCTTGTACTTTCTTGCTCATTTGTTCTTAATGGATCTTTTTACAGAAATGGATGAAGAATCGATTAAGGCGCTGAGGCTCGCCATGAAGAAGAAGAAGGCCGAGAAGAAGGATGTCGTGGCGAAGACGACCGAGTTGTCCCAGGTGGTCTCCGAGGCCCCCATTCAGCCGAGGATGAAAAGGACTCGGTCGGAGACGGGTGGGGACGCGGTGGTCCAGGGGGGTCCGGATCAGGGTACGGCCGCCGACCTTGATAAGGGGAAGGGTCCCCTGGTGGATCCCGAACTAGAGGAGAGACTTCGGCGAAGGTGGGCGCCGGATTGGTCGATCCGCGAGGGTGATTGCCTGGTCCGGGGGCGCCAGGCCGTGGAGGTTGCAGATAAGCTGGCGACCCCTCGGGACCGCTCGGATATGAAGTCCCAGACCCTGGACGAGGCGTACGTGCGTCTTGCGCAGGCCACTGTGCTGGTAAGTCAATCGAACCCCCTAGCTTTCAGGTTATGTCGTTAAGAAAGATTTCTTAGTAGTGTCTGGCTATGGCAGGCGACCGTGCAGGGGGCCCATGTGAGGGGCCTCTACGAGGCAGCGTTGCAGCGAGAGCGAGACCGGGCTGACAAGGCCGAGCAGGAGGTGACGGAATTGAAGGGAGAGCTCGAAGGCTCTCGTAAGAAGGAGGCGGAGACGAAGGCGGCTTTTGACAAGGGGAAGGAGGAATGGGCGAAGGCGAGGGTGGCTCAGGAGGAGATGTCGGAGAAGGAGAAGAAAGGGGTGACTGAGTCGTGTCAGATCCTGGTGATCAAAGCCCAGGATAGCAGTTATGCAAAGGCCCTCAGCCATGTGAGGCACTTTTATCCGACTATTGACCTGTCCAACTTCGAGTATGATATGGAGATTGAGGGGACACCGAAGACCCCTGGCGGACAAGGGTCCGATGATAATCCGGTTGCCGACCCCCCTGCGGATCCGGCTGACATTGAGGTGGGAAAACAAGCTGTATAATTTTTGTCCTTCTTTTTCCTTCTCTCGATTGTATTTGCCTTCTGCGGACTGGCCACCGCATTTTTTGTATGGGGAAACTTAATTTATAAAAAGAGGGTTTTTTTTGGCTGGCCAAGTGTTCCAACTTCGAAGAATTTCCGAACCTCTTTGCTTATATGTCTTGAGTGGGCTGGTTCTCTTGTAGGTTACGGCTCCCCTTCCTGAGGTGGACCCCCTTCGTTCCGACGTGGCGTGGCTTCGGGGCAAGGTTGAGGCCTTAGAGGCCACTTTGGTTCGGTATCGAAAGAGGGCTCGCGACACTGATGCGGCCTTCCATTATTACAGGAACAAGTCTGAAGCCCTAAGTGAGGAGGCGAGCCGGCTGAGGAGGGCGATGGTGGATCGGGAGCTCGGGGGCGTTGGTCTTGGATATACCATGTCAAGTTCCTCGGTGCAGAGGCCTTCCTCTGAGAAGCTACTTCGCGACGTGATAGTGGAGAAGGAGATGGAGATACACTGCTATAGGACTATGTTGGGTGTTTCGACATCTTCCTCGAGGGGTCGGCGAGCAGAGGGGGCTCCCTCGGCGTTGCAACTGATGGAACGCATGCGATCCGTGGATGCCCAGAGCTCCGTGGCCGGGGCGTCGACTGTGGCAGAACCGAAGGACCGTCATGACGAAGAGAGAGTTCCAAGTCGTTTGGTCGGAGTGATTCCGCCCTTCGCCGGATCCGAGGGGCCCTAAGTCGGCGATTCCCTTTAGTTTGAGATGAGTGGAGTGGTCCTGTAACGGTATTTGCTTGTTTTCTCAGCACAAAATAAAAGAGTATGAATAAAGCTATCTTTTCCTTCTTTGCTCTGGCTAGCGGGGTGGTGAAGGGCGGTGTAGGCGAGGTTGGGCTCCGCCGATTCGTGAGGGATCGATGCGGGGCGACAGGGAGACCCCCGGTCCGGAGTTGGGTCGAACCTACCGAGGCGTTTGGGGACGAGACCCGAGTGAAAACCCAGGTGCCGCCCCCATTGCCCGGTACCGGGTCGGAGTTGCCGAGGTATTTAGCTTTTGACAAAAAGAGACTTCTTTTATACCAGACAGGGGGGGGGGTCGCTGAAGCGGCCCTTTACACATGAATGTTTACAAAAGATTTAATTTACTTAAGCCATGCTAGAACCTAAGCTTGCTCTCCCAGGAATTTCATGAGGTGCTCAGCGTTCCAGGGTCGGCTGATGGGTCGGTCGTTCATATCCGTCAGTCGGTATGTACCAGGGCGTACAGCCTCGACTACGCGGTATGGGCCTTCCCAGTTGGGAGCCAGTTTCCTCTTCTTGGTTGGATCAGAGACAGATAGCTTTCGCAAAACCAGGTCCCCTGCCTGGATGCTGGTGGGGCGGACTTTCTTGTTGTAAAATCTCTCGATCCGTTGCTGGTAAATGCTCCTTCGGACCACGGACTTCTCTCGCACTTCGGCGACGAGGTCTAGGTTGGCCCTCAGGGCGGACGCATTGTCGTCTTCATCGAAGGCTATGATCCGGGGAGAAGGCAATCCGACCTCGACGGGGATGACTGCCTCAGTCCCATAGGTCAGATTGAATGGCGTCTCCCCCGTGGGGATCCTCTGTGTGGTTCGGTGTGCCCATAGTACGCTGGGCAGCTCCTCAACCCATAGCCCTTTGGGGGAATTGTCAAGGCGCTTTTTGAGGCCGTCGAGGATTTGCCTGTTCGCGTTCTCCGCTTGGCCGTTAGACTGAGGGTGGCAAATGGCAGAGAAACGCTGCTGGATGCCGATGTCCTCACAGAAAGTTTGGAAGTTCTGCCCTTGGAACTGGGTTCCGTTGTCCGTGACGAGGATTCGAGGGATCCCGAATCGACAAATGATGTTCTTCCAAAAGAACTGTTGTACTTGGCGCTCGGTGATGCTGGATAGTGGTTCGGCTTTGATCCACTTGGTGAAGTAGTCGATGGCGACAATCAGGAATTTCTTTTGCCCTACCGCTGGGGGGAAGGGCCCCACAAGGTCCATACCCCACATGGCGAAGGGCGTAGGGCTCGCCAGGGATCGGAGGTTGGCTTGAGGAAGCCTTTTGATAGGGGAGAATCTTTGGCAGGGGCCGCACCTCTTGACTAAGTCTTGTGAGTCTTGGAGCATGGTGGGCCAATAGTACCCTTGATTCAGGGCCTTCCGGGCAAGTGTCCTACTCCCCATGTGGCATCCGCCGATCCCCTCGTGCAGGTCTTTGAGGGCGTAGCTGGCCTCGTCCCTGGCGAGGCAGCGGAGGTATGGTTTGCCGTCGGCCAAGGTGTACGAGCGTTTGAAGAGGATGTTATCGATCATGACGAACCTTTCAGCTCGGATTCTGATTCGTCTGGCCTCGGCTTTGTCTTCAGGAAGCTCGGCCCTGCTTAAGAATTTTCGGATGGGAGTGGTCCAGTCGTCTGGGCTGGTCCTCTCTTGCACACACATCGCTTCCGGCTCTGGGTCACTGATGCTTGGCTTCAAGAGGACCTCGACGAGCACCGTTCGATCGAGACCCTCGAAGGAAGAAGAGGCAAGTTTGGATAGCGCGTCGGCTTGGGCGTTCTGTTCCCTGGGGACTCTGACAACCGCGGTGCCGTCGAAGAACGCCAAGAGTCGTCTGACGGCTACCAAATACCTTATCATTCGGTCGTCACGGGCTTCGTACTCTCCGGTGATTTGATGGACCACGAGCTGAGAGTCGCTAAATGCCCGGATTCGCTTGGCACCGACTCGGTGGGCGAGGGTCAATCCGGCGATCATGGCCTCGTATTCTGCCTCGTTGTTGGAGGCTGGAAAGTTGAGGCGCAGGGAGTATTGAAGTAGGAATTGGTCGGGGCCACGAAGGATGACGCCAGCCCCACTCCCCGTTTCGCATGACGAGCCGTCGACAAAGACCTCCCAGGTCGGATCCGACCCTTCTATGTCAGGCTGCTCGGAGATGGTGCACTCAGTTATGAACTCGGCGAGGGCCTGTCCTTTAATGGCCGCCCTTGGATGATAGCTGATGTCGAACTGGCTCAGCTCGATCGACCATTTGACTAATCGGCTGGAGTTTTCGGGCTTGTGGAGGACAGTCTTCAGTGGTTGGTCAGTCAGTACTTGGACGGAGTGGGCCTGGAAGTAAGGTCGAAGTTTTCGGGCTGCCATAACCAGGGCATAGGCCACCTTCTCTATCTTCGCGTATCTCGTCTCGGCCGGGTGTAGTACTTTGCTCACATAGTACAGTGGTTTTTGAACTCCTTCCTCCTCTCAGACGAGGACGGCGCTGAGGGCACAGTCCGAGGCGGACAGGTAGAGCCAAAGCGGCTCGCCCGGCTCGGGCTTGCTGAGGAGAGGCGGGTTGGCGAGGTATTGCTTCAGCTGTTCGAAGGCTTCTTGTTGATGGGTACCCCACTCGAAGCCCCCTTTCCCGCGCAAGGCTTTGAAGAAAGGGAGAGATTTCTCCCCTGACTTGGAGAGAAAACGGCCGATTGCCGCCAACCGACCTGTGAGCCTCTGAACCTCTTTGACATTCCGGGGCGGGGACATGTTAATGATGGCCTGTATTTTTTCGGGGTTTGCCTCAATGCCGCACTGGCTGACGATGAATCCTAAGAACTTCCCCGTGGAGATGCCGAAGGCGCATTTAGCCGGGTTGAGCCTCATGTTGTGGCGTCGGAGGACACCGAAGGCTTCCTCGAGGTCGGCGACGTGGTCCGGCCCAGCCCGGCTCTTGACAAGCATGTCGTCGACGTAAACTTCTACGTTGCGGCCGATCAGGTCCTTGAAGACTCTGTTGACGAGTCGCTGGTACGTGGCTCCGGCGTTTTTCAGCCCGAAAGGCATAACGCGGTAACAATAAAGACCTTGGTCGGTGACGAACGAGGTCTTGGAGATGTCTGGTGGAAACATCCGGATCTGATTGTACCCCGAGAACGCGTCCATGAAGGACAGCAGCCCGTGCCCTGAGGTCGCGTCTATTAAAGCGTCGATGCGCGGGAGGGGGAAAGGATCTTTCGGACACGCTTTGTTGAGGTCCGTGAAGTCATTGCAGATTCGCCAACCCCCTGTCGCTTTCTTCACCATGACGACATTGGCCAACCACTCGGGGTAGCTGACTTCCTGGATGAATCGAGCGGACAAGAGCTTGTCCACTTCTGTCTTTACAATTTGTTGCCTCTCCGGGGCGACTTTGCGCCTCTTTTGGACGATCGGTTTAGAGTCAGGGAGGACGCTCAGTCGGTGCATGATCAAGTCTTCAGAGATCCCGGGCATATCGGAGGGCTTCCAAGCGAAGAGATCAACGTTGCGGCGGACGCAAGCGATGATGCCCGTCTTCAGGTCTTCGGCGAGTGAGCGGCTCACCCGGAACTATTTTGACTCATCCTCGGTGTCGAATAGGACCTCCTCCAGTTCGTCAACGGGCTCGGGAGCGGGGCCGTCTCTCTCGGGCTCGAGTTCAACGGCGTCGAGGGGGAGTACGCCCCCTCCCCTGGTGGCAACGCAACATGACCGTGCTGCTTCGGTGCTGCCTCGGACAATGCTGACCCTTTGGGGGGGGGGGAATTTGAGTTTCAGATGGTAGGCCGAAGGTATCGCCTAGAGGGAGTTTAGCCCGGGCCGGCCGAGGATGGCGTTGTAGGCCACCTTGACGTGGATGATCATGAAATCCAAGGGCTCGATCCTCTTGACAGGGGCCGATCCAGCGGTGACGTCGAGGGTAATAATTCCCTCCACTACGACCGGGACGCCCGAAAATTTGAGCAACGTGCATCCGGCTGGTTTGAGTTTCCCTCTGGATAATCTGAGACTTTCGAAGGTTCTGAGGAAGAGAATATTTACCGAGTTGCCGTTGTCAACAAGGATTCGGCGAACCTCACAATTGGCCATGTGGAGGCTAACGACGAGGGCATCGCAGTGGGGTAGGTGAACTCCTTCGGGGTCCTCTCCTGAGAAGGAGACTGGCCGCGGTTGTAGCTCGGGAGAGGGGCTGTACTGAATAGCGTTCGTCTCCTGGGTGAAGGTTCTTTGGGAAGTATCGGATTCTCCCCCCACCGGCCCCCCGTGGATGTAGTGTAGGGTGAATGGCGTATCCATGGATACCTCGGATTCGGGATCCTGACCCTGGGTGCGGTTTGGGTTAGGGTTCGGGGTTGATAATCCCCGGTTCCTATCACCTTGTCGACCCCGTGGGCCGTCATCCCTGTGGGTCTGCCTCGGATGGTTCGGGGCCGGGTTGGAAGCGGCCCTTCCCCAGCTGTGGGTAATCTTGCGGTTGAGGATTACTCCCCGGAGGTCGGGCTGGGCTGGCTGGCCGATGCTCCTTTGGGACTCCCGAGGGGGAGCCTTGTGTTTCGACGTGCGTGGCCTGGCTTTATCAGTGGGTGGGGGCGAGTCCCGTTGGTTGATGGAGGAAGCGGCCCCCTTGCCTTTGGAGGCCATGAGGGTTCGGCTGTCGATGGCCTTTGAGGGTCTGGATCGGATCGGCTTCTGGAGCAGCTGGTTCCCACAGACGGCGCCAACCTGATGCTGTTTATTTCTGGGAGACGTGTGGATGCACCAGGTGTGAGTTCGGACTCAATTTGTATTGAAGGAGAATGCCGCTCGTCTGCCGACCTTCGGTTGACCTTCTGGGACCTACGATGAGCTCGGAAAGATGTTGGGGGCTGGGCTCGGATCGGAAGGATCGGATCCGAGGTCTTGTGTACCTGCAGACGGTCCTGAAACACCGGGGTTTATCCCGGTGGCGGACCCTCCGACGCTCTAGTCAGTCTCTGTGAGAGAGTAGCAATAACTAGGTATATTTAAGTGGCAAAAGATTCATTACCTCAAAAGGTGGGTGTGGGTCTAGTATTTATAGAGAATCCCAACTGGGTTTGGTTCCACTTGGGGGCCTGGTTTGGATCCGAAAGCCCGTGGGCCTGACGTGGCAGAAGGCCCAGGGGGTTTAGGGCGGACGTGGCAATACCAGGAGTGGTATAGGGCTGACGTGGCGAAACCCTTGGCGGTATTTGGAGTTGACGTGGCTGATCGCGGGTCTCCTGTGCTTGGGGGGAATCGGAAGGCCTAGGCTGCGCCAGGTCATCCTTCTGCCCCGCCAGAGAGGGGGGACGGCCTGTGGGACTGTCCCGGATCGGACTCCGAGGGCTATTGAGGCTCGTCGGTACGAGGAGGCCAGTACCCTGAGGGCAAACACTAGGTTCGGCGCCGACCCTGAAGTGGTTCGGAGCCGAACCAGGTTGCTATCTTTACCTTGCTGAGTGGGAATTGTATTGGGCCCTGGTTGGGCCTCAGGCCATTTTTACCCTGTCACAATGCCCTAGCTTTCTCAAGCTGTATGAGCTCGCCATTTGGCATACGCTGTGGGCAATGCCCTAGCTTTCTCCAAGCATGGGGTCTCAACGATCGGCATTGACCTCGAGCCACGCCCTAGCTTTCACAAGCAGGGTGCTCGGTGCTCGGTGCTTGGCAATGACCTCGAGCCATGCCTTAGCTTTCTTAAGCTGTATGGGCTCGGCACTCGGCATTGACCTCGAGCTACGCCCTAACTTTCTCAAACTGTATGGGCTCGACGCTCAACAATGACCTCAAGCTACGCCCTAGCTTTCTCAAGCTGTATGGGCTCGCCATTCGGCCATTAATGACATGGGGAAGACAAAATGCCTAATCGCCATTAAATGACATCGAAAGACGAAACGTCCTCCATTACCAGGCTCTCCATGTCCCTCGACCCAGCCGTCAGCCTTCAGCTTGATTTCCGAGCCAAAAGTGGGGCTCCTTGGCCCCACGTCCCTGATATCTCGACCACAACTATGAGCGAGAAACGAGGGATCGGACAGTATCTCGTATCCCCCGACCCCTCGACACCAGATCTCAAAAAAAAATTGAGGAGGGCCGGTAAAATCAAATTTCATTTATCATAACACCTTGAAAGGCCACAGTACAATAGGAATTATTAAAACAGTTTTTTACCCCAACCTAAGGGTTCCTCGTGGGGCATTTTGAGCTTACAAGGGCCATCTCAAGCCTCACCGAGCGGGTCCGCCATCCAATGAGCTCGTCCGGCATCGTCGGCATCGCCAATGTAGATGTTCCGACAACGGAGCTTTGCATGTCCGTCGGCCTCGCCATTTTCAAATATAGGGTCGGGGAGGGACCCACGACGAAGGGGCTGCCTCCCCCAAAAGAGCAGAATCGGGATCCGCCTGTACGAAGCATGACCTTCAACCTCTGAATCTCCAGCTCCTTCTCCACCACGACCTCCCGAAGAACGGACTCAGAGGTCGGCTGTCGGGTGGAGGCATCAGATATCGACCAGGCTGTTTCGGCACTCCCCCAGTCTCGGTCGGCTATAACCTTCTTCAAGCGTGCCGCCTCTAAGCTGAGATCCTTGGACTTGCTCATAAAGTAGCTTACGACGGCTTTCCGATCACAGGATTGTTTGTAATATCGAATCAAGACAGTCTCCTTGGACTCTAGCATGTTCTGAAAGCAACTGACCTCCACATAACTAAGGTCGGCTCCTAGAGTCTCATCCATCTGACATAAAAAGAGGAAACAAGATTTCACTCCAAGGTTTCCAAAACAAGCTTTTCAAAAAATGACAATTCATACAGATCAGCCAAAAATATATGTATATATAGATTTTCCCAAAAAATCGTTACAAAAAATAGTGGTCAGTCCGCACTCGGCAAATACAAAAAAGAAGAAAAGATTAAAACTACATCTTAGGGGGGATCTGAACCTTTTCATCGACCATTGTTCCCCTGCCTATTTCTCGAGGGTCGGGTCTTTCTCCACCTCGTCACCTTCTCCCCTGGGAGTCAGCGAAAGCACGAGCGGCTCCCAGCCATAGTGGAGGTGATCGATCTTGGCCTGAGGATAAAGAAGCAAGAAGTGCTCCTTCGCCCGATCATAGGCCTCATCTTGGGCATTCATCACCTCCTCCCCCGCCGCGGCCTGAAGCTCCTCGTACTCCGTAGCCGCTTTTGCTCGCACCTCCGCCAAAGCACGAAGATGTTTGTCTTGTTCGGTCGCAAGGTCGGCTTGAAAGGCATGTGCCACCCCCTGAGCTGTCGTCAGCTCGGTCTTCACATCCTTCGCTTCGCGCAAGAACCTGTCGGCGTTCCTCTTCTCGTCCCTCACCATCTTCTCGTAACACCTCTTCAGCTGCGCCCCGGCCATGGATGCCTATGATTGAGGAGTAACAAGTGAAAATCAGGAAGTGATGTTACTAAGTATAAAATTAAGCAGACAAACAAAAACCTACCACCACATGGGCTTGAGCCCACTTCATGTAGCATGTCTCGACCGTCTCGGTCGCCAGGATAGACCGATCGCGCGGCGTGGCGAGCTTGTCTACGACCTCAACCGATATGGGGCCCTCCGCCAGTGTGTCGGCCTCCTTCACCGACCAGTCGGGGTCAAACGGTCTGAGCCCCTTCTTACCCACCATTGCCTAGGCATCAGGGTACAAGGAAACGGTCCTGGCCTTCAGGACCTCAACAACCTTGAGGTTACTAGAGCTCGGTTCCGGCTCGGGCACCGCTCTGACGGAGAGGGCATTCGCCTTCTTGTGAGGCCGTTTCGAGGAGCCTTCGGCACCCCCCCAGGCAGACCCCGCCTTCGGCACCGCCTTCTCGGACCTCCTCTTCTAGGCCAGCTCCTTCAAGGCCTTTCGTTCATCAAGCTTCGCCCGGTCCATCGCTGCAGGAAAAAAGAGAGAATGTTAACACGAAGGCAGAAAGTTAGATTAAAATGAAACGAAACATACAAGGGTCGACCAGGCTCAGTCCGGTCCGGGCTAAGTGCAATTCGGTCACATTCGGCCAGCCAATGTTGTGACCCTCAACGATCTGATCAACATCAGCCCACTTCATCTCCGTCAAGTCTCTCCACTTCGGGGGTTTATGGTTCGGCTTGTAAAAATTCCAAACGGTAGGAATTTCCCAAGGCATCTCGCTTCGGATCACGAAGTATTTAGCCTTCCATCCCTTGATGGAATCCAGATGCCCGTGCATCACCTTCTTGTGGGGGCGAGGCAATATGTAGTATATACCCTCCTGATCTCCAAGCAAGCTCACCCCTAGTACGGCCCGAAAATACTTTAGTGTCAGGAGCACCTTCTTCTCCTCACATTTCAGAATGAAGCAAACCAACTGTTTCCAAGAGTTGGGACCATACTGCATCGGACAGAGGTCCCCCCCACCTCAGCACCCTCCTGATAAACGGGTGCAACGGTAGCCTTAGCTCCGAAACGAAGGCGTCCTCGGAAAACGTGTAGAAATTGGGGGCCAACTCAGTGGTAGGGTAGAGACCCTGGCTTAGGATCATTAGCACATACTCCCGTCCAATGAAATAACTGGCCCTTATTACGGGCAGGTAGTCGGCCGTCAGAACGCACTGAACTCTGTCCATCTGTATCTGGGTCCGGCTAGCTAGGCAGTTCAAATCGATTTTTGGAACTAATCGGTCTAGAAGCGATTAGTGATTAATCGGTTAATCAGAAAATAATCGGGGATTAAATCGAGAAAATTGTTATATATGTAATTAAAAAAAAAAGATAAATCCTCATTGTGACAGGGTAAAAATGGCCTGAGGCCCAACCAGGGCCCAATACAATTCCCACTTAGAAAGGTAAAGATAGCAACCTGGTTCGGCTCCGAACCACCTCAGGGTCGGCGCCGATCCTCGTGTTTGCCCTCACGGTACTGGCCTCCTCGTACCGACGAGCCTCAGTAGACCTCGAAGTCCGATCCGGGACAGTCCCACAGGCCGTCCCCCCTCTCTGGCGGGGCAGAAGGATGACCTGGCGCAGCCTAGGCCCTCCGATCCCTCCCAGAAGCACAGGAGGCCCACGATGGGCCACGTCAGCTCCAAATACCGCCAGGGGTTTCGCCATGTCAGCCCTATACCACTCCTGGTATTGCCACGTCCGCCCTAAACCCCCTGGGCCTTCTGCCACGTCAGGCCCACGGGCTTTCGGATCCAGACCCGGCCCCCAAGTACAACCAAACCCAGTTGGGATTCTCTATAAATACTAGACCCACACCCACCTTTTGAGGTAATGAATCTTTTGCCACTTAAATATACCTAGTTATTGCTACTCTCTCACAGAGACTGACTAGAGCGTCGGAGGGTCCGCCGCCGGGATAAACCCCGGTGTTTCAGGACCGTCTGCAGGTACACAAGACCTCGGATCCGACCCTTCCGATCCGAGCCCAGCCTTCAACATCCTTCCGAGCTCATCGCAGGTCCCAGAAGGTCAACCGAAGATCGGCAGACGAGCGGCATTCTCCTTCAATACAAATTGAGTCCGAACTCACACCTGGTGCATCCACACGTCTCCCAGAAATAAACAGCATCAGGTTGGCGCCGTCTGTGGGAACCAGCTGCTCCAGAAGCCGATCCGATCCAGACCCTCAAAAGACCTCGACAGCCGAACCCTCATGGCCTCCAAAGGCAAGGGGGCTGCTTCCTCCGTCAACCAACGGGACTCGCCCCCACCCACTGATAAAGCCAGGCCACGCGCGTCGAAACACAAGGCTCCCCCTCGGGAGTCCCAAAGGAGCGTCGGCCGGCCAGCCCAGCCCGACCTCCGGGGAATAATCCTCAACCGCAAGATTACCCGCAGCAGGGGAAGGGCCGCTTCCAACCCGGTCCCGAACCATCCGAAACCGCCGCCCGAGGTGCGAAGACCCGCGCTCAGCCGAGTCGGAAGACAACCCTCGGACCGACTAAACCGGGTCGAGGGAGCCCCCGTCACTCATAAGGAGTTCCAAGACTTCCGAAGAGAAATTCTGGGAGCCCTCCGACGGGCCCCCAGGGAAGAAACCCTCCATTCCCAAACAGGGCCGGACGCCGAAGCCAGCGCGTCCCGCCCTTCAACGATCCAGCCAGAGGACGATGACGTACTCCTAAGACGCCTACAAGAGATGGAGGATCGCCTCGATCACATAGGGGACGGCGGCCAGAGAGCGGCTCAGGGGTACAAACCTGTCCGTCCTCCCTTCTCCGCCCCGATCCTCCAAGCGGAAATACCCCGGAATTTCCGACCCCCTCAATTCGAGACCTACGATGGCGAGGGAGATCTTGCTGATCACATGGAGGGCTTCAAAACCCTCATGATGATTCACAGCGCCTCGGATCCCCTGCTCTGCCGAGCCTTCCCTGCCACCCTTCGGGGTCCAGCTCGCGAGTGGTTCTCGAAGCTCACCCCCGGCTCCATTTACTCCTTCGACCAACTCGAGGGCAATTTTCTTGCCTATTTTGTCACTAGCCGGAAGGCCGAAAGGACCAGCACCTCATTACTTGGGCTCAAGCAGATAGAGGGGGAATCACTCAGAGTGTTCGTCCGGAGGTTCACCGCCGAGGCAAGGTCGGTCTCCTCCCTCGATCCTGGCGTCGCTTCAGCGGCATTCCGGCACAACGTCCTTCACGGACAGCTGAAGGCTTCTCTGGCAAAGAGACCCCCCGTCGACTTTCCCGACCTCCTTAATAGGGTCGAGAAATACATTAGGGCAGAAGAGGCCCTTAACCCCGAAGATGCCAGAGATGCCACCGGAAAGGGAAAGCGGAAGACAGAAGAAGTCGAACCATCCAAGAAAGCTCCCAGGGACCCGGGGGCCAGGAAGAAGGTCCTGCCGGTCCCCCGCTTTGAGAGATACACTCCCTTGACTCACAACGTATCCGCCATCCTCTTAGAAATCGAAGACAAAGGCATTGTTCGACTACCTCCCCGAACTAACAACGGCAAGAACCGAGATCAGCGCTTCTACTGCCGCTTCCACCAAGACCATGGACACGACACAGATCAATGTCGGGCCCTGAAAGACGAGATTGAGGAACTCATCTCCAGAGGATACCTCCGAGAATTCACCCGAGAAGTCCCGCGGGGTCGACGAGATACTAGGAGCGGGATACACTCGCCCCCGAACCCCCCTCCGAGCCGCATACCGGGTCGGGATCCCGAGTCCGAGGGAGCCGCGGACACACCGTTTATCTTACATTAAGTCCATGGAGGGCTAATAGGAGGGGAATCGAATACTTTCCGAAAAGCCTTCGTCCGAGAGCAGAATGCTGTCCAAAGCGATCTCCCTCCCGAGCTACAACCCGCGCCAGTCTCATTCTCAGGGGAGGACCTCGAAGGCGTTCGCCTCCCCCACGGCGACGCCCTCGTCATTAGCTTCCGCACGGCTTAGTGTGAAGTTCGCCGAATCCTTGTCGACAACGGCAGCTCGGTGAACATTCTTTCCCTCGAAGCCTTCGAGAAACGGAAGTTACCTAGAGGCAAGCTCCAACTGGCCGGATACACCTTACATGGGTTCTACGGCTCCCCTATCGTGCTAGAAGGGATTGTCACCCCCGATGTTACCGCGGGATCGGCTCCCGCCAAGAGGACCAAGCCTATGGACTTCATGGTGACCAACGTCAAGACGGCTTACAACGCCATACTCGGCCGATCCAGGTTATGCTCCCTCCAAATGGTGCCTTCGGCCTACCATCTGGGGCTCGAATTTTCCACCCCACAAAGGGTCGGCGTCGTCCGAGGCAGCCAAGAAGCAGCGCGATCGTGCTACATGACCACCGTCGGAGGAGGAATGTTCCCCCTCAACGCCGTCATGTTCACACCTAAGAAGGACGGCCCTACCCCCGGACCTACCGTCGAGCCAGAGAGGTTCCCCCTTTACGCCTAGCACCCAGTGAACTCCTGCAAAGAGCAAGCACGGACTTTAACTTAGCTAGTAGTAAACCTTTTTTGTAAAGCTTTCCTTTGTATAGGACCGTTCTAGCGGCCCCCCCTATCTTATACTAAGGAAATCTCGTTGTGTCATACTCCAAACACCTCGGCAGACCCGACCTAATACCAGGTTAGGGGGTCGACCCCCAAGACGTCACCTCACCCCACTCCGATTCCTCGCGAATCAATGAGGCCGAGCCACATCACCTTCATCACTTTGTATACTGTCGACCGGGGCAAAGGCCGTTACAGAAATACCCCCCTCGTCTCGAGCGGCACGCCACGTCGGAGCGACGGGGGCCCACCTCGGGAAGGGAAGCCACAACCTACGAAGTGAGCCAACTCGAAACACATAAGCGGGGAGATCCGGAAACAACCGGCGTCAAAACGCTTGGCAAGTCCGAATTACCTTTTTATATATATACACGAAAAGGCGGGGGCCAGTCCGCGGGAGGCAAATACAATCGAAAGGTGGAAAGAAGAAAGAACGACAAAACTATACAACTCGGTTTCCCTCCTCGGCGTCAATCGGGTTCACAGGAGGATCGACGGCCGGGTTGTCAACGAGCCCCTCTCCGGCAGGAATCTTCGGGGTCCCATCAATCTCCATGTCGTACTCGAAGTTCGACAGATCAAGGGTCGGATAGAAATGCCTCACGTGACTGAGCGCCTTCGCGTAGCACTCATCCTGGGCGGCTATCACCATCCACTGGCCCGCATCCGTCAGCTCTTTCCTCTCATTGGCGAACGCAGCTGTCAACTCCCCCTTCTCCTTGGCAAACTTCCTCTTCAAGGAGGCCACCCTCTTCCCCCACTCGGTGTCCTTGGCCTCGAGCTCCAGCTTCATCTGCTGCTCCCTCTGACGCGAACCCTCGAGCTCGATCCGCATCTCCTTCGTCTCTCGTCCGCTCTGGTCCGCCCGAGCACGCTCTTGCAACAGGGACGCTTCGTAGAGATTCTTCAAATTAGCTCCCTGCATACAAGCCTGCAACCGAAAGACGCAGATAAGAAGAAAACTCCAGAGGCAAGACCAAACAGAAAGGAGGAAGTCGACAAGCTTACCGACACGGTGGCCTGCGCCAGGCGCGTGAACGCCACCTCCACGGGCTCGTTCTCCATCATCTGGCGATCACGAGGCGTTGCCAGCTTCTCCACCACCTCTACGGCCTGGGCTTCCTCGGTCAGACAGTCGCCCATCCGAACCGACCAGTCCGGCGCCCACCGCTGCCACAACAACTCCACCACCGGGTCCTCCTCCTCGACCCCTGCCAAGGGACCTTTCCCCTTATCAAGATCGGATGCCCTCGCCGGGCCCTTACCCCTCAAAGGGGCACCCCCCTTGCCTGTCGCCGAACGAGTCCTCTTAACCCTCGGCTTGAGCGGCACCTCCGAGATAACAAGGGGCGGCTCCCTCGGCCTTTTCGCCGCCTCCTCCTTCTTCTTCTCGGTATTTTCCTTCTTCATGGCGAGCCTCCTTGCTTGGATCGATGCCTCATCCATATCTACAGAAAAAACCATTAAGAGCAATGAGCAAGAATGTACGAAAGGGTCGAGGGAAAAAAAACAACTACATACGGAGAACGGCTGGGCTCAGTCCAACGCTCGCCAGGCGAACCTCCGTCACCTTCGTCCAATTAATACTAGGGGACAAACGAAGACGCTCGACAAACCCCCACTCCTCAACCGTCAGATCCCCCTGCCCCGGCGCAGGATAACTCGGCTTGGAATAGTTCCATCGAGTCGGAATGTCCCAGGGCTCTTCACTCCGGATCACCAGATATTTTTTCTTCCAATCCTTGATAGAGTCCGGGTGGCTATGAACAACCTTCCTCCTGCTCCGGGGGGAGATATAGTAAACCCCCTCGGCCGCCGAACTAATCATCAGCATCGCTCGGAACACGTTCAAGCGCAGGGGTACCCGTTGTTCCTCGCACATCAGTACAAAACTGATTATCTGCTTCCAAGAGTTCGGCCCATACTGCATCGGCGCCAAGGAGGCCCAGTTCAACACTTCCCGAACAAACGGATGGACCGGCAGCCTCAGTCCAGAAATAAACGCGTCCATGGGGAAGACACAATACCACGCAGACAGGGGATCGGTTGGGCGAAGAGTAGAGCTCGGCAGCATCAATTCGTAACAAGGACCTATGTGGTACGCCAGCTGCAAGACCTCCAAGTCCCCGCCATCCAAGGCGGTCAGAATCGCGTCCATCAACACTCTCGTCCGACTCGGCGAAGAGGCCTGCACACCAAAGAGCTCCTGGTCGGACAGGTCGTCAGGATATTGACGGAAATGCTTCGGCTGCGCGGGCGAACCTGTCCCCTGGCTCGAACCACCAGTCCCCAACCCTACCTTCCTCGGAGCCTTCTTCCTCTTCTCGGGTCGCTCCGGCGAGGGAGTGAATAAGGGCCCCCGACCAGTCAGCATGGAACTCGGACCTGCCCCCGGAACCGTGGATCTCCTTACAATGCCGCCCTCGCCTCTCTCATCCTCGGTAGCCGACTCCAAAACACGGACGTCGTCCGAGCCATCAGTCGCTTCCTCCGACTCACTGCTCTCCACCACGAAGGGACGACGAGAGCGCGACCGCCTCGCACCATGTGCCTCCTCCTCAACCACCGGTTCCTCCCACGAAACCGTATCAGAAGACTCATCAACGTACACTGACTCCTCCTCGGGTACGGGCTCCTCCCAGGACGTCGAGTCAAAGATAGGCTCCACTTCCTCCCTAGACGTCGATGCTGATGAGCCGGACTGAGCCCTGTCCATCTATGCCTAAACTAAGTAGACCTGCTAACTCACCTGGGGTTACTTTGGAAGGGCAAGCCTGGTACAGCAAGATGCGAAGATGAGCGCTGAAGTGTCGAAAAAAATTTTGTTTTGAAAAAGAAAGGAGTGGACAGATAGGGGAGAGAGGGGACTATTTATAGGAGATAGAAGCGGCTCCTCGATTTCCGCAAGTACTGTTCACCTATCTGACATGCAACTGCCGCCTAGGAATTCGCGCCACATCCTCAAAACGTGCGATGCTGACATCATCCATTGACAGGCTGGCAGCCAGTCAAGGAGGCCAGCGCGGAAGAAGTATTCGGAGGAGGGAACATTTTTATTTTTAAGATTTAAGGCGCCGTCCTCAGACAGACGCCCCGGGCTCCGAGACTGGGTCGGTTCCCCTTTCACCCGTGAGCAGCTCGGAGCTTACAGCGTCATCGGCCGAAGACCCGAACTGTTCCCGGGTGAGACAGAAACCGCCTCAACCTGGAGCCCTATTGGGACGCAGAGTAGTCAGCCTCCAATCGGAGGACTACTCATCTACCCGGGGCCCAAAGCTTCAAGACGCCCCCCTCGGCAAGCACCCCGGTCGAAAGCAGATCAACACCCGAAGGCCGAAAGAAGTGCTCCATTCCGAGCCAGTTGATGCAACTGCAAAAGTCCAGCCTACTCCGGCAACGGAACCTTCACAGTTGCAAACAACCGGCCCGGAACGCCCTTCATCCCTTTCAGAAGGATAGAACCTCCACAGTTGCAAACTGCTCACCCTTCGAAGTTCGGTCGTTATCCCTCTCGCCCGGATCCCCCTGGATCTGGCCGCCACATCAGGGCCATCAGATCCAAGAGAAGATCGGGCGACAAAGAAACTACCTCCCCGACAAAACCAGGGGTAAAAATTATCAAGAAACAGGCGTCCGCCGAAGCAGACACCTTTAAGGGCCAAGCAGACCACCCTTGCTTTGATCTGAACCACTACGAGAAAAAAGGGGGGGGGGGGGGGGTACTTATAGCCTCCCCCAGGCGCCGGCCTTTATGACATGGGGAAAACCAAACGACGGAAGACCAGGCGCCATACATTTATTAGGCGGCGCCATTAACGCACCTAGGAAATGGGAACCTTGCACAGATCCCAGGGCGCCCCCAAATGCTCCGCAAAAACAACAGACTACCCTACTCAAACAGCCCCAAGGCACAACGGTTCGCCCACAAACGACCCGACCCGTAATCCCTCGCCAGCTCGAGGTCCGGTCTGGCACCTGGGTACTCTTCTCAGGAAGAAACAACGACTCGCCTTCACCCTTACCAACCCGTAATCCCTCGCCAGCTCGAGGTCCGGTCTGGCACCTGGGTACTCTTCTTCGGAAGATCCACCGGCTGGCCATCACCCTTACCAACCCATAATTCCCCCTCATCTCGAGGTTCGGTCTGGCACCAGGGTACTCTTCTCAGGAAGAAACAACGGCTCGCCTTCACCCTCACCGACCCGTAATCCCTCGCCAGCTCGAGGTCCGGTCTGGCACCTGGGTACTCTTCTTCGGAAGATCCACCGGCTGGCCATCACCCTTACCAGCCCATAATTCCCCCTCATCTCGAGGTTCGGTCTGGCACCAGGGTACTCTTCTCAGGAAGAAACAACGGCTCGCCTTCACCCTCACCGACCCGTAATCCCTCGCCAGCTCGAGGTCCGGTCTGGCACCTGGGTACTCTTCTTCGGAAGATCCACCGGCTGGCCATCACCCTTACCAGCCCATAATTTCCCCTCATCTCGAGGTTCGGTCTGGCACCAGGGTACTCTTCTCAGGAAGAAACAACAGCTCGCCTTCACCCTTACCGACCCATAATCCCTCGCCAGCTCGAGGTCCGGTCTGGCACCCGGGTACTCTTCTCAGGAAGAAACAACGGCTCGCCATCACCCTTGTCGACACATAATCCCTCGACCCCTCGAGGTCCTGTCGAACACCAGGGTGCTCTTCTCCGGAAGATACCACGGTTCGCCATCGCCTTCACCTACACGTTAACCCTCGACTAGCTCGAGGTCCTATCCAAGCCTCAGGGCAGCGCCACCAGGAAGGCCCTGTGATTCGCCTTCCCATTTTTTCTACAACCATAAGCACTCCTCCACGGCTAGCTCCCGCACCCCCCGCAGGAGTGGGGGGCTTGTGTGACAGGGTAAAAATGGCCTGAGGCCCAACCAGAGCCCAATACAATTCCCACTTAGAAAGGTAAAGATAGCAACCTGGTTCGGCTCCGAACCACCTCAGGGTCGGCGCCGATCCTCGTGTTTGCCCTCACGGTACTGGCCTCCTCGTACCGACGAGCCTCAGTAGCCCTCGGAGTCCGATCCGGGACAGTCCCACAGGCCGTCCCCCCTCTCTGGCGGGGCAGAAGGATGACCTGGCGCAGCCTAGGCCCTCCGATCCCTCCCAAAAGCACAGGAGGCCCACGATGGGCCACGTCAGCTCCAAATACCGCCAGGAGTTTCGCCACGTCAGCCCTATACCACTCCTGGTATTGCCACGTCCGCCCTAAACCCCCTGGGCCTTCTGCCACGTCAGGCCCACGGGCTTTCGGATCCAGACCCGGCCCCCAAGTACAACCAAACCCAGTTGGGATTCTTTATAAATACTAGACCCACACCCACCTTTTGAGGTAATGAATCTTTTGCCACTTAAATATACCTAGTTATTGCTACTCTCTCACAGAGACTGACTAGAGCGTCGGAGGGTCTGCCGCCGGGATAAACCCCGGTGTTTCAGGACCGTCTGCAGGTACACAAGACCTCGGATCCGACCCTTCCGATCCGAGCCCAGCCTTCAACATCCTTCCGAGCTCATCGCAGGTCCCAAAAGGTCAACCGAAGATCGGCAGACGAGCGGCATTCTCCTTCAATACAAATTGAGTCCGAACTCACACCTGGTGCATCCACACGTCTCCCAGAAATAAACAGCATCACTCATTATGTAGCAACCCTAAATCCTAACCTAAAACTATTATGAAATTATCAAATAAGAACATATAGTTATAGAAAAAAAGAAGAGAGTACTTGGTTTGAGTTGAGTTTGGATTCTGGATGTGGGTTAGGTCGGATTTGCTGGTCGGTTCCATCAAACAAAAACAATCGGGAAGGAAGAGCAGTGCAAGCAACAAGAGGAGGTGCAGATCGGGTCAAGTATGCGATGGTATAGGAGAAGTGACGGCAGGTCAGGTTTAGGTTTTCTTGAGGAAGAAGAGAATCAGTTTGGGTTCGGGTTTGAAGATGATCAGTTTGGGTTTGGTTTGCACGAGAAAAAAGGGAGCGGCGATATGTTGGATTTGGGTTTGCGCGAGGACCAGAAGGAGTTTGAATTTTGAATTTGAGACAGATTGAGCCCAAATAATGCAAACGATCATAAAAATTAGAGGAGATTTAATCGGTTAATCAGTCACTTAAAATCAACTGATTAACCAGTAATTGACCGATTATTCCCGATTAAATCGCTAACTATTAAAATATTATAAATCGTTAAAAAATAATCGCTTAGCCACCGATACCGATTAATCGGGCGTAATCGAGGACTTTAACTGCTTAACCGGCCAGGCAAAGATATCTCCACCCCAAATTGAACCAAGTTCTTGACGCCGTCAGGATACATCCTGACAGACCGCAGGTTCTTGGCGTACGGGACATCGAGCCCGTGCTTGGGCTTGAACTTGTCCGGCATCCCCGGACTGTCCGAAAGGCGCCACTTCCTCTTTTGCTTTCGGATACGAGGTGCCCTCAGAGGAGACAGTGTCGCCAAAGGCGAGAAAGTGATGAGAACCTCTCCTTCCTCACTACCCTCCTCCGCCACTCCTTCCTCGACTCCCTCCACGACTTCCTGATCCACTGTTCCCACCTCGACCTCCTCACCTAGTACTTCTGCCTCACCAGTGGAATCGCTGGACTCCACCACATACGGCTTGCGACTACGGAGTGGCACTACGTCCAAAACTCGGTCATCAAGGTCCCAGGATGTGGAGTCCGACTGACGATCCCCTTCATCCCGACCAGAGGCACTCGCTTCGAAACCGGACTGAGATCGCGACATAACAAAAGCAATACTAACCTGGATTTCGTAAACGGGATGTCAACGGAAAAGTCGTTGCCGACGGCTAGAGAGAGAAACTCCGATTTTTAGAAAGAGAAAGCAAAGTAAAGAAATAGAGAGGGAGTGGAGGATTTATAGAGAAACTATCGACACCTCGAATTCCACGTTGGAATCCTGACCATTCAAACTTAATCATCAAGATCTAACGGCTGATAAGATTTCAACGCCTCGATTCCCCCCCCCCCACATGATGTCAGCATCACACATGCAGCACCCTAGCTTTTCCAACAAGCAGCAAGGGCTCGACGCTCGACATTGATCTCAAGCCACGCCCTAGCTTTTCCAACAAGCTGTACGGGCTCAACGCTCGGCATTGACCTCGAGCCACATGCTAGCTTTCGCCAAGCAGGGGGGTTCGACGTTCGGCATTGACCTCGAGCCACGCCCTAGCTTTCACCAAGCAAGGGGGCTCGACACTCGGCATTGACCTCGAGCCACGCCCTAGCTTTCTCAAGCAACAAGGGCTCGACGCTCGGCATTGACCTCGAGCCATGATCTAGCTTTCTCAAGCAGCAAGGGCTCGACGCTCGGCATTGACCTCAAGCCACGCCCTAACTTTCAACAAGTAGGGGGGGGCTCGACGCTCGGCAATGACCTCGAGCCACGTCCTAGCTTTCTCAAGCTGTATGGGCTCGACGCTCGGCATTTGCCTCGAGCCACACCCTAACTTTCACCAAGCAGGGCAGCTCGACGCTCGGCAATAACCTCGAGCCACACCCTAGCTTTCACTAAGCAGGGGGGCTCGACGCTCGGCAATAACGTCGAGCCATGCCCTAGCTTTCACCAAGCAAGGGGACTCGATGCTCGACAATGACCTCGAGCCACACCCTAACTTTCTTGCAATTGTAACAACTCTTGGCTGTAGGAGCTTCCTTGGGATGCCTTTCCTTAGTGTTTTTGGTGGTTTTTCCCAGTTGTCCTTGGCTTGATATTTTTCTGGAGTTCCCTCCAACGGCTCCGGAAGTGTGTCATATCGGATTGGAGTTGCCCCTGTTCTTCCTTTAGGCATGCAATCTGTGATCGGTAAGTGTTGATTTGCTATTTGGCCTGGCGGATCACCTTGTCCCTGCGCTTCTTTAGTTTCTACTATCATTATTTCCCTGGTAGGCATTGACTCATCTGCTGCTATTGGCACATCACTGATGAAGATATCTTCGAATACCATTCTGCAAAATACGAGTTCAGTCCGGGTTAGAGAGGAATCTCAGATATATATCGATCGCTCGAACTATCTGAACACAATCCTACTTATAATTGGCACTTTTAAGTTTTAATTTCCCACTGTGTTAGATTACCATTTGAAGTCAGCTCTAATACCACTTTGTAACGCCCCGAATCTCCGTTATCGGACATCCGTGACACAACCAGAATGTTTACCTTCCAATGTATCTCAACACAGTAAATAACACGAAAATTTAAACACTTTTATTACCATCAGAGTTGTTACATTAATAATTACAAATATCACATTGTCCTTGAACAAGAAATACAAATTACATAACTTATTACAACTGATTACAAGAATACTCAAACTCTTCTTGTGAAGCTATCGACTGTCATTCAGACCGGCAATCTGTTGGTTACTGCCGAAACTCTGCTGAGTGGTCTCTCTGCCCCCCCTGGGACTTGTCCCTCGGCTTGAGCCTTCTGCTGCGTGACTCTGATAATTCTGCACCCGCTTGAATGGTAGGCATGTACACTGCCACCCAACTTGGATGCCCTACTGATCTTGAGCTCTCCTGTACTCGTGACCTGATATCCATGTACCTAAAAGGTGGGGTATGTCAGTATTTCTACTGACGCAATGCTGATAAGGAAACAACGATTCTCTAACTATCACACTCACAAATTCATCTTGAATGGAAATTAAACGTGCAGGTGCTCCTAATCTAATGTCAGCAAGACTCTGGACACACATGCATCCCATACTACGTGTGCCCCAAATCAAGCCGTTTCTCCAGTTCAGGGATTTGAACCCTCGTTATGCAATGCATTCTAATTCGGTCCACTTCCTGTTCCTGATAGTATGACATGGTTGAGGAGGTATAAATAAAAGAAATAATTCGGGGCGCTACCCCATTGTCACCAATAATTGTTGCATCGGAACCTCCTCGAAAGCTGTGACGAACTTACAGATATACACGCAGCATATCCATTGTGCAGAAGATTAATTATGATCCGTTCGTGTCCACCAACAACATGATGGCCTCGAAGGTCTAAAACCCCCTATCCGCCAGGAAATTGACGTCTTGTTCTTACCATGGTACTTCAGGAATCAACAGTGCAAGATGCGCACACGCAGCACGTATCCCTAATGACAGGAAGAGACAACCTCATAGTATCACCACCTAGTGCTAACTCTCAAAACGAGTTGGATTATAGGGAATCACCCCTAACACTAATTTGGTCTTCGAGCGAACAATAAAGGAAAACCTAATCAATGCAGTTTACTGAAGACAAGCTGTTTTTCCAAATCACACTCGGTGTCGATCAACAATGTCGAGCCTGTCTGGTCTATCAAACAACAATCATCACGGGAATCACATCCACTGATTCCCAATACCTTCACAGGTCAGTGAACAAATAATTCCGACCCGTGACCCTCAGCGAGTGGTCCAACGGCGTCCCAAGAATGCAATACAATTCAAATGAAGGTAAGCACACACATAACCATCAATTTTGACCGTTGACAGACTCAGGCATCGAGACACCAAACACAACCTGACCAGAGCTATGACCCAACTCACTCATGTCCACCATGAATACTAAGCACAGGAACTTTTCTAAGTTTCAAATGAAATGCTAAAACCCATCATTTAAACCTGTATCTCATGATCATCATACTGCGGTATGCAGAGGTTTCCTCATCAATTGTTTGATGAAACAGTTCAAGAAATACCAGTAGCTGTGACCCAAACTACGCTCATCGGAAACCAATACACTCAGAATTTCCTAGAAGGGTAAGAAGATCCATTGCCATCCCCTAGTCGATGATTCCCTCAATTTCCTTTAAAAGACTCAAGTCCCCGAGTTAACTCAAACTTGAAGTCAATCTAGACAACAGGTCGCTAAACTCGTAACGTCCAGAAATTCCAGCACACAAGTCAGAATTGCTTGGTATCTCCCATTCTGGAAAGGTAAGACCCTAGTCTACAACTCTCCAGTTGACTATTTTCTCAAATTCAATCATCTTGACACCCAATAACCCTCCTATACTCATAGTAGTATGTTCCTTCTCGCACTGGCTGCACTTGTCTAATATCATAAAAGTTTACTCAGTTATCGAAATTACTCGATTCCGGGTTCTATGAAAATATGGGAGTGTCTACTACAACTTTCTAGTTGGACACGTCCTCAGATTCAATCCTTAAGGTTCTCAAAGATACCAAATTCTATTGGGTGCACAACAAGGTAAAAGTTGATTTTTCTAGCAAACATTTCCTTGACAAGGCCGAATCTACCCCAACTGTGGAAAATCATAACTTCCAATCTACAAACTGGAATTACAAAATTCCAGTTGGGTTAGAAAGCTATGATTCCCTACTGCAAATCTCTAGGTGGTCAGTCGCCCAAATTCTTAACAGATAAGTCCAAGAATATCTATCCCCACGAACTAGACAACTTGTACTAGGCTGAACGTATCCTACTTCGAAATTCAATAATAAATCAACCCTAAGTCCAATGCACATGAAATTTAAGATTCTCTATCTACACATATACCATTTCATTGTGTCCAAAATTCACATTCAAATTCATTTCACACAATGATCTACGACTCCTCAAACATAGCACAAATTTCAGCTGCTCTTCCAATAGGGTATTTACTGCCCCTCACTAATTACTTTTGAAACCTCATCAAATGACTTCTAAAAATTCTAAAATTTGAGAATCATCAAATAGACTCATACCCCAAGCTACTCCCAAAATTTCATAGCAAAATAATAAACATACAAGGAGTTATGGCTTTTTGAACTTCAGCCCAAAACACAGTCAGCTTCAGCCGACACCTTCAGACCAGTCGCATTCTACAAATTTTTCGGGGCAGCAAACGACCTCTGAAAATTATGAAATTTAGGACTATAGTTGTAGACACATACAAGAATGTCCACAAAAATTCTCAGCTCAAAATACCCTGTCTTTTCCGAGATACAAAATCGGAAAGACACAAAAATTCTCACAGCTAGCGGCTATTCTGGCTGCTCACTGTCCTGACTTGGACCCATTATTTGGGCTACTAAAATGCATCCAAATATTATGAAAAAAATCATGGATACTCTACATACATAGAAGAACAACTTCCCAAAATTTGAGCTCATAATTCCGAGCCATTTGGGAGCGAGAAATTCTCAAACATACCCTCACAATCATGCCACTTAACAAAGACTCATAAACAAGTTATTTTTACCATACAACTGATCTTTTTATAGCACTTCACATACTCAAACATGGTAACAAATATTCATAGCTACTACTACTTATCCATTTCATACCAAAAGCAAACACTAAGGTGTAGAGTTAAGAGATCACCCACATGAAGTTTGCAAGAGAACCTCCTTACTCCTAGCCTTGCTTGCTTGTTTTCCTTTGCTCCTTGCACTTGTATTACTTGGCCAACACTTCTCCTACGCTTCTTCTCCTCCTTCTCTATTCAAGACTCCACCTTTCTTCCTCTCCTTCTCTTTCTCCACCTTTTTTTTTTGAAACAAGAACAAAGTGAAGGAATGAAAGAATGAGAGAGAGTGAGTGAAAATGGGGGTTTTATAAAAGATGGGAGCTAGGGTTGGGAGGTTTTGACCGGATTTGGTGAGGTGGAGAGCTAGGATGGGAGGAGCTAGGGTTTGGGAGAGTGTGTGGTGAGATGGGGTGCCAACATATCATGTGGAAGCTTCATGGAAGCTTCTTTGGAAACTTTAAGGAAACTTCTCATTCTTCAAGTCAATTTACACATGGTGAAACATCTCCACCATTGGATCCTTATCAAGATCAAGCCATGATCATATGATGCTAGGGTTCCTAACCCTAGGTTAGGTCAAGGAACCCTAGGTCACCATACCCTATTCTAACCCTAGTGCACAAATACAATCCACATTCAATCCAAGTACTAGCTTAATTGAAAGTGACCAATATATATAAATTAAAATCTATAAAAATATAGGTTTTGTAGAAATTATAACTTTCTCCCGACAATTGTCTGGTCGAAACAATCGGGACAAAACCATAGCTTAATCGAGAAGATATCCTGAGTTTATCTCATCAGGTTCAAAACAGCTCATATGTCTGAAATCTCCCAATTAAAGCTGATAACTATTAGAAAAATATATAATCGTGTACATTACTTAGACGTGCACGGATTACTATGCAAAAATAGCTTTATGCTATTTTGCAGGGTATTACACTAGCTTTCTCAAGCTGTATGGGCTCGATGCTCGGCATTGACCTCGAGCCAATTTCTGGCTTTGCCACAGGCTAGGGCTCGACGCTCGACGCTTGGTTACCGACCCTTGGTGCTTGACGCTCGGCGTTTTTACTCTCTAGGGGATTTCCTTCGTCCTATCCCACTTACCTCTCTGAGACTCTACAAGTCATACTCACCGAATACACCGCTCCACTCTTAATACAGAGACAAACTACTCCTCCACGGCTGGCTTACACAGCCCTCCAGGGGTGGCGGCTCCTGATATGGTGTAGATGACATGGCCCCATCAGGACCATCAGATCCCCTGAGATTTCGCTCCTCTATGATCATCAAGTCAAATAAGTCCAACGGGCTTCTGCCATCTCAGGCCCACTGGCAAGCGGGTCCGACCCGGCCCATTACGGTCCCAGACCCGTTTTTTCCTGCCTATAAATACCAAACCCCCTCTCCACTTTCAAGGGTAAGAAAAATTTTCCCCACCTAAACCCTAGCCACTGTTGCATTTTCAAAGACCGACTAGATCGTCGGAGGGCCTGTCGCCGGAATTTCTCCCGGTATTTCTAGGCAGTGTGCAGGTACAAAAGTCCGAGCTGAGCTAAAAAGATCCAAGCCGAGCATCCTACCTTAACCTCCCTCCTGCTACCCCCGAGCCGGTCCTACAGCCGAGAATTGAATCAGCACCAGGACCGCATCTTCCGCTTCACAAATTAAAAGAACTCACGCATGTTGCCCCTACACCCGAAAATAAGCAGCATCAGGCAAAGTCATGAAATCCCCCAAAGTCATGAATTTCTTGACAGTATTGAGAGCTCACAAGACTCTTAACCGTGCAAACACAATTTTCCATCATCATTTGCATAATTAACATGCATTGGGACTACATGTTTTACTTTTATGAACATAACACCGCATGCAATACACATACTACCGTACTAATCTTTTTTTTTTTTATGAATCGGATAGAACCAAACGGCTTCAGCTATCAAAATATATATAAATCAATAATAACAGCTAATTTACAGACAGTAATCAGTGGATCTTTTTTTTTATAGTAAGAAATACATACTACTTAGCTAGTACATATAAATTACTATAAAAAAGAAATATGGTACTGTGGGTGAGAAAGCATTAATGGGTTTGATGGGTAGATGGATGAGGATAGAAGAAAAGAGTGGCCACAAACAAAGAGGAGAGGAGAGTGACAGACTACTGAATGCAATGGCCGTCCATGACAAAAAGTACAGTAAAGAGATATTGATGAAAATGATCGACGCGGCTTTGGTTTAAATGTTTAATGCTAGTTGTCCAACCTATATATAGACTATTTTAGATTTTATATATCGTATACTTAGACTAATTTAGATATATAGATCAATATGAACGGTTCAGATCGTCAATACGAAGACGGGAAGACCGAGTGTACATAGAGACCTAATGCACAACAGAAGGAAACTATATATATATATATATATATATATATATATTGCAAACTACTGAAGCCGTTGTTCGGAATAGCGGCTTCGTTTATTTTGAACCTAAGCCGTTGTTCGGAATAATGACTTAGGTTATATTCGGAACAACGGCTTAGGTTTATAACTTAAACTGTTCTTTTGGAACAACGGCTTCATTTTATAACTTAAGCCGTTATTGAAAACAACGGCTTTAATGATTTGTATATTCGTTTGCACGGAAGTCATTGCTATATATAGGGTAATGCTCCATTGAAAACGGGTTTGATATATAGGTTCCTCTAATTCTAAGAATCCATGTCTCAATCAATATACATTACTATCATCATCGTGTGTCTGGTTCTATACTCATCTTAATTATATGATGGAACATAAATACTGCATGGTCCATATGAGCTGGTTTGCAAAGCAATCTCAACTTTGATGAGCTAAGCTATTTCAATCATGTACGTACTAAGCAACATGCATTATCCGAACAACAGCAAAAGTCAAACATATACCAATTCCGCGTTTGCGAGTTTAGTAATACCCTCTACATCATGTTAAGAACATAATCCTGGATGTTGTAAGTATATTTAATGGAATATCTTTGACTCTTCACGCAATCATCTTTCCTGGTGTGTTGAACCATCGTGATGAAGATACATGGTAACTATACAAACTTCGCTCCAAAAAATGCATATATCATAGTAATAGGTAGCCTACAGTAATTCTATGATAAACTAAGCAATGAAGCTTGCTTACCGCCCAAACATCATGATACATTGCTTACTTCTTGTCACTCATTTTCGAACGTTCATAATAAACAAAACAAGATACATTGACATTGCATTCGGTTCAAGTTTGGATCCGGAAAAACGCCTAATAAGTTGTCCCAGTTGATAACCTAGTCAGCTGGAGTTTGGAGCAATGTTGAAAATAGCGATAGCGTATAACATAGCGTTAGGTCCCGGTAGTGCGAAGAGCAAATAGCGTAACACGATAGCGGAAGCGTGATGTCACGGGACGACTTCTTTTCCTCAAGTCCGACCGTGTGCCACCTAACTTACTCCTTAGATCGAGGGCTTAGTCAGGCAAATTGAGGGTTAGGAAGGCAGAGGATTGAAGAGAAGTGAGCAAAGTAAGATGGAAGAGAATTTATTCTTCAAAGAGAACTTTACAAGAATGGCTTGGAATGCTTTTCCTTTGATGGTTGGAGCAAATGAGGTTCCTCCCTATTTATAGTGCTAGCATGATCTTTCTCCTCCTCAGGGGAAGATTCTAGACTACAAGAGTTCTATTATGTACAAGAGTCTTCTAGAGAGTTCTACAATACTCTATATCTGTGTACATTCTTCCAAAAGGTTCTAGCTCGCTCTAGAATGTGCCACCTTGTCCTCGAGAACTCTAGGACGTTCTTGATCCTTCCGGGGCATTCCGTAGTGTTCCGGACTCCTCTTGAACAATTTGGATGCTTCTAGAACTTGTCCGTGACATCCTCCCCCACCTAAGCTCTTGACGTCCTCGTCAAGCCTTAGACTTGAATTCTTCAATCTTGTCGCGGAACTGCCATGGGTCTTGTTCGCGCTCCCAACTAGACTCGCTCTCGGGTTGATCTTTCCAACGCACATAGTACTCGGTCCAGTTAGGCGTGCCCCTCTTGCGAACAACTCGGTCGGCTAAGATCTCATCGATTTCCTTTTCATATGAAACCACGTTTGCTGGTGGGGCTCGATGAGATTCGTTCCTCCTTGGGTCCTCCTTGTCCCTACTATAAGGTTTGAGAAGGCTAACATGGAAAACTGGGTGGATCTTCAGGTGCGACGGCAAAGCTACCTTATAAGATCTCGTGCCAACTTTCTCCACTACTTGGTACAGTCCCTCATATCTTCGTGTCAAGCCTTTGTGAACTTAGCGCGTAGACTTGAACATCTTTTGGGGTAACTTCACCATCACCTCATCACCTATAATGAATTCCCTCGGCTGCCTTTTCACATCGGCCTATTTCTTCATCCGTTTGGCCGCCTTGGTCAAGTAGCTTCGGGCAATGTCTATCTCCTCATTCCACCCTTTGGCAAACTTGCAGGCTAGCGAGCTTGAACCAGTGTAACCCTTTGCTAGCTCTTGAGGTGTCATCGGTTGTTGTCCGGTTACTAGTTCAAAGGGACTCTTTCCCGTAGCCTCGCTCTTCTGCAGGTTATATGAAAACTGGGCCACGTCGAGCAACTTAGTCCAATCCCGCTGGTTGGCACTCACATAGTGCCGAAGGTATATCTCCAACAGGTGGTTCACCCTCTATGTCTGGCCATCGGTTTGAGGATGAAAACTTGTGGAAAAGTGGAGATCCGAGCCCATCAACTTGAATAGTTCTCTCCAAAACTTACCCGTGAAGCGCGGATCTTGATCACTTATGATGGTCCGAGGAAGTCCCCAATACTTGGCCACATGTTTGAAGAATAACCTTCCCGCTTCCTCGGCCGTGCAATCTCTCGGGACCGGGATAAAGGTTCCATACTTAGAGAATCGATCCACTACAACCATTATGGAACCGCATCCTTCCAACAAAGGCAACGCTGAGATGAAGTCCATGGATATACTTTTCCATGGAAGCTCCGGTACGGGTAGTGGTTCCAACAACCCAGCTGGCTTATCTTGCTCCACCTTGTCTTGTTGGCATATAAGACAAGTCTTCACATAAGCTTCCACATCGTCCTTCATGCTAGGCCAATAATAGGACCGCTCCACTAATGCCCGCGTACGGTGCGTGCCTGGATGTCCAGCCCACCTTGAATCATGGCATTCTTTCAAGACTTCCCTTCTCAAGTTGTCCCACTTGGGAACATAGAGACGATCACCAACTGTGAGGAGAAGTCCGTCCTCCATCCAAAACTTGCGTGTCTTGTCCTCCTTAGCCATATTCACCACATTAATGGCTAAGGGGTCATGATTCAATCCTTCCTGGATACGTTTGGCAAGGTCACACTCGACTTGGGTGATAGCCGCGAGCTCCGCCTTGCGACTTAATGCATCGGCTACCACGTTGGTCTTACCCGGCTTATACTCCATCACATAGTTAAACTCGGCCAAGAAGTCTTGCCAACGTGCTTGTTTGGGACTTAGCTTCTTCTGATTTTGGAAATAGCTCGTAGCAACATTGTCGGTCTTGATTATAAACTGACTCCCCAACAAGTAATGCCTCCATACCCAAAGACAATGGATGATAGCCGTCATCTCCTTGTCGTGCATCGGGTACCTCCGTTCCATCTCATTTAACTTCCGACTCTCATAGGCCACTGAGTGATCTTCCTGCATGAGTACCCCTCCTATCGCAAAGTCGGATGCATCAGTGTGTACCTCGAATGGTTTCGAGTAATCTGGCAGCCTCAGAACTGGTTCCTCCGTGATGGCCTTCTTTAAATCTTCAAAGGCAGCTCGGCAGTCATCCGTCCATTCTCACACAACTTTCTTCTTGAGTAGGTTGGTGAGTGGTGTGGCTCTAGCCGAGTACCCTAGAATGAACCGCCTGTAATAATTCACAAAGCCTAAGAAAGACCGTAGCTCAGTCACGTTCTTGGGCGGTTCCCACTCCGAAATGGCCTGCACCTTTGATTTATCCATATAAATCTTCCCTCCGGCTACCTTGTGCCCTAAGAACATCACATCCTGCTGGGCAAAGGAGCACTTCTCTGGCTTGACATAGAGTTCGTTCTCCCTTAGTGCTTGGAAGACTCATCGTAGGTGCTCAACATGCTCCTCCAACGTGTCTGAATATACTACGATGTCATCCAGATACACCACCACGAATTTGTCCAAGAACGGATGGAAGATATTATTCATGAGGGTGCAGAATGTCGCAGGTGCATTGGTTAGACCAGAACTCAAACGAACCATACCTTGTCACACAAGTCGTCTTAGCTTCATCCCCTTCGGCTATGCGTACCTGCCAATAGCCCGACCTCAAATCCAACTTTGAAAACCAACGCGCATTACCAAGTTGGTCGAAGAGATCGGCAACCAACGGTATAGGATACTTGTTCTTCACCGTGATTTTGTTGAGTGCCCGGTAGTCTATACACATTCGTAGACTTCCATCATGCTTCCTTTGGAATAACACCGGGGCACCATAGGGAGCTTTGGAGGGCCTAATGAGTCCAGCATCGAGCAACTCCTTTAACTGCTTCCTCAATTCTTCCAACTCGGGCGGAGCCATCCGGTAAGGTCCCATGGCTGGGGGTCTTGCACCTGGTTCAAGCTCTATCACGTGATCCACTTCCCGTCTCGAAGATAACTTCTTCGGCAACTCCGGTGGCATCACATCTTTGAACTCTCCCAACACTTCCTTCACTCCGGTTGACACACCCGTCTCTGTTGGAACATCTGCCTCCTTCAAGACAGCTAGATAAGTGGTCTCCCCTTCTTGAAACCTCTTTTGAGTTGCATGGCAGATAAGCTTCTTGACTCCATCTTTCCTCTCTCCAAAGGTACTATGTGAATAGTAGATTCCTTTGCAATACGCATGGTTGAGTCTTTCTCAAACGATAAGGGACGTACCTTGTCCATAAACTCCATGCCCAAAACCATGCGGTGGTCATCCATAGGGACAACCGTCAAGTCAATAGTGCTTTCCCATCCTCCAAGCTGGATGGGTACTCCACGAGCTACTCCAAGGATGGGTTGAAATGATGAGTTGACGACCTTCACCCAACCCAACTCCTTGGCGTACTTGATTCCCAACTTAGCAGCCGCTTCTTCAGCAATGAAGTTATGAGATGCACCTGTGTCCACTAATGCCTTGGTGGATCCTCCATTCACCTTGGCCTCCACGAACATGAGACCACCGACCCTGGTCTCGTTTTCCTTGGACACCTTCACCGTCTCATCCTTGGCCTTAAGAGAGTTAAGGAGACGCATGGAACTAACGTGTGTTTCCTCTTCCGCTTGACAAGCCATAGCATTAAGAGCCGTCCGTTTTGGGCAGTCTCGAATATAGTGCGGCCCGCTGCATAAGTAACATTCTGGCTCCTTCTTCTTGCTTCCTCCCTCATTGGGCTTGTCCCTTTTGAACGGCTTGTCATACTTCTTATCTTGTTTCACAAACTTGTGGGGCTTGTCTCCCACACTCTTCTTCTTGTTGCCGCCGAAGTCTTTCTTGAACTCCACAAGGTCCTCCGCCACGGCTATAGCTTCGTCTACATCTTGAACGTTCCTCCTATTGAGTTCTAAGTTGGCCCAAGATTGTAGTCCGTCCAAGAAGTAGAAAAGCTTATCTTCCTCATTCAGATCCGGTAACTCTAGCATCAAGGATGTGAATTCGACAACATACTCCTTGATACTCCCGGTATGCCTCAGCCCACGTAGCCTTTTCACAGCTGCATCTTTGGCATTTTGGGGACAAAATTGCCTCTTGAGTTGTTGTTTGAACTCGTCCCAAGTATCTACTGTGGATAGCCCCTTGGCGATGTCACCATGCTTCCTTCTCCACCATAATGCTGCATTTTCTTTCAAGTAAAGGACGGCTGTATCCACTTTGGGTTGGTCGTCCTTAATTCCTACAGCATTGAAGTAGCATTCTCGGGACCAACAGAATTCGTCGAGTTCTTTGGGATCACGCTTACCTCCATACTTCAAGGGTTCCGATGCCTTAGTGCGTGGCATCTCCCTTGCAATAGTCCCACCTGCTATTGCTGCCTTGCACAACTTCACCTCCTCTCCTTGGGTGTTGAACGCCTCTTGAAGCTGCGCTATCTCTGTCTTGAACTTGGCCTTTAGGGTGTTGAGGACACCAAGGATCTCCTCCCTTAGGCCACCAACATCCTCTCTGACACCGTCCATGGTGTCGTCCATGGTATCCATCCTTTCAATGGACTCCCCCATGGAAGTCTCCACCTTAGCCAATCTCGAATCGAAGTTGGCCAAAACATCCATCGACTGCTCCCTTGCATTCTTGTTCTTGTTCTTCTTGGTATTTGTCTCCGCTCTTCCCCTATCACCAACTACCTCCACGTTGGTGGTGACATCACTCACATTTCCCTCGCGTCCAGCCATAATCTCTGCCAAACGAAGCCTTGGCTCTGATACCACGTGTCATGGGACGACTTCTTTTCCTCAAGTCCGATCGTGTGCCACCTAGCTTACTCCTTAGATCGAAGGCTAAGTCAGGCAAATTGAGGGTTAGGAAGGCAGAAGATTGAAGAGAAGTGAGCAAAGTAAGATGGAAGAGAATTTATTCTTCAAAGAGAACTTTACAAGAGTGGCTTGGAATGCTTTCCTTGGATGGTTGGAGCAAATGAGGCTCCTCCCTATTTATAGTGCTAGCATGATCTTTCTCCTCCTCAGGGTAAGATTCTAGACTACAAGAGTTCTACTATGTACAAGAGTCTTCTAGAGAGTTCTACAATACTCTATATCTGTGTACATTTTTTCAAAAGGTTCTAGCTCGCTCTAGAATGTGCCACCTTGTCCTAGAGAACTCTAGGACGTTCTTGATCCTTCCGGGGCATTCCGTAGTGTTCCGGACTCCTCTTGAACAATTTGGATGCTTCTAGAACTTGTCCGTGACAGTGAGCAATGAAGAAATTTATTTATTTTTATTTTAAAAATTAAAATTAATTATCTTTAAAAAATTATAAATTCTAAATAATTTACTACAATCGAGAAAAAATATTCAAAGCCTAAGTAATAATGATAAATACTATACCAAAATGAGACATTTATAACAATGTTGAAATTAACAGTAGCGGCTTATGCGACCCTGGTTGTGTGCTGTTTGTTTTCTGTCACCACTGCTCGATGTAAGTAGGGTGCCCCGGCTCTGGACTATGCCCATCTTTTGTTTATTGTGCTTGCTGCCTGTGCCGTCCTTTGTGTTGGTCTCGTCGGATTGCTTCTGATCCCCCTGGCTAGGGTGCAGCATCGTTCGACTGGCTTTTTCACCCTCATCTTAGTGTCTGTTCCCCTTGGTTCTCCTGGTTATGCTGGTGGCTGTTCTTTCCGGCGTTTTATCTATGCTTGTTGTCATTTGTTTTGGGGCCATGATGCGCTTTGATTAGATGGCCTGAGTTGATGATTTCCAGCGGTGAGGCGGCTTCTCACGGTTATCTCTCTGTCCCGTGGAATGCCTATCTCTCATCGTCCTTCTTCGGCCTGTCTGTTTCTTCCCCGACGCAGTTGTTATTTTAAGTGGCTTTTGAGTTTTGTAATTATGTTGTTGTTAGTTGGGCAATGTTCTTAATTGCTTGTTAGCTTTTAGTTGTTGCTTTTGTTTATAGTTCCCATTTTTACGTTTATGTAAAATTTGTTCTCTTCGTATTTGGTTCTCTTTGTATTCCATCTTATTATTTATATATTGGGCTGGAATCATTTGATTCTATCCTCGTTATCAAAAAAAAAAAAATAACGATAGCGCAGGTGTAGAGCTCAAGCCATCAATAGCGCAAAACGTAAATAGCATAGTGCATAGCGTAAGCTATGAATTTTTTTTATTTTTTTATTTAAAAATTAAATAATTAAATAATTAAATAATTGTAAAATTCTAAATAATTTCTTAAAATACAAAAAAATAAATTCGAAGGCTCAAAAATGCTAATAAATATCACTAAAATGAGACTTCAATGTTCAAAAATCAAGACTTATAAAGACTAAGAACACGCATAAACATGATATAAAATGGAACAAAACTACTAAGTGAATAAAGTGGATTAGTTTTCTTGACTCTAATCAAATACCCCTAATTCAAACTTCAAAATAAAAATAAAAATAAAACTATGAGATCGAAACGAAGAATCGGAAATGAATAAAGAAAATAAGAGAAACCTTAATAGTTAGGCTGGTAGCTGAATTATTAAAGAAAAGAAAAAAAAATATTAAGAAATTAAAGAAAAGAAAATTTTCTTTAAAACAAAATTAAAGAAAAGAAAAAAATACTAAGAAATTCACTAGTAACGGACATATAGTTGCTGGAGTCTCAGCCACTACTTGAAGAAATTGAAGTTCACACAAACATTGAATGTCTTAGTGTTAAGGGAAAAAAAAAAAAAGATTTGTCACTTGTGTTTATACCTCAACTGTTCAGTAAAATAAAGTGTATGTTTGTAACACAGACTATTTAAGTTAAGTTACGATGCGCAAATAACGTGAGTTACACAACAATAGCACAGAGCTATGTAGAAAATGTGTTATGCACATGAGCTTTGTAGCGGAACGGGTAAAGTTAGGTTACATAACGAGTTATTTCGAACTTCATAGGGCGCTATTTTATACATTGGTTTGGGGCATATATAGCTGATATTTGAACTGTTTATGCAGCAACTTGATAAAATAGCGACTCACTCTTTTGTGTTTTGTGAAGATTTTGCTATTGAATTTGGTGCGCCACCGCAAGTTATTGAGTTACAATTGGACAGAAAAGAAACTTGATGCAAAAACGATGTAGTATAGAATTTTTTAAGAGAAGCCCGCTTCTTTGTACACATCTCTTCTGGAAGAACCAAAGCCTTCGGTACGCTTTCTAACACAGCTACACTAAACAAAGAGAGGCACACTAATGTGATGGCCAATTCTAATATACTAGTAATATACACGTGCGGTGCACGTATTAACTTTTTTTTAAAAAATTAATGTCAGAACTCTGATTTACACGTGCGATGTATGTCTTAATAAATATGATTATATATTTTTAAAATTTAATGTGAAGACTATAATGACACCCAAATCCAATCCCACGGTGATATTTTTATATATGATTAATTTACGGAAAAGGTGGAATCTGGGCACCCTGTTTCATTAAAAAGAGTTTAACGAAACAAACCCAGAGTACTGGGCTCAAGTACAAACTACAGACATAAAATAAAACAAATATGAAGCAACATGACGCGTACAAACAACAAATCCCTCCAACAACCCTGGAGGGTGGGCCGACAACTCGGTCCAGCAAAATTGTAAGTACGTCAGTTTAGCTTCGTACAGTGCCTCCTCGGAACATGCACACCCACCTGAGACAAGTCTGGCAGGATTTTATCACCCGCCGATCCCTGTCTTCACCTTGCTGGGGGGACCCCATCTATGGGCCCAAGCCCCGCAGATCGAACACTGACCCCACGGCACATGCTCAGCGTCGCACCCTCCCACCATCTCCACCACTCATCCTACAAACTTGCCAGTAGCTCCCACAGTCGCTACCAAAGAGATAGCCGTGAAGAGGATACCTTCACCTCTCACACGATAATGCTTTCTCAGGCGATTTCTCACCAAACAACTATTTCGCTCACCCCACCAAGCACCACGCTCCAGGAGAAAGCTGTGGAGAGGATACCTACACCTCTCTCACGCACAAGCTCTCTCCGGCGATTTCTCACCACACAGACTTATCTCGACTCCTACTCCCAATCTGAGGGAAGAGTCGACGTTGTCACGAGCTAGTGGCCTAAGCTGGAGGAAGGTCAATAGTCTGATAGCAGGCGTTGTGAAGACTTCACCGGCGACCTCGTAGGACCAACCAAACCCAAACCCCACACCCCATCACCCCCAACACCAACAACTACCGGCCTGGCCCCATGGGCCCCAACCCGAACCACCAACCTTGCACACTTGAACCCCAGATCCATGGTGTTCGCGATAACAGGCGAGGAAGGATGCTCTGGCGCGACAGTTGAGACAAGCACCCCGAAAGTTGAGACAAGTGAGCGCACATCACAGAGGGACCCCATCTTTGGGCCCAAGCTCCACAATCGTGCAAGACAACCTAACTCCCGATATCTGCACACGCACTACCAACCCTCGCAAAAACCAAATCAAAGCCGTAGATCGCCGTGATTGGTCCCGAGAGTGTGGACATGGTGGTAAGCGCACAGAACATTCGGGCAAATATCTAGCAAAGCCACCCAAACCCAATCTAACCCAAACCCCAACCCCAACCCCAAACAACACACCCCCAAACCCCCATCAACAGATCAGGAGTTCGACGGGGTGTCTGGCAACAGATATGGCCGTCGATCGTCGCTCGACGGCGCGCTGGCAAACAGGGCTTCGACAGGAAGGGAGATCGGGGAGGGGGAATGCGTCGACGGAGGTCTGGGAGGGGCCTTCGACAACGGCCATCGAGATCTGGGCGAGAAGGGAGAGAGAAGGGAGATCTGGGCGAGAAGGGCCTTCGACAACGCACTCTGGCCTACGACGGCGCGAAGGGGAGGTCGACATCGCTGCTAATGGCGGCGGCACGACATAGGTTACAGGAGGGGAGGGCGCCGACGGGTAGGAAAGACGTGGAGGGGGCAGCGCGATCCCGGCCGCCACCCCCTCCAACCTCTCTCTAGATCTAGGTTTTTGTTTTTATGGGGTTTTTTTTGGGAGCTTCTCTCTCTAGTAAATCTAGAGAGAGAAACTCTTTTTTTCTTTGATGGATTACCATTCCCATATTTGATGTTTAAGCGGACATACTGTACAACAACGTAGAAGGAAAATTAACATAGGGAAATGTCATTTAGAAGAGCTTATTTCTTGCTTTTGGAAGGCGAAAAGGGAAGAAGTTGATCAATTGGAACAGACTTCCCAGCAGTGAAGGAGGCAAGAAAATGAAGAATGTTGTGAACTTATCAAAGTAGAGTAGAACAAGCAACTAACAAACAAAAACAGCAAAGCATATAATCGTGTAAATTCTTTTGAAGAGAAAACGCAGGCCACCTTTTTAGAGACACTGATTGCGTACCTGAAAGTGGGAAGATGATTCATCCTAAACTCTGCCTGCTCTTCCTATATATTGTTTGATAACAGGAATTCCCTAAATTATAGAACACTGATCGTCAAACACATTTTACAGAGATGAAATCTATTATGATGATAGCAAAGTTTGCTTGATTACCATCCACTGAGATGTCACGGAGAGTGATCCGATGTTGGTTAGCATCTGATATGTGCCAAAAGTCAGAATTGACAATTTAACCATCGGTTATTCTGATCCGAAGAACTAAGTTCCCATGTGAGAGGAGATACAGAAGTTCATATGGAGGCCATACATAATTACCACATGCCTTCTGCACTGCAACAAGCGCACCTCTATTTTGTACTTTCTGCCTCATAGCAACATCAACGCTCACTCATTGCTGCATTTTGCCTAGATTCACATGCCTTTTGCATTCCAATACGGGAGTCTTCTACCCTGAACAGGCAGACCATATGTGCCCCACAACAGCCCCTACGCACACACAAACATAAATAAATAAATAAATAAGTATTAATTAATTATTAATTATATAATAATAAAATTTTCAGCCTCTAATCTATAGACCCACTTTACAATACTGCTGGTTTATTCATCATTGTTTTACTTGACACAGCTGCATCCAGGCTTTGACATCATATTATCGGATCGGATCAAAATTAAATTTATGATACAGATAGATGGAAAGAAAATAGAAACAAATAACTCGATCATCATAGTTATTTAATTGAAGAACATAAAGCGACCATACAAATAAATAACACAGACATCATTTAGCCAAGTGTTTTGTTACTTCACTCAGACATCTATTTATATAACAAACAACGACTGTTCTTTACACCACCGGATTATATTACTTTGAGATGTGGTCAAGCATATACCCCATAGAGATATCTCTACAGCTACCAATCAGATCTAGGAAGTGGAGAAGATTGGAACAATCTCATTAAAGGTACAAAAATAGTTTGATGAGTAAAAAGAGAAGTTGTTGTCAGCAATGTTTAAAATATCCTCGATATATCCGATATATTGGGTTAGGGAGTAAACCGACATGATATATTTAGTATGTCTTTTTCGGGAACATATCATCGATTTATCGGACATCGTTCGATATGTCGTCCGATATGTCAGCCGATATTTCCCTAAAATGTGTTGGTGATGTATGTCTAAAAAGGTTTTTGGTTTAAAAGGAATTACTATCTATATCTAATCAAAGAAAAAGACTTTTGTGGAATTAGACGTTTTACGGGTTTAAATCAAATCAAACTCAAAACCATTACCCCAAATCAAATCAAACTCAAAACCATTACCCCATACCAACCCAATTGAGCCCAATAACTTCTTGTTATGTTTGAAATGATTATGACATTTCAAAACTTTATCAGTTTGCTTTGATTCTTATAAGTTGTTCTTTTCTTTTGTTTCGAATTAGATATGCCAAATTTTGAGATAATTTCTATTTCTAAAGTCTATATATTCATTTATTTTTCAATTTAATTATGCTATATTTTAGTTTATGCATATGTATGTTTAACATCGTATGATTTATTGTATTATTAATGTGAAATGTGTGCATAATGTATGTGCGTTCATTAATTCGTTTAGTTTCGTATTACTTGAGTTATTTATGTGATAACTGTGAGAATGCAGTGTATGTACATATCATGTAGATCATATCTAGAATTTTTTTTTCTATCCTACATATCAACACCTGACAAATTTAGATATCCTGATAAATCTCTCGATATATTCCAATATAGCCCCAAAAAAAACTAAAGCCGACACGACACCAATATCGGTCATTTAAAACCTTGGTTGTCGCATGGGGTCATCATGACTAGGCCTGCAAACGGGCAGAGTCGGGCAGGTTTGACATACCTCTACCCAAAACTTATACTTGCAGACTCGATCTGATCCATACACGACGGGTTGGTAGTTTCCCATACTCGAACCCCACCCGATGGATTCCAGCGGATTTCGAATTGGACCGGGTTTCTTTGGGTTGCACGTGTTCAGGTTTGGGTTGGTCGGAACTAAGTAGAATTAAAAAAAGTTAATGACAATATTTGATCATTCCAATATTTGTCTTATCAAATCTAAACCATGAATTGATCAAGTATTCATCATGTTCTCATGAAAAGAACAACATATCTCAATTTTATTATCGGCAAGCCACTCGAAATGCAGTGCTAAATTGTATCGATAGGTAAAGTTATGCCTAAGATAAATTATTTAACTATCAACCAAGAAACAAAAACTTAACAATCCCATTTATCAAATAAATGTTTACGCCCAAACTAGAAAATTATGACTCAACTTACTTGGTAGTAAAATGACCATTCTTTTTTTTTAGTCAAGGGAACCTCCTACTTATATGAGGTGATTTCCTCATATAGAGATATGATAATCACTAGCGGAGTCAACTATGAAAAATCTATACCATTCACATTGATTTACATGTCGCAGTAATATGCGTATGGAAATTAGTAGTTTTTTATATGTGAAAATTTTGCATCATGCGATCCATGGGTAAAAAGTGTTCAAAAAAATTCATTTTTTGTACTCTTGCCTCTTACAACATAAGGAACAAGATGAACAGTACGGATCGTCCTTATAGAGTCCCACAGTGTGTACAACAACTCTATGTGGGCAATTTTCTTCATAGAAGTATACAAGTATTAGGTCCCCTTTCCTCTTCTTTTTTTGTTAATTGATATTCTTCAATAGAATTAATATACACTATCACACAGTGAACCCACCTAAACATGTGTATATACGTTAAAAAAAAAGTGTTACTGCTAAATCTGGTGTGGGGGCAAACAGATCGAATTTGTGGATTCTTAGGAAAACTGAATAGTCAAACCTGACACCTTTCCACTGGAGTTAGACCGTTGACTCCCGCCGTTCACCTGCAAAAAGTGCGAGACACCGGGGTTGATCCCGGCGACGCACCCTCCGACGCTCAAGCCAATAATCAGAAAAGATTATGAATGAGCTTTAACTGGCAAAAGATTGATTACCTCTTAATGATGGTGGATGGGGGGTATTTATAGCCGCCTTTGGGACCAGTTAAGGAATAAAATCCCTAATTCCCAGTGAGAGGATAGAGCAAATCGGGGCCGTTGATTAAGGTTAATCATAAACCCTAATTCTATCCCGCTGAACCAGGTTTGCTGCGGGTTGGAACCCGCACCCAGTTGAGATGGATCCGTTCGTGGGTTATTGAGCCTTTTGGAAAGAAGACCCAGAACGCATTTCAGACCCGTTTGTAGGTGAAATTACCATTTTACCCCCAGGCTTTAAGATTCATGTCTAGTTTGGATGGTTCCGATTTAACCTCATTTTTTGCCATATCACGAGTCCCCCACTCCCGAAGACTGAGCTTAATCAGCCTTTGAGGAGTAGTTTTACTGTTTTAATGGCTTGCGGAGTTGTATCGAAATCTGAATAGGAGGTGTCGAATCTTTGTATGAGGTATTGTGGTAACTTCTGAGTTAGTTGCGTGCTCAAGGTTGTTCTTGGGTTCTCCTGGATTTCCGGTGATTTTTCTTTAATTTTTATCTAGTTTTGCGATGTGGTGATCTGTTGTTCGGGGGTCTTAATTAACTACTCTAAGCAATAATTATTTACCCAGGGGCTCAAAAATATTTCACTGAACTTATAAATATTCTTTAGAATTTTTAATTAATCTTTCCGAATTTTTAACCATTTTTTCGCAATATTTAGATAGACAACTCGATATTATTTTCGTAGTGGCGAGATATGGGTCCTCCATTAGCATTGGGCGTGAATTTAGGGGAGATCTAATGCCTGTGTTTGCTTGGAGGAGTGATTTCCGCCGTTTCGTGGCTTAGACGCTTCGGCGTCATTGCCGACCCCCCCCCCCCGAACACATGCTATGAAGGAGGCCGAGGTCCATGGGGGTTCGGCACCTTCTGCTGAAGAGCATAGATATCTCGGCCAGGCTGCAGGCACGAAGAGGGGGTTCGGCGAATCTTTGCCAAAGTCCGGAGTGATTTTTTCCATATTTGAGGGTCGGTGCCAAGAGCACTCGGCAAGGGGTGCCGAAGTCCATTTTTCCCATGTTTGAGGGTCGGTGCCAAGAGCGCTCGGCAAAAGGTGCTGAGGTCCATTTTTCCATGTTTGAGGGTCAATGCCAAGAGCGCTCGGCAAGGGGTGCCGAGGTCCATTTTTCCATGTTTGAGCGTCAGTGGCAAGAACGCTCGGCAAGGTGAGCTGAGGTCCCAGAGCAAGATCTTTTGCTCATTTGGGCGTCGGTGCCAAGAGAGCTCGGCAAGGTGCGCCGAGGTCCCAAAACAAGATTTTTTTGCTCGTTTGGGCATCGATGCCAAGAGCGCTCGGCAAGGCGTGCCGAGATCCCAGAGCAAGATTTTTTGCTTGTTTGGGCGTCAGTGCCAAGAGCGCTCGACAAGGCGCGCCGAGGTCCCAAAACAAGATTTTTTTCTCGTTTGGGCGTCGGTGCCAAAAGCGCTCGGCAAGGCGTGTCGAGGTCCCAGAGCAAGATTTTTTGCTCGTTTGGGCGTCGGTGCCAAGAGCGCTCGGCAAGGCGTGCCGAGGTCCCAGAGGTGATTATTTTCTCGTTTGGGCATCGGTGCCAAGAGCGCTCGGCAAGGCGTGCCAAGGTCCCAGGGCAACATTTTTTGCTCGTTTGGACGTCGGTGCCAAGAGCGCTCGGCAAGGCGTGCCGAGGTCCTAGAGCAAGATTTTTTGCTCCTTTGGGCGTCGGTGCCAAGAGCGCTCGGCAAGGCGTGCCGAGGTCCTAGAGCAAGATTTTTTGCTCGTTTGGGCGTCGGTGCCAAGAGCGCTCGGCAAGGCGTGTCGAGGTCCCAGAGGTGATTATTTCCTCGTTTGGGCATCAGTGCCAAGAGTGCTTGGCAAGGCGTGCCGAGGTCCCAGAGTTGATTTAACGGCTAGGAAATGACAGGCTGGGCTGATTACTGTTGAGCTTCTGACAGCTTTGACCGTTAGCCATTAATGCGACCGTACAACTTGGCATGGTAATTAATGTGACGGTACAGCTCCTTTTGTCGCTTTTTGTAAATGGGCCTGACTGTTGGTTTTCTTTAGGCCCATTATCCTCGTTTCGTGTACCAAGCTCTATAAAACTCCACCCCCTCCCTCATTTTTCACTTCTCCAAATTTTTACTCAGGCGGTGATTTTCTACTAGCGAGAGCTCACGGTGATCGCCGACTGTTTTCCGGTGAAAATTCCGACCGCAACTATCACTTCAAGGTAACTTATACTTAGTTTATTTCCAAGTACAAAAAATGTCTCTTTCCCCTGTCTCCGAGCCCCCCCCCTCTGCTGGCGAAGCACCGTTTCCGAGTCAGAGAGGCCGCATAGACAAGGGCAAGAGGGTATCAGGTCGAGACACAATAGTGGAGGACCCGAAGCGTATGGGGGAGTTCGGCAGGTTGTCAGGGGCACTGACAGGGCTCCATAGGGTTCAGGAACTTCCAGAGGAGCATGCCGAGCGCATAGTTCATGGGAGAGGGCGGACCTTCGAGGAGAATGCGGCAAGGGAGACCTCGGAGGCGGATGACACGGTTTCCATCCTCAACGAGGTGGACCTGGCAGTGATCCGGGATTGCTTCCAAATCCCGGAGGAGTACGAACTGATGCTGCCGGGTCCCGGGGTTAGGGCCAATTCGCCGCTGCCAGTAACCATGTGTTTCTGGGCGGTCGATGCCTTTATCGCCTGGGCGCGGCTCCCTCTCCACCCGTTCGCGGTTCAGGTACTTAGGTAGTTTGGGGTCAGCCCCATCCAACTTATGCCGAACGCTTGGAGAGTTATCAACGGGTTCGTGCTCCACTGCCAGACAGCCGAGATCGAGCCGGAGTTGAGGGTTCTCCGGACGCTTTACCGGCTTCATCAGCAGAACCGGTCTGAGTTCCGGTATTACTTGGCTCCGAGGCATGGCGCTCGGCTCGTCGTCTGCCCTGACTCCATAAAGCACTGGCGCGATAAGTACTTCATAGTGCGGAGTCGCGAGGCGTGGCCCATACCCTCCGGTTGGGTGGAGGAGGTGACAAAGCGAGTCAGGGAGTCGCCAGTGCTTCATCCCAAAGAAGAAGAGGCAGTTCGGGTCCTTCTCGACCGACCCAAATTTGACAGGCGAGATCTGACTGAAGACGTTCTCTTCAGGGGAGGACTCGGCCGCGTAGATCCTAGTACACGGCTTTATCTGTGTTTTCTTTTTTCCTTTTTATTTTGCTTCTCATAACTTTTGTTTTAACCAATTTCTTACTTGATGCAGAGACTATGGATTACGACGCGGTGCTAGCGCAGAGGGCCGCCCTCGGGAGCAAGGCGCCTAAGAAGCGCAAGAGGGTCGCAACCAAACTGACGCCTGCAAAGTCCCAAAAGGTCGTGGGTGCGACTCCGGAAGTGGAGGCGCTGGTGGTTGTGACCCCGGGACGGGCTCCGCCAGCACCCTCGGCATCGACTGATGTAGGCGAGTTCCCGATCGCTGCTGCCCTCGGGATGGAGGTGCCCCCGTTGACGGTGGACGCCGAGGCGCTCCTTACGGAGGAGCACAAGAAGATCTATGTGCCGGACTGGCAAGTTCGGAAACTTGATGGGTTCCTCGGCGACTCGACGTCGAGCATGCAGGCGGTGAAGCACCTGGCGATGCCGAATGATCAAGCCGCCATGGACGTAGGCAGCGCGGGCGATGATGCCCTCGAGATCGCACGCTCGGCGGTATCGGTGAGTATCGATCTTCGTTTTGTAGGTAACTTGTATGTTTGATTTTCTAACTTCTTTTGTTCTTTATTGTTCTGCTGCAGATAACCGTCCACTTTGGTCATCTCATGGAGAAGATGACGGAGTTGGAAAAGGACCTCAAGAAGGAGGCCGACCGAGCTCGGGCTGAAAAGGCTCGAATGGCCAACGAGCTCGACAAATTGAAGGTCGAGTTCGAGGGGAAGGCGACGAGGCTCGAGTACCTTGAAGGCCTCGTTACGAAGCTCGAGGGCGATCTGCTTCGGCAGAAGGAGGAGTCGGCCAAGCAGCAGGCCGAGGCGGTGGAGGCCAAGGCTGCAGCGGTGAAGGAAGCCGAAGCGGCCACCATGGCGAAGGCGCAGGGCTTCCTTGCTGCCAATATGGCCAAGGCGTACGCTCAAGCCATCGCGCAGGTGTCGAAGCGCTATCCTGAGGTCGACTGCTCCGGATGGCGGCTCTTCCCAGACCACGTCAACGGCTTCGACCCCGAGTCGGAGGAGGAAGGAGGGGACGACGAAGATGACCCCAAGGTCGCGGTCCTCGGCGAGGTGCAGGGGTCCGTGGTGACTCCGCTGGCGATGTTGGCACCTTCGGGAGAGTCCGACCTGGCCCAATCTTGTCGCCCCAGGAAAGAGGTCGCCCCTGACTTCTTTTGCTTTCTTTTGTTTTTGTACTTTTAAATGTACTGCCTAATTGTGGACTGGCCACCGCATTCTTTTTGTGATGAATGAACATATATCTTTTTGGGCTCGACCCTGTGTTTTTCTTTTGAGTAGCTTTCCAAACATTTCCTTGAAATTTGACTAAGTGTCCAAACAAAAGATTTTAGTCTTTGCTATGTACACGTAGCCTTGTTCAGGGGTCGGATGTGAACCACATTCGCGAATATTTACTGAGCGTTCCCGTTGTTTGCGTTGAACTTTTCAGCTCGCCGAGGTGACCCAGCTTGTCGGACCCACCAACTCAGGGGAGGAGTTGCGCTCCGAGGTCGGTTTAGGGGCGACGAGGTTGTGTTTGACCAGGTGCCAAGAGCGCCTTTATGAAGTTGAGTTGGGATTGCGCAGAGCCGAAAGTGAGCGGAACCATCAGCAGCTGATCTTAGGCCGGCGAGACATCGAGATTCGGCGACTAGAGGGCAGGCTCGCTGAGATGACCCCCGTAGACGAGGATGATGGCTCGTCGACAGCCTTCACTAATGGCCTGAAGCTTAAGTGTCTCCGACACTCTTTGTCGAAGATGACAACAGAGAGAGACGATCTGCTCGCTGAAATTCACCACCAGCAGATAGTGGAGGTAAAGCTCCTGGCGGAAGAAGAGGAGTTGATAACGGCGGTGGGCAAGCTGATGGCCAAACGCGACGAATTGACGGCAGAGGTCGACGCGTTGAAGAGGGCCACGGTAGACAAGAGCATCGAAGTCACTCAGCTCTGCCGAATCATTGCCAGCCGTCCTAGCTTCCCGAGCTCCGCATTGCCCCCTCGCTTCGAGGTGGATGTAAAAGACGACTCTCTGAAACAACGGATAGCCGAGCTGGAGGCGGAAGTGGCTCGCCTCAAGCCGCATTCGGGACCGATCAATGTCAGGAGCACTTCGTGCACTCGCGAGGAAAGCGAACGAGGCATTTCGTTTTATGAACTCGCGACCCGTTCGCCTATTGCTCGACCATGTCCGGGCGATGCCCAAAGTGGGGTGGCTGTGTCGTCGAGTGGAGCTTCCGTCGGCGCGACTGTCAGGGGCAGCGCAGAAGATACGTCTCAGTTTGCCGGCCTCGGGACCAGTTCCGAGGTTAGGCATCGCCGTCCTCGAGTATCTTTGAAGCAGAACATCCCTGCGCCTAGGAGGCATTGAAGTTCTCTTGCTCCCCAAATTTTGTATTTTGTCTAAGTGTTACGAGTCGGCTTTGTAGTTTTTGCTTTTGAACTCTTGTAACTTTGTTGTAAAGAAAAGTTGTCTTGTATTGTCTTCCCAAATTTAATTGAAATGAGGCTTTTTCCTTTCTTGAGCTTAAGTGTTTCGTTCATTCATGTGTTGTTGTATTACTTGTAAATGTTGGACTACTTTTAGCTTGCTTAAGAGCGAGGTATGGAGGTAGTGTCGAACACTGCTTCGAACTTCTGACTAGGAGAAGGCGGTTTCTTGTAATGGAGAGCAATCTTTTGATGAATTACTTCAACCTTAAACGAACCATAAAACCAAAGGTTAGCTCCTCAAGTACTCTTCTCCCATGTCTAGTCTAGTTGTAGAGACTTCGTCGATTATCAGCCAAGTGGCTTGGATTCCGAACGCTTCATTTGTGTACGTCTCGACGGTTGTGGGAGCAATTCCGAATGGCGAACCACTTCTAGCTCGCTTAAGAGCGAGCTTGCGAAGCGGAGTCAAGCCAAGTGTTAGACTCCGAACTCGTCGTTTGAGTGAGTTTCAACGGTTGTGGGAGCAATTCCGAATGGCGAACCACCTCTAGCTCGCTAAAGAGCGAACTTGCGAAGCGGAGTCGAGCCAAGTGTTGGACTCCGAACTCGTCGTTTGAATGAGTTTCAACGGTTGTGGGAGCAATTCCAAATGGCGAACCACATCTAGCTTGCTTAAGAGCGAGCTTGCGAAGCGGAGCCGAGCCAAGTGTTGGACTCCGAACTCGTCGTTTGAGTGAATTTCAACGGTTGTGGGAGCAATTTCGAATGGCGAACCACTTCTAGCTTGCTTAAGAGCGAGCTTGCGAAGCGGAGTCGAGCCAAGTTTTGGACTCCGAACTCGTCGTTTGAGAGAGTTTCAACGGTTGTGGGAGCAATTCCAAATGGCGAACCACTTCTAGCTCGCTTAAGAGCGAGCTTGCGAAGCAGAGTCGAGCCAAGTGTTGGACTCCGAACTCGTCGTTTGACTGAGTTTCAACGGTTGTGGAAGCAATTCCGAATGGCGAACCACCTCTAGCTTGCTTAAGAGCGAGCTTGCGAAGTGGAGTCGAGCCAAGTGTTGGACTCCGAACTCGTCGTTTGAGTGAGTTTCAACGGTTGTGGGAGCAATTCCGAATGGCGAACCACTTCTAGCTCGCTTAAGAGCGAGCTTGCGAAGCGGAGTCGAGCCAAGTGTTGGACTCCGAACTCGTCGTTTGAGTGAGTTTCAACGGTTGTGAGAGAATTCCGAATAGCGAACCGCTTCTAGCTCGCTTACGAGTGAACTTCCGAAGCGGAGTCGAGCCAAGTTTTGGACTCTGAACTCGTCGTTTGAGTGAGTTTCAACGGTTGTGGGAGCAATTCCGAATGGCGAACCACTTCTAGCTCGCTTAAGAGCGAACATCCGAAGCGGAGTCGAGCCAAGTTTTGGACTCCGAACTTGTCGTTTGAGTGGGTTTCAACGGTTGTGGGAGCAATTCCGAATGGCGAACCACTTCTAACTCGCTTAAGAGCGAGCTTGCGAAGCGGAGTCGAGCCAAGTTTTGGACTCCGAACTCGTCGTTTGCATGAGAGCGATTAAAGGCCTTAAATAGAGATATAAAAGTAATCACAAGGAAAATATGGGGGAAAAGAAGCTCTTTATTGATAACTACTAGTCGGCTGCTTCTAAGTTGCAAGTCGTTATTACATTGAAAAAATAAAGAAGAAGAATACATGTAAGAGGAAAGGAATGGTTCGACATCTGAAGGTACTTAGAGAGGTGTTCAGGCACTCTCTTGGTACTTCAATAGATGGTCGGTCGGCATTCCAAGTCCTGGGAATCTCTCTGCCTTCAAGGTCTTCAAGACGGTATGTCCCGGGCCGAACTACCTTGGTGATCTTGTAGGGTCCTTCCCAATTCGGGGCTAGCTTACTCTTTTGGCTGGGGAAGGAGATAGCTAGTTTTCTGAGGACCAAGTCCCCTTCCTTGAGATTGGTTGGTCGGACCCTTTTGTTGTAGGCCAGCTCGATCCTTCTTCGGTAGTTTTGTTGGCGAATCGAAGCACTTTCCCGTAGCTCATCAATCAAGTCCAAGTTTGCCCGAAGCACTCTGGCATTCTGTTCTTCTTCATAGGCCATAAGGCGAGGAGATGGTAGGCCGATTTCCAAGGGGATCACAGCTTCGGACCCATAGGTGAGATTGGAGGGCGACTCTCCTGTGGGGGTCCGTTTCGTAGTGCGGTAGTTCCACAGTACGTTGGGAAGCTATTCTGCCCATAAGCCTTTGGCAGACTTATCTAGCCTCTTCTTGATACCGGAGAGGATCTGCCGGTTGGCATTTTCCACTTGGCCATTTGATTGAGGATAGGAGACAGAGGACAAGCATTGCTGAATGGCGAGATCTTCGCACAGAGATCGGAATGCAGCCCCTGTAAATTGTGTTCCATTATCAGTTATTAGGACCCGAGGCACGCCGAACCTACAGATGACATTCTTCCAGAAGAACTACAGCACTTTATTCTCGGTGATTGTAGCCAATGGTTCGGCCTCTATCCACTTGGAGTAGTCGATTGTCACGACTAAGAACTTGAGTTGGCCGGAAGCCGGCGGAAACGAGCCTAGCAAGTCCATCCCCCACATTGCGAAGGGGATCGGGCTTGAGAGAGAGGTGAGTTGTGCTTGGGGTAGGCGACGAATGTTGGAGTACTGCTGACAGGAGCTGCATTGCCGGACATGTCATTCAACATCTTGTAAGAGGGTAGGCCAAAAGTATCCATAGTTCAACACTTTCCTAGCGAGGGACCTTGACCCTGAATGGGCTCCGCCTATACCTTCGTGGAGCTCTTGCAAGGCATATGAGGTTTCTTCCGGGGAGAGGCGTCTCAAGTAGGGTCTGCCGTCTACTTGGGTGTAGGATCGTTTGTACAAGACCCCTTCAACAAGGGTGTACCGCTCCGCTCTCGTTCGGACTCGACGAGCTTCCTTAGGGTCTTCGGGGAGGAGCCCATCCTTGAGGAATTCTATCAACGGTTTCATCTAGTTGTCCTGAAGTTGGACGGGCAGCGACTCCATTGAGTCGGGAGTTTCTTCTTCTATGCTCAGTCTCAGAAGCACTTCAATCAGGACAGTTTGCTCGAGACCTTGAAGGGAGGAGGAGGCCAATTTGGAGAGGGCGTCGGCTTGGGAATTTTCTTCACTGGGGATCCGCTGAATTAGTGCCTCTTTGAATGAAGTCATGAGATTTTGGACCTTGGCTAGGTACTTAGCCATTCGGTCATCTCGCCCTTCGTACTCACCTAAGACTTGATTCACAACCAGCTGTGAATCGCTAAATATCCGGAGTCGTTGTGCCCCTGCCTTGCGAGCCATTCCGAGGCCGGCTATAAGGGCTTCATACTCCGCTTCGTTGTTGGAGGTCTTGAAGTTGATGTGGAGGGAGTATTGAAGAACGAAATCATCTGGGCCGGCCAGAATGACCCCGGCTCCGCTTCCATCGGTGCAAGAGGACCCGTCCACATATACCGTCCAGATAGGAGGCCCGTTTGCTGCTTGGCTGACCTCTGGGATGGTGCTCTCAACAATGAATTCAGCTAAGGCTTGAGCCTTGATTGCGGTCCGAGACTGGTATGATATGTCATGCTGGCTCAGCTCGATCAACCACTTCATCAGACGGCCGGAGGTCTCGGGTTTGTGTAAGACTTGCTTAAGCGGCTGGTCGGTAAGAACGACCACCGAGTGGGACTGAAAATAAGGGTGGAGCTTCCGAGCTGCCATAACCAAGGCATACGCCATCTTCTCCAACCTTGGATAGCGGAGCTCGGCATCCCGAAGTACCTTGCTCACCATAGATGGGCTTCTGAGCCTTGTCTTCTTCCCTCACCAGGACAGCACTGAGGGTTTGTTCGGAGGCAGCTAAGTAGAGGTAGAGTGTTTCCCCGGGGATAGGCTTGCTGAGAAGAGGGGGGTTGACTAGATAGGCTTTTAGCTGATCGAATGATTCTTGTTGTTGTTGACCCCACTCGAAGCCCTTAGCCCCCCCTGAATGCCTTGAAGAAGGGAAGACACTTCTCTCCCGACTTAGATAGGAAGCGCCCTATGGCTGCGAGGCGCCCCGTGAGTTTCTGAACCTCTTTCACACTTTTAGGAGGAGCCATGTCCAATATAGCTTTGATTTTTTCGGGGTTGGCTTCGATTCCTCTTTGGCTGACCATGAAGCCTAGAAACTTTCCGGACGAGACTCCGAACGCACACTTGTTCGGGTTGAGCCTCATATCATGCTTCCTCAATACATCGAACGCCTCTTGTAGATCGTCCACATGATCGGCCCCATGGATGCTCTTGACCAGCATATCATCAACATACACTTCCATGTTTCGGCCGATCTGTTCTTGAAAGACCTTGTTGACAAGGCGTCGATAGGTCGCACCGGCATTCTTCAGCCCAAAGGGCATTACCCTGTAGCAGTAGAGCCCTTGATCGGTCACAAAGGAGGTCTTCGGGATATCCGAGGGGAACATCCTGATCTGGTTATACCCGGAGAAGGCATCCATGAAGCTGAGCAGTTCATAACCCGAAGTAGCGTCGATCAAGGTGTCGATGCTGGGGAGAGGGAATGGATCTTTAGGGCATGCTTTGTTCAGGCGGTGAAGTCGATGCAAATTCTCCAAGTTCCGTTGGCCTTCTTAACCATGACGACATTAGAAAGCCCTTCGGGATAGTTAACCTTTTGTATGAATCGCGCCTTGAGGAGCTTGTCCACTTCTTCCTTTATGGCTTGCTGGCGCTCGAGGGCAAATTTGCGCCTCTTCTGTTGGACCGGTTTGGACCCCGGAGCAACGCTCAGGTGGTGGACGAGGAGCTCTTCGGAGATCCCTGACATGTCGGCAGCCGACCATGCGAAGAGGTCGTGGTTCTTTCTGATGCATTGGATTATGTCGGAGCATAGGGCAGATGAGAGGGTCTTGCTGATAAGGAACTTACGGTTCGGATCTTGCTCGGAGAAGAGCACTTCCTCCAATTCATCCACCGGTTCGGACGTTGGTCGAACATTTTCTTGGGGAATCTCAAGAGTCTCGAGGGAGATGACTAGACCCCCGGTGGAGGTCATGTAACACTTGCGGGCCATCTCTTGACTACCTCTTACTTCCCCTACTCCTGCCCTGGTGGGGAACTTCATCTTAAGATGATAAGCAGTCGGAATGGCCTTTAAAGCAGCTAGGCCAAGTCGGCCTAGAATCACATTATAAGCAGCGGGGATGTTGACGACCATGAAGTCCATCGGCTCCGTCCGGGTAGTAGGAGTTTTGCCAGCGGTTACGTCGAGGGTGATTACCCCTTTGATAGTCACTGGCACTCCCGTGAACCCATGGAGCATGTATCCGGTGGGATTGAGCCTGTCCCGCGATAGCTTGAGTCCTCGAAAAGCCGCGAGGAAAAGGATGTTAACGGAACTACCATTGTCGACCAGAATTCTCTCCACTTTAAAATTCGCCATATGGAGGTTGATCACTAGTGCGTCACAATGGGGGGTTCGGACACCCTCAAGGTCTTTATCTGAAAAAGTGACCGGTACTCCGAGGCCTTTGGGAGGGGGCATGCCATGTACTGAGTTGACCTCCCTGATGAAGGCCTTTCGAGAGGAGTTGGAGGTGCCCCCCATGGGGCCTCCATGAATAAGATGCAGGATGCGCTCCTCTTCAAACTCGGGAGTCTCCTCGCGCCTTTCAGGACGCTTGTTAGCGGAAGATCGATTCGGTCCTTTCTCACAAATTTAGACAGCTGCCCCTCTGGATGAGGGCCTCGATTTCATTCTTCAGGGCCCGACAATCATCGGTGTCGTGGCCGTGGTCCCGGTGATATCGTCACCACTTCTCTTTGTCCCTCTTCTTGCCAGGGATATTCATCTTCGGGACAGGAGGCAGAACCCCTTCCTTCTCAACCTCCATGAGAATGGTGGAAATGTTGGCGTTAAAAGGAGTGAATTTCTCGAACCTGGGAAGGGGGCGGCGCTGGCCCCCGTTATCCTTCTGGAGCTTCTTGGCTCCCTCTTCTTCAGTTGCCTTTCTTTTGGTCCCGGAGGAAGACCCCTCAAAAGTGGGCGATGTTCAGCTTCCTCAGCCTGAATATACTTCTCGCTTCTGAGAAGGAGGTCGGAGAAGTTTTGCAGGGCTTCTTGGCAAGGGAGGACCGAAGGCTTGAGTTAAGGACATTTGACTGGAAGGCTGCCGCAGCGACCGACTGGTCGAGGGAGGCAATGGACCTTGCTTCTGCCTTGAACCGCTTCACAGTCTCTGAGCTTCTCACCTTTCTTCTGATTGAGGTAGAGTAGCGAAATACTGGTCTTCTCGGTGCGGCGGCTACTCACGAAGTGGGTGACGAAGAGGATCTCAAATTGTTCAAAGGAGAATATGGAGGATGGGGCAAGGCGAGAGTACCACTCCCGGGCCGGACCCTTGAGAGTAGCCGGGAAGGTTTTGCACAGCAGAGCATCGGAAGCTTGGTGGATCAGCATGAGGGTCTTGAAGCTCTCGATGTGGTCCACGGGGTCTGACTCCCCAGAGTAAGTTTCGAACTGCGGGGGCTTGAAGCCTATTGGAACGGGAGCCTCCATGATAGTTCGAGAGAAGGGAGGTCGACTCGGACGGAGGGTCCTTCCTCTCAGCTCCTCCCTGTCTAGCTGGCCGAGGCGCCTCTCCATCTCATGGAGACGGTGATAGACTGCATCCCTTTGACGGTAAGCAAATGAGTCTCTGGGCTCGTCTTCGTACGAAGAGGAGCGAGGGCTGCGGCGACGGTAGCTCCGAGAGTGGCGAGGACTAGGAATATGACGACGGTTGGTAGAAGCTGGGGGAGGAATTAAGGACCGATGTCGAGGACTTTGGACCAGAGGAGGAGTGGGAACCCTCTGAGCATTATTGTTGTCCGGAAGGAGGATGAGGGCTTGCAAGATAGTTGCTTGGAATTGCTGAAATTCGGCACGGGTGATAGGTGCGGTATCATCCCCCTCGGGGGTTGCCGACCCGTAGGAGAATGAGGCCTTCTCCTATGGTGCTCAGGGGACTCTCCTCGTCTTCTGTGAGGTGGGGACCTCCTGTAGTCTTGGCGATGAGGAGATCGCTCATTTGGACGTTCTTGGCGGGAGGCTCCTTCTCGGGCCCGCCTTTCATCCAAACGGTGGCGAAGATCCTCTTCTTTCTGCCGATTGATGAGGATATTGCGGAGGTCTTCGGAAGCTCGGGGGTTGTGAGATGCCATCGAGTCTGTAGAGGGGTTGTGCACGGAGACGTGGTCACGTTAAAGGGGTTGTTTCTGTTGGTTGGGACGGGAGACCCCCGCACCGGCATTCTGGGGCCCGGTCTGACGCCGAGGGGGTTGAAGGTTCTGAAGAGGAGGTTGGTCCTGCTGCAGGGCTTGATCAGGCTGAAGGGGGAGTTGCCCCTGTGGCTGACCGTTTGGAGGGGATCTCCTGTTGCGGTTGAGGAGGAGTAGGCCCACGGTTGGACCCTCTGGATCTAAGTTTCCTTGGAGGCATGGCTGGAAATGATCTGACCGATTGGAAGAGAAGGGTTGCTATTCGTGATTTCCCACAAATGGCACCAATTTGTTACCGCTAAATCTGGTGTTGGGGCAAACAGATAGAATTTGTGGATTCTTAGGAAAACTGAATAGTCAAACCTGACACCTTTCCACCGGAGTTAGACCGTTGACTCCCGCCGTTCACCTGCAAAAAGTGCGAGACACCGGGGTTGATCCCGGCGACGCACCCTCCGACGCTCAAGTCAATAATCAGAAAAGATTATGAATGAGCTTTAACTGGCAAAAGATTGATTACCTTTTAATGATGGTGGATGGGGGGTATTTATAGCCGCCTTTGGGACCAGTTAAGGAATAAAATCCCTAATTCCCAGTGAGAGGATAGAGCGAATCAGGGCCGTTGATTAAGGTTAATCATAAACCTTAATTCTATCCCGCTGAACCGGGTTTGCTGCGGGTTGGAACCCGCACCCAGTTGAGATAGATCCGTTCGTGGGTTATTGAGCCTTTTGGAAAGAAGACCCAGAACCCATTTCAGACCCGTTTGTAGGTGAAATTACCATTTTACCCCCAGGCTTTAAGATTCGTGTCTAGTTTGGATGGTTCCGATTTAACCCCATTTTTAGCCATATCAAAATGTATATGCATATATAATTCAGGTTTATTCTGGGCGAGTTAGGGTCAATCTTACATAGTTCGTGGGCTGTTTGATTTGTAGTACGGGTGTGACTTCAATGTTCGACAATTTGTAAATACTTGATTCATAGGGGTAGGTTTAGTTGGTACACTGTTTTGGTTATGTATATATAGAGAAAGAGGATAGTAATGATAATATGAGATGGTGAGCTAGATTTATTTTGAGAGCGAAACAATTTGAACCATCTAATTCACAATCACACCGTTCATCATATTTGACAAGTCATCTAGTACGTGTACAAAAAATCAACAGATTTCGAGACTTTATAGCTATTCATCAAGCGACTCAAGTAGACCATCCAATAAATGTATCATGAATAACTTGATTTTTTTTTAAATACATATATCGCGAGGTGATCCCTAAGGTCGTATTTCACCCCGTATTTTGAGGCCTCATAAGTGACCTCGTTGATATGAACCCCACATAAAAAATTGGAACCGTTCATCTTGTGCAACATGCCTTAGATAGCCTAAGGGTATAAAATCAAATTATTTGAAGTTCATTTGTTTATGTTTTACAACGTGACACGATTGTATTGCTAAAAAATTCTTTATTTTTTTAACAACATGATGGACAAGGAAATTAATGTATAAATAGCTTGATTTTACACCCTTAGACTATCTTAGGCATATATAACAAGATGAAAAGTTCGATTTTTTTATGGGGAATTCGAATCATGGAGAGCCTCAAAATAAGAGGTAAGGCAGGGCCTTAGGGGATCATATATATATATATATATATATATATATATATATATATATATATTGGGGTTAATTAGATTTAATGATTTATTAGCGAAGAAAAAAAGTGTTTTAAAAACGGCCTAGAATTACTGGTCGCACGATGAGTGGTTAAATTAGTCGAATTCAATTCAAATTTAGTACACAAATAGTTTTTGTAATGTAGATCACATCTATCGGTTCAAATTTTCGTTTGGATGGTTGGATATGGGTTCTGGGATGTCTCTCAAGCTAACTTAGCTAAGGTGACACCCTAGCCTCCTTATTTTCTTTTTAAAAAGATGTTATTTATTTATTTATTTTAACCTATGTATTTTATATATAAAACTAACTATCATTAGTAAATTTTGATATCCATACATATTCATACATGGAATAAAAAACTTAAACCTAACTCGGAATAGAACCTACTAAAATCTATCTATCTTGGAGCAACCGAAACTGAGTTCTTGAACCTTTGTACAACTTCATAACTACAACTTTTCATACGAAACAAGTGGGCATACTTCACTTTACCTCAAAAATATAAGAATTAGGCTATTTGCAATATAAATATTTTGCAATGAAATTAAGGAGAGAGAAAATTCTCTCAAGTTATTTAGAGAATATCTTTCTCTAGCTCTCTCACAATGATAGATCGGGTTTCAGAGAACCTTGATATCATGGTTCTAAAGATCGGTCGATCCCGATCCGATCCAACTTGATCCAAATCATTTTCAATGGGCCGCTCCGGTACAACCCCTAAATCTAAGGATAGCGAGATAACTCGGGATCAGAGGGATCGGCGTGATCCCCACCCAAAACCACCCTAAAACAACCGATCTATGATTAAAATAATTCAATATTTGAATTTTCTTTTCAAGTTGATCCTCTTATCCAAACAATGAAAAAGTTATGGTGTAATGAACATCATTTTATGTCTAGCTTATATTTTTTTCTTGTAAATTGCTAGAATATAAATATTAAAATCCTCATCCTTACTAGAACTTCGGAGTTTGGGTCAATCGGTAGGGTCTTTTAAATGGGTATAAGAGCAACCCATGTTCAAAGGTTTGAGCCCCACCAGCTGCACATATTAAAATGCGGTTTAAAAATAAAAATTAAAATACCGCTGCATATTGTTCAAGTCTTGAGACCCACAAAGATGGCCTTCAACCTACGGGAGTGTGTTAGAATATAAATGTTAAAACCCTCATCCTTACCACAACTTCAAAGCTTTGTTCTATCGGTAAGGTCTTTCACATATAATAAAATTTGTATTATTTGGTCTATCTATTTCCGTTGTTCTATTTTTATTCTACATTAAAAATTCTTTGAAACTTGTTGAACAATAAAATATTACTGAACTTCTTGATATTCAGAGATGCATAAAGCATAATGAATAGAGACCTATATATAGGCTACAAAATTTGGGCATGTCCTCTATCATCTCAAATATGGATATATCATATCATCCCATATATAAATTTCATCAAACCACATACGAAATATTAACTAAATCCAAAATATCTTATCACATATTCCAACACACCCCTCAGGTTGGACGTAAACCAAGTCGAAGTCCAACATGAATGGAGTCGAGATCTAGACCGAGCAAAGAAAGCTTCAGGGAATTCAACTACATAAGTCAAAACTTTTGTCAAACTTCATATAGGAATCGCGCACGTCACAGATGAAACTGGAAAGCGTGGGGAAAATCTAGCGCATAAAAAATATGAAATAAGATAAGATTGGATATGGAAATCCGAATTTGAAAGAAGTTCGAATCTGAAAATCCAAATCTTATGGAGGGCAAAATCTAAAAGTTCACATCTTGAGAAAGACCGATTTAAAAATTCACATCTACATTTGGAAGAGGTTGGTCTGCGAAACTGAATACTGAGGATGACCGGATCGGAAAATCAGATGACAGAAGAAGATTTGATCTAAAAATCTGAATCTGGAGAACTGAAATTGAAAATTTGCATCTTGAGGACTGGATCTATAAATCCGCATCTAGAAGAGGACTGGATCTATAAATTTGAATATGGAGGATCAAATAAGAAAATCCAAATATGGAGGACCAAAAAATATTAATATGGAGGACCAGATTTGAAAATCCGTATTAATCTGAATATGGGGATAGACCAGATCTGAAAATCCATATCTTGAGGAGTGTGTCAACTAAAGAAGGAGAGAACTTTTGATGAGTGATGACTCTACTTGCTACTCAAGAACGGGCTGGAATGCTTGAGAATGATCGAAATGATCTGATATCATATTTTATTTTATCATAACAGGTTAGCCTAAGCCCCCCCGAGTTTCATTAAAAAGGTTTTAACAAAACCAAAAGTCCAAAAACCGACAATGATGTTCATGTATCCCACAAGCGGGCCATGATAGTCATTCCCTGAACCAAAAATTAGATCCCCCGCAACACATGGTGAAGACCAAAAATACAAAATTCCACATACAAGAAACCAAAATACATGAACCAACAGACACCCAACTACTGGAACCGAACACAAAACGTAGCAAAGGTTCCTGTTCTCCATTCCTCGGCCCACGCAATCATCCCTCTTGTGTTGGACCCTCCCTTTCCTGTGAATCAGCCTAGTGGGCGGTAGTGTCCGTGTACATGCTCTTGATCTTCTTCGTCTGTTCCTCACCTGCCATATTAGACCAGAATATGATATTAGCATTAATCTTGGAAAGCATTTGAGGATGTATGTTGTGTCTGTGAGTGATTCTAAAAATTTTATTGTTCCATTCTAACCAAAGACCCTAGCATATCGCTGCTACCCCAATATCCCAAATGTCAATATGGTTGTTGCGAATGTGACCTTTTTTCCACTCCCCCCAAGCGTCATCAATTGTTTGCGGCCTGCCCCTGGGCTACCGATTCTGTTTAGTAGATCCCCCCAAATAGGCCTCACGAAACTGCACGTTACTAGAAGATGGTCCACCGTTTCATCCTCCTGGCCGCACATCACACAAATAGCCGAACCCTGCCACTTTCTCCTTGCCAAGTTATTCCGTATTAGAATTGCGTTTCTACGTGCTAGCCAATTGAAAGTCCTCACTTTGAGTGGAACTTTTGCCTTCCATACTGGGTCGTATACTCGAACTCCCCCATCGTTTAACCTTTTATAAGCCGATTTCACCGAGAAGACACCACCTTTTTCTGCCTCCCACTTAATTTTGTCTTCATGATCATCCCCTTATGGTTTCCAATCCTGAAGGTAGCTAATAAGCTATTGTTTTTGTCTTCTTGCTTCGCCGGTTAATCTATCTATGAGTCTTGGTCTCTATTCCCCATTCCTCCAATATCTAGCTACCCGGTCATATCTATTAGTAGCGAATATGTATGCTTCTGAGAATCTTCTCTTTAGGTTAATTGGTCTGCACCATTTGTCCTTCCAGAAACACGTAGTAGCCCCATTGCCAATGGAAAACGTAGCCCCTGAGATGAATATGTCCCTCGTATTAGAGACCCCTCGCCAGAACCCTGACATTGAATTCTTGTTTTTATGTTTCTGGTGCATGCAACCATTCTTCAAGTAAGACGCCTTTATGAGTTGACCCCATTTTGTCTTAGTCTTCATCTTTAGTTTCCACCACCATTTGCATAGTAAGGCTTGGTTCATCTGGCGAATATTGACCACCCCTAGTCCACCCAACTCTTTTCGTCTGCAGACTATGTCCCATTTGATTAGCGCGTAACCTGTCCCTTCCGTCGCTCCATGCCACAGAAACCGGATCTGGTATCATATTGAACAATAAAATATTATAGAACTCCATGATATTCGGAGATACATAATAAAAATATAGAGATATGTAGATAGACTACAAACTTGGCATAAACAAAGTCCTCTATCATCCCAAATATGCATAAATATATATCAACCCACATATAAATTTTATCTAACCACATACGAAATATTAACTATATCTAAAATATCTTATCACATATTCCAACAAAACTAATTGAAATGTTCAAGTCTATAATTAAAAATATTAAATTTGTAAAACAAACTAGGTTTGCCCGTTGACACGTGCCTACGGCACGTCTTCGAAACGATGCACCTTGTTTGATCATATAAAATAGTTTTGGAGGTCCAGCAAATTAATTGAAGCAGCAAACATATTATATAATAAACTTTTGGGGGTCCAGCAAAAAACATATTATATGTTTTTTTTTCATTTTTTAAAAGTTTTTAGATTTTTAATTTTTTTGAAACTTTTAAAATTTTTATTTTCTTAATTTTTTGAATAAAAGAGGAAGGGAGGGAGTAAGAGAGAGAGAGAGAGAGAGAGATAAATAATTAAATAAATATAGGAGTTGTTTTGGGTGGGAGATTTGAATTTGAATTTTGGGGAGAAACTTTTAGGAGGGAAAATATGTTTTGTGAGATTAGATCTGAACCTTTGATTTTTGGGGAGATTGAAGGAGAGCCACTTGATAGCTTTCTTTGTGTTTTATTATATAGATTATTTATATTCGTTAATTCATTTTTTTAAAATGTTATTTTTAAAAATAATTTAATTATAGAAACATAGTAGATAATTTTTTAAAATTTTAAAAAATGCCCGATCTATAAAACCCAATACACCGATTCGATACTACCGATCCAACCAATAACGAGCCCGATCCAAATATTTGGAAAAATTCCACTCCCCAGTTTTAAAACCTTGCTTGATACAACATTTCCTCAATTTTAGTCTCTTGTGCCTCTCTAGTTTGGTAATCATACTCTTTTATTTTAAACCGTTTTGATAATCTAATACTACTTTGATGGCAGCCTAAAGGAATAATTCACACTAATTGTGAATCAATTTGGCACCGATTAACATGAATTTCAATCAATGACAACGGGAGATACTTTAATGGATCTCTATCCTTCAACTTGTGTTGTATAGCCAACTCATCTTGCTAGAATAGGCTAGGAAAACAATGATGATTCTTCGGCATGCTAGTGACCGTTGTTAAATATAGTAGTTTCCATAATCTATTTTAGAAAATTTATCTTTGTTACCATAAAAAGGCAGAATTGCATGTATGCACTATGTGAACAGATTTAAAACCAGTAGGAACAGATTTAAAACCGGTAGGAACACATGCTTGCCTCAATTCTAGGTTTACTAAATTTGGGTGTTCAGCATGGACGGCAGGAAGATATTACCCCCATAACTACTATTAGGTCTTTTACTCTGCCAACTCTTGGCATGGAAATACTAGTCCTAATTCTAGTTAAATGTTACTTATTGATCAATTGACTTGTATAAGGTGTTTTATGTGACCAATAAATAAATGGACTACACAAGTTTCTGATATATATGTAACAGTTTAGTAAACATCAAATAGTTAGAAAGAAAAAAAATGAAATAAGTTCTAGGATTCTTAGGTTATTAAATAGGCAGGTAGGTCCTTGTTAACAATTTGAGCTTAAGTTGTATGGTAAAACAAGGTTTGGACCACTATCTACATATGCATTGTGATGTTTGCATGTGTAAGTGTTTCGTTTTTCTATTTCACCTAAAATTATAATAAATTAGCATGTGTGAGCATTAATACTGATCCCAATCAACATTTCATGTTATTATAACACAAGTATGGGGTGCTACCCAACTGCTTGTGGGTCTTCAATGTTATGGGAGAATGTGCCATTTTCTCAACCTATTAAAAACAAAGGAAAATGTTTAACTTCGCATTATGAACATAATGAAACGAGGATGACTACACATACATGAGTTTTTATCCCAGACATACATTATAAATATATTGGGGCCCACTTCTCACTAAAAGACAAGGTAAAAATCTTGTCTTTTAGTGAGAAGTGGGCCCCAATGCATTTATAATGTATGTTTGGGATAAAAACTCATGTATGTCTAGCATTTTGCTAATGAAATTAACCAGAAACTAACACGATCCATGTTACATTGCTGCACTCCCTATGATAAAAAAGATGTACCTATTCAACAATACGATTCAATGCCGCCCAATCCTTTCACCTTAATTAATTATTATTTATTCATTTTTCACCTTCTCAATCAACTCTACTCCACTTCCACCCCTCTCTGAATTTTTCTTTATAAAGCCCACAACCTCCCCACCTCTCAATGTACTTCATCTCCCACCTCCTCCCTCATTCTACGACTCTTTAATCTAGGTTTTTCTCTCAACATTACTAGTACTCAAATCCACAATGGCAGATAAGCAAGCAAATTCTGTGTTAAAGCAAGCAAACAAGAATGACAAAAAACTCTACCATCTCTTCATCTCCTATCGCCTACATCTTCTCCTACTCGTCTTTGCACTCACAAGCCTACCCTCACTCTTCACCTTCGTAAATGTGCACCTAAACCTGAACCTACCACTCGTCATCTTTGTCTCATCTCTCTTCGCTGCTGCCGCCACATTCTACATCAAAAAACGGCCTCGGCCAGTCTATCTAGTCGAGATCTCATGCTACAAACCATCAGACAGCCACATGGTGACCCGAGAGACGTTCATGAGGCAGTTCGAGAGCAGTGGGACGTTTAATGAAGACAGTGTTTCTTTCCAACGACGAATGTTGGAGCGGTCAGGGCTTGGGCAGAAAACATACTTGCCCACGTCCCTCCTAACTGTGCCTCTAAGCCCATGTTTGAAGACAGCAAGAGATGAGGCCATGATTGTTATGTTCAGTGCAATCGATCAACTTTTGAAAAAAACTGGTGTCGGGGTGAAGGAGATAGGGATTCTGGTTGTGAACTGCAGCCTCTACTGTCCGACTCCTTCGCTCTCAGGGATGATAGTGAACCACTATGGCTTGAGAGGGAATGTCATCAGCTACAACCTTAGTGGGATGGGGTGTAGTTCTGGTCTCATCTCTATTGATCTTGCGAAGCAGCTATTACAGGTAGACATTTCTTTACATTCTATCTCTATTTTTTTTTTCTTTTGCTGGACCCAGTTTGTCTTTCACCATCTTGACTGAAGAAAGTTGCATTACATTTATTCCCCAGAACTAGGTAAAGCTTTGGTCCCAATCACACTTATTCTTGTTGTTAATGCTTCTGTTTACTAATGCCAGGATAAACAACAAATTAAGTACTTCTATAGTTAGTACCTTAGATCTGCTATTTTGAATGGCCTATACATATTTTTAATTGCATTGAATGCAAGGAATCCAGAAATTTTAATGAGTTAGTATAAAATTGTGTGACGGAATGTCCAAAGCTAGTTCAGTTTCAACTTCTTTCGTTTATTTTATTTTGCAGTAGATTGTAGCCACTCGCCTAGTTAGTCTTCTACTATTGGTGATCCAACATTGTTAATTGACTTCCAGAACAAGATACCAAACAGGTTGGTAATGACAATTATAAGGTAGTCATATCATAAGTACTGAACCAATTAGACAGCAAACACATGTAATAGGCTAGGCCCATGTCAATTATTAACCAATTAATACAGCCATACATATGATCAATCAATTCAGAAACTGATACTTCACAAAGAAAATTTTGATTGGTAAGAGTGACTGAGGCAGTTTATTATGGTATCTGATAAGAGTGACTAACTGAGGCAGTTTATTATGGTATCTAATGGTTTTAAGAGTAACACAGCATTCAGCATCTGCAACCAATAGAGTATTTTTACTAAATAAAGGCCAATATGGAGTAGAAGAAGAACCCAGGGCTAGCTGATTAATATGATAATGTCAATAGTATGGCTATTAGCTTTATATGTCTAAACAGCAGATCCTGACATGATATTTACATGAAAGGCCATGATATTGATGGGACTGCTCGAAAGAGGTGTGGGAAAGTTTTAAAATAGAGGTTGTTGGGTTGAGTTATGTGGTTAATAAATAAAGAGATATTGAAGTTGATTTGGTATGTATGTGTTGGTTTCTGGGTGGGCAGCAATGAAAGTTATTTTCTGATTTCCCATGCATGTACGGCTGTTCACACCCTGACCAGTTAAAACTTCAAAAAAATTGGGTGGCCCCTTTTACTGTCCCAAGCAAAAACAGAAACAAGAAACTTCAGAAGTATACTGAGAACTGAGAACCACCCATTTGAACCCTCATACTCAGAAAAAGAAAAAGAAAAAAATGTATATCCCACAAAGTAATGGTTCATAGTGCTAGGTAGATAGGGGGCATCGCGAAATGGTCCTCTATGATCTGCTCTACTATGATCTTCTCAATATTCGAGAGCGTAGGAATCTGTCAGCACACCATTTGCTTGAAGCACATGCTTTCAAGTCTTACAACATCAAAACTTTAAAATTGCAGTAAAAATTATTGCCACTAACTCATTCGATCTAATATTAATTCTAGCCAACGAGAGAGATAATACTTCAAGGTCACTCGCAGAGGAACTATTATGGCATACTCGCATTGAAAGTAGACGCATGATCTAGACGAAATTTAAGGACTCCCAAGAAGAAATCCTAAGGAATGTATTCCAGATGGACTTCTGCATGTGTTTGTTTGTTTTTTTCTCCGAAAGGTCATCTTTAAATTCTATTTCAGTATAAACCAAACCTACAGGGTCGCAGGGATGCACAGTGCACTAATGGTTGCAGTATAACTAAGTATATTTGTACTTATTGAGTAGAGTATTAGGTTTCTATTTGCTTGTTCATTTGGTTTCTAGTTTGATTTGCTTGTTTCTTTTTCTCATAATCATGTTTAAGCTTGATCTGTCAGTAATTTCCAATAATCAAATAGAACAAACTGATATTGGTAACTACCTTCTCTATGTTGGTGGTCTGGTATTTATTTAACCTACCAGTCCCTTACCTCATCAATCCACTGGTGTTAAATTGTGTCCTAGTCCTCCTTGTGCATTTTGGTACCTTAGTAGTGTATGAGTAGTGGGCCTACTAGTAGTGTGACTAAACAGTTTAGTACAAGAGTTGGTTTCTGAGTATGTATGGCACACTTAAGAGCCAGTAAAGGTCTATATGAAGCTAAAGAAGGTTCAGTTATGGCTTGCAGCTTTAGGCACATGGAACAATACAACAGTAGAATCTCACGGAGTTAAAGAATGGTAGACTTCAGTGGAAAACCAATATGATCATATAATCTGAGAGAAACTGAAAGATGACGGTAGTAAACATGGCATCAGAAGAGCATTCAATATAGGGGGAGAGAGAGAGAGAGAGAGATACCTATTTTATGATTTGCTCAATTTCACCCTGTATGTGTGAGAGAGAGAAAGACATGCCATGTTCTCTGATTTGCTTAAACCTTGCTGCAACTTTACAAAGAGAAATCATTGTGATTTGATGTTGAAGGTTTATTACTCAAAATAGTCAAAACACAGATGACAAAATCCATCAACTGAGGGAGAAACATAAAGACTGTAGTATTAAACTCAAGTTCGTCAAAAAACTTATATTTGACCATTGACAAACTGTAGGACCATTCATTAGGTCAAAACAGCTAGCACTAGCAGTGTATAACGAGCTTCTGAGGTATACAAACCACATATCAATTTGAACAAGTAATATTTATAGTGCTCTACGCATGCATTACTTAATAGGGTCCCTTTTTTATGCAGCCAATAATTATGCCTTGGCAGGCGCCCATGCCATTCAAATCTCATTGTCAATTAGTTAGGAGGCAATAGACCTTAAGCTTAGGCATACTGCGTCTTCCATAATGGTGCCATACAATATTTAGTTCTCTTGTATGTGCAACACTCTCAAAGCTTGGAAATTTAACATAATATATCCCAATCCAAATTGAAATTTAGGCTTTATCTTAAAAGTAACTGGTGTCGTGAAAAAAAGGAAGTAGAGTACAATGCTAGTAAATGATATTTCCCTCACTCAAATCATAAATTCTCATTCTACAAAGTAAATCCTACTTAGACAAAACTTGCTTACCAAAACTCTAGATATTGATAAGCAATCAACATTCTTCTACAACACATATAGATAACTCCAGAAAAAAACACACTAATCCGCCTTGAGCTGAGATAAGACTGGCTCGTTTTTTTCAAATTCAAATGAGAAGACTACAGAAAAGTGAGAAGCATCCAAATTGTCACTATTTCAAATTAATGAGAACTGGATGGATATTAATTTGATACGGTTGAGAATGATTCATCTTTTGTTGAGATAATAATCAGAAGTACAATATCCTTGGTAAGGATACAACTGCGGGATATTTGGCAAAGTTGAAGAGTTTCTACATGACAAAAATCCTGACCAATTGGTTATAGTGTAAACAACAACTCTAGAATTTTGGATTCAACTTCTGTGCAACCTGAATCCACAGAATTGAATTTGGACAGAGTATAGGTTAGTTTGGTGATGGGAAAAATATTCTCTATCATCGTACACCTCGCATGCGATTAGTAGAACCTCTACAGTGACCTCACAGTGGACATAACCCAAATTTGGGTGAACCACCTAATACAGGTGAATACCTTACTATTGCCTTTTATTCTAGTTTACAAGTTGTAGTTGCTAGACCCACTTTCTTCCTATATGCTTCCAATTTGCTGCAGTTAAGTGAACATTCCAAAACATCCACCACCATATAGTTCGATAGGTATAATAATGTCCTTTTGTTTGTTTTTGAGAAAAAATAACCCCACCCCCTTGAAAGCCAGCCCCCTGGGAGACTAGTCTCTTTCTTGAACATATCGATTCACATGTAACATGTAGATATTTTACAGGAAACAAACTGGTCAGGTGTAGTTTAACTGTTGTTAATATCCAGCAGGTTCAATGTAACTAGGAAGAGGTAGCACAGTGTTAGAGAAACTAGGGCCTTGACTAGATCTTTTATGTAAGAACAGCAGCTGCATACATAAGATAAACGTTTCTTTCAATGTGCTATTACTTGGATACTAGACATACAAAGTGTCTCATAAATAAATCTACAGCACAAAACCAGTGCCCCTTGACCATGAGAAGATAAATTCCTAACTTGATCCTATTAATGGACCTATTTTCATAAAAAGGACTGTTAAAAGATAAATACTAGTTTAAGACTAGAATTTCTATATATCCTGTAACAAATAGTACAGCATAACAGGTTTAAGTGGTTGGAAACTTTACCTCACTGTTACTCTGATCTGCTCTGATATAGAGTATGACCGGATATGAAATGATGCACTTGGGCCTGTGATATTAAACAGAAGTAATCGAAGAGTAAGAAGATATTCAAAACATGATACAGTATAAAATGAACATTATCATATCAGTTAATTTCCCTTCCTGACACAATCAATACTAGTGCAAAATATTATTGTTGATAAGGGTTCGCTAACAAATAAAACATGTTCTTTTCCTCAAAAATTTAAATGCATCCTTTTAACTGTTGCGAAGGTTACACAGCACGAAGGAAAAAAAAATCATACTAAGCATTGGGTGTAACAAATTTTTTTTACTTTACGAAACTGAAATCATATACTCTTCAAGTACAGGTCCACCCTAATACGTATGCTCTGGTGGTCAGCACAGAGAACATGACACTCAACCCCTACTTCGGCAACAACCGATCAATGCTGGTAACAAACAGCCTCTTCCGAATGGGTGGTGCTGCCATCCTTCTCTCCAACTGTCACTCCGACCGCCACCGAGCCAAGTATCGCCTCCTCCACACTGTCCGCACTCACACCGGCTCCAATGACCGCTGCTTCTCCTGCATCAACCAAGAGGAAGATCAAGAAGGCAAGCTCGGTATCACCCTCTCCAAAGACCTAATGGGTGTCGCCGGTGAAACCCTAAAAGCCAACATCACAACCCTGGGACCGCTCGTCCTCCCAATCTCCGAGCAACTCCTCTTCTTAATCACAGTTATCAAGAAGAAGGTGTTAAAGATGAAGATCAAGCCTTACATTCCAAACTTCAAGTTGGCTTTCGACCATTTCTGCATCCATGCAGGGGGAAGAGCGGTACTAGATGAACTAGAGAGGAGTCTCGGGCTTACTGAGTGGCATATGGAACCTTCAAGGATGACCCTATATAGGTTCGGAAACACTTCAAGTAGTTCATTGTGGTATGAACTGGCATATTGTGAAGCCAAGGGGAGGATCCGAAAGGGTGCTCGAGTGTGGCAGATTGCCTTTGGGTCAGGATTCAAGTGTAACAGTGCAGTGTGGCAGGCATTGAGGACAATTGATGATCAATCTAGAGACACTAACCCTTGGGTAGATGAGATACATGAATTCCCAGTTCATGTGCCGAAGGTGGTGTCCATTGGGCTATGAGCAAGTGATTAATGAGTTTTACTACAGTAAACTATGTGTCAACTTTAATTAATAGTTTATAAGATGGTCTATGTGAAAAAGCATCTATATTGTTGGTCAAATATAAGATCGGATGGCTATTTACTATTATATATTGATTAATCAAATTCTGGATTTTCTTTCTATCTTTTTTTTTTCTTCAGAAAAATCAGAATTGATTTCAGAGTCGGATGTCTTCTAGAAGCTTTTATGCCTTCGATAATTCTATAGCACCAAGGGAGACATCATTCATCTCTCTGTGTCCAAATACGTTAGATGACATTGTTCCAATCATTCCTAGCCAACACCTAATCAGAAGGCTATGTAAGGGTACAAAAAAATCAAGGCCAAATACGAAAGATGGTATTGTCCTACTTTCTATTCTAATAGGCTAAGATAATATTGCATTTCATTAAAAACAAAGTAAACTACCTAGTTAATCCTAAAAGTAACAAGATTTTCCCTGATCAGACAGGCTAAGGCCTAAGATCCAACAGATTGTTGGAAATCCTGTTGGGAAAAAACAACTTTTTCCTTTGACCAAATTAGCGAGAATGTGAAATGTAAGCGAAAATAACACATACAAAAATTAATAAGGAGTTCGGCACAAAATTGGTGCCTACGTCTCCGAGCTGCTGCAGATATTTACTTTAGGGGAGAAAATTGTACAAAGTGTTTTTTCTCACAAAACACTCAAAAAAATCTCACAACTCAAAACCCCAAGAATTTTTCCTCACAAAATTCTCTCGCTACAAAGTGTTTACACACTCAAAAAAACCATACCCAATTTCTCTCAAATTCCCTCTTTCTTTTCTTCTCAAATTTGGAGGGAGAGTCAGATTTTTAGATGATTAAAACGGGAAGGGATTGGAAGACATTTATAGGAGGATTATAGGGGTTTGGTGGCAGCCAAGGTTTACTTTGGTGGAGGGTAGGTGAGGGAGAGTTTGGTGGGGGGTCTGGTGGCATGCAAAAATTGACCCCCACTCATTTCCTTAACAATCTCCCACTTGAAGACTGATTTTAATTAGTGTTCACACCTCGATTAATGCAACGGCTCTTTCCGGTCTCATCATTCGTGCAGGCCAACTGAAGCTGAGCATAGCTTCAGTTTGTTAATAGTCATCGTCTTGGTTAGCATGTCCGCCAGATTTTGACTTCCACTAAATCTTTTCTAACTTCAAAATCCCATATTCCAGCAGAGACCAGATGAAATGATATCGCACTTGTATGTGTTTTGTTCTGGAATGAAAAGACAGATTCTTTGTCGGATGGATAGCACTCTGACTATCGCAATATAAGACATTGTCTTCTTGTTTCTGGACCAGTTCTTTTCGAAACATTGCAGCCAAACCATTTCCTTGCTGGCTTCTGTAACAACAACATATTCTGCTTCAGTTGTAGAGAGAGCAACTATCTTCTGCAGCTGAGAGACCCAACTCACTGTTGTACCTCCTAGAGTATAGACAGACCATGTAATGCTCTTTCTGATATCAATATTTCCAGCTAAATCAGCATCCACATAGCCTGTTAGTGTCGTATCTCTACATTTGAAACAAAGTGCTTTATCTATGGTACCTCGCAGATATCTGAGGATCCATTTAACTGCTTCCCAGTATACTTTGCCTGGATTATTCATGTACCTGCTAATAGCTCCTACTGCTTGAGCAATATCTGGTCTGGTACAAACCATGGCATACATCAGACTTTCAATTGCTAACGTGTAAGGAAACTTCTCCATGTGTGCACGCTCTTCTTCTATCTTCGGTGACCGTTCCTTGGAAAGTCTGAAATGAACACCCAAGGGTTTGCTCACTGGCTTAGCATTCTGCATGTTGAACCTGGAGAGTACTCTGTTAATGTACTCAGCCTGTGATAACATCAAAGTCCTCGACTTCATGTCTCTTTTGATCCTCATTCCAAGAATCTGCTTCGCAGCGCCTAGATCTTTCATTGCAAACTGATTCGACAATTCCTGCTTCAGATTGATAATCTCTTGCATGTCAGGACCTGCAACGAGCATATCATCTACGTACAACAATAGAATAATGAAGCTATTATCAAACTTCTTGATATAGCAACAATGATCTGCATGGCATCTTGTGAAACCGTTGCTGCTCAAGAAGCTATCAAACTTCATGTACCACTGTCTGGGAGCTTATTTTAAGCCATACAAGCTCTTCTTCAATCTGCATACTAGGTTCTTCTTGCCTACCTGTATGAAGCCTTCTGGTTGCTTCATATAAATCTCCTCCTCCAAATCACCATGAAGGAAAGCGGTCTTTACATCTAACACTCTAAGATATAAATTTTTTGCAGCTACAATTTTCAATACAAGTCTAATTGTAATCAGTTTCACGACTGGAGAGAAAATTTCATTGTAATCAACACCTTCTTTTTGCTGAAAGCCTTTGACTACCAATCTTGCTTTGTATCGCTTGCTTCCATCGTGGTCTTCTTTAATCCTGAAAACCGATTTGTTATGGAGAGCTTTCTTGCCTGGTGGTAGTTCAGCTAATTTCCACGTCTGATTTGACATGAGCGAGTCCATCTCATCTTTCATGACAGATTCCCACTTGACTGAATCCTCCACTTGCATTGCTTCATCATAACACTCTGGTTCTCCACTGTCAGTCAGTAACAAGTAGTGCAAAGAAGGTGAATAGCGCTGGATTGGTTTAGGAATTGTGGAGGAGCGTCTTACTTCTGGCGTGCTTGGTTCTTTTTGAACTGCTTCGGGACTAATTTGGACATCATTTCCAGATATCTCCTCGAACTCTATGAATTCCTTCGTTTCAGCATGTGTACTAGAGCTACTTGAATCTGCAATTGATCTGTCTTTGTACATCACATTCTCATTGAATATGACATCTCGGTTTCTGATGATCTTCCGATTTTCATATCCCAAAATCGGTGGCCGAACTCGTCACCACCATATCCAATAAAAACACATTTATTAGATTTCGGATCTAATTTATTTCTTTCAACAGAATCAATATGCACATAAGAAATACAACCAAACACTTTCAAGTGTGAAAATTTTACCTCTTTTCTGCTCCAAACTTCCTCTGGTATTCCACCATCCAAAGGTACTGATTGCCCACGGTTGATCAGGTAGGCAGCGGTATTGACGGCTTCAGCCCAGAACATCTTGGGTAAGTCGGCATGTATCCTCATGCTTCTGGCACGTTCATTCAGAGTTCTGTTCATGTGCACTGCTATGCCATTCTGTTGCGGTGTCATGGGAATCGTTTTCTCCATCTTGATGTCGTTGTTCGCACAGAATTCTCTGAATCTACGATCTGTGTACTCTCCACCATTGTCAGACCTCAGACGCTTGACTTTCAAACCAATTTCATTTTCCACCATCGCTTTACATTTTCTGAAGGTATCAAAGACTTTTGATTTCTTCTTCAGAAAATATACACACACCTTCCTTATAAAATCATCAATGAAGGTGACATAATACAACGAGCCTGCTAGAGATTGAACCGGAGATAGTCCCCATACATCAGTATGAACCAACTCTAACTTTTTTGCCTTGGGTGCCTTGCCAATCTTTGCAAAGCTGACCTTCTTCTATTTGCCGAAGATATAATCCTCGCATAGGCCAACATTTACGCTCTTCAGATCTGGTAGCTTCCCCTTTGACATTAGTGTCTTCATTCCTTTCTCACTCATATGACCAAGCCTTTGGTGCCATAGGTTTGATTTTCCATCAATATCTGCACTTGCAATGATACTCTCCAAGTTTGAGGTCACATAGAGAGTACCAATCTTCTTACCACGAGCAATAACCTTCTCCATCCAGCTATCCCACTGGGATCAAATTTCTTTTGAGGCCAGGAATATGTCTCACTTCTTGCAGCTTCCATGTAGTCTGGTTCGACAACTTTACTCGAATGTATCCCTTTCCCATGATCTTCAAAGTCTCATCATCGGCTAGATGAACCTTCCCGAAATCACCACTGACGTAGTTCTCCATGATTTCTCTGCATAGGGTGGAGTGGAAAGATGCCTCCGAATCCAAGATCCATGATTCAATCGGACTGTTGATGCTTAGAATCATTGCATTGCCTGCTTCTTCGGTCACGTTGGCAGATTCCTGTGTGCCGGTAGCTTTCTTCGGTACTCAGCAATCTCGCTGAAAGTGACCCCTCTTGCCACAATTGTAGCAGTTGAAAGCTTTCTTTCCCGATCTAGATTTACCTCGTCAAGATTGCGATATGCTGCGATTATAGTTTCTTTCTGAAGTCCTTTCTCTTGACTCCGTGTGCAAAGTTAAGAAGGAGGTTGATGCTTCACCTAATTCTCTCCGCCGAATTTCTTCACTCAATACCAGATCCCGAACATCGTCGAACTTCAATTTACTGTTTCCCGACGAACTACTGACTGCTATAACAGTAGTATTCCAACTGTCTGGTAGAGATGATAAGAGAATCAAAGCTTGAACTCATCATCGAACTCAATTTCTACTGAACTCAACTGGGTTGTGATTGTGTTGAGTTCGTTCAGATGTTGAGCCACCAATACGCCTTTCGTCATCCGCAAGTTGAATAACCGCCTCATCAAGTGAACTTTGTTCGAGGCCGATGGCTTCTCGTACATGCTGGAAAAAGCCGCCATAAGACCTGTTATGATCTTTTCCTTTGCTATGTTGAAAGCAACAATGGGGAGAGCGTCAATTGAATAACTCCAAGGGCTTGTCGGTCGAGAAGAGGCCAATCTTCCCCCTCCATGTCTTTTGGTTTTTTTTCCGATAGAGGTTGATACAGTTTTTTCTGATACCAGTGTAGTTGAAGGCTCGTCTCAGGCTCAAGGCTCAGGCTTAACAATAGTTTGAGCCTCAAGCCTCAGTTAAGGCTCCCCCTTTGTTCGAAGCTTCACTCAGGCTTGTGTCTGGACGCGCCTTAGCAAAGGCTCGAGGCTTGTGCCTCAAGCAAAAGGTGCGCCTGAACATAACAGACCCGACCCGACCCGGTCTTCACAACTTGACCCATCTTCAACCCTTCTCATATCCCGTAACTCCCCCAATTCTCTTTCATCCCCAATTTCAAACTCTAACCCTAATCTCCGCCTCCCCAATTCCTCAATCTGCACTCATCCTCATCAATCCCCCCTCTCAACAACATCAGCGACAACAGCGAAGCAGCTCGACATGACAACATACAGCAGATCAACGGCTACAGCAGAAGTAGATCGACTGCGCCGTCGGCCTTTTTACTCAGTCTCCAGACTCTGTAGTCCTATTCTGATTTCTTTCCTTTCTGATTTTACACTTTTATGATTTCTTTCTTGGGTTTTCGTCTATCTTTGCTTATGATGTTTTTGTAAGTTACTTCAAAACAAAATTGTAAAGCTAGTTCATTCCATAATTTACTATAATTATAAAATCATGCCTTATTCAAAAAGTTGCATCATATTTCATTGTAGAGCATGATCAAATTTTATGGTTGGCTAACTTTATGTTATTGCTGTAATATTTTAAAATACCTTACTATTTACTAAGACTATATTACTGTAATATTGTATGTTCATTATAGCAATATTTAATTTGATACTAGTGTAATTTTACTTTATGCTCATTACTGTAATATTGTAATATTGTATGTTGTATGGTAAGTATCTTCATTTCTGTAATACTGTAATACTGTATGCTCATTACTATATGAAACTATGAATTCAAGGTTAACATAATATTATTGTAGTTTTGCAGAGGGACACATTGTATCACTTCGTCTTTGGGGCAAGAAACACATTGTAGTTATACATTACAGAGGAACACATTGTAGTTTTACAAAAATGATAACTTATACAGTCATCTTGGCCATTGTATGATATATTTTGTTGCTATGATGTTATCTTGTTTATATAATCTTATTTGTAAATTTAAAAAACCTCCAAAAATAATGATGAGCCTCAGTTAAGTGAGGCTTACGCCTTAAATTGCGCCTTGCGCCTCAGGCTTTTTATGGGGTAGTGAAATTGCGTTGCGCCTTACGCCTCCGACTACACTGTCTGATACAAATAATCTTCAATCTGCATCTTCCAAAAGCCAAAGTCCGCACCATCGAACTTTTCAATTTCACCTTCTCTTCGTCTGCGGCCATCGCTCCCACTCGAATCTGGCTTTCCCTGGATCGTTTCTGATTATTTGTAACATCTGTTTTTTTTATTCCTTAATTATTTGGTTTAAATTATTTTTAAATATGTTTCTGAGTATATTTGCCCTTATTGATTGATTTTATTTGTATTAGAGTGATTAAATTGATATTTGGGGTTAAACGGGAAAAATTGAAAATAGATGAGTTTTGGGATGAGTTTTCTCGGAAGAGACGAATCTGATTTGACCCGAATTTTTCAGGGGCATTTTTACATTATAGGGGGTCAATAAAATACTAAAATAGTGAAATTTTTAGTTTGTGGCATTTAGTTGTAAACTTTTCAAAATCGAGTTGAAATAACTCATTTTAGGTTATTTTTCTTAGGTATTTGGGCCTAAAGCCCATAACCCTGAACCCTAACCTTATTAAAAACCCTAAAATTTACTAGGATGCCACTCTATTTTTCTCTCTCCCTCCTCTTTCCTGGCCGACCGAAACCCTCATCCCCTTTAGAAACCCAACTAGGGTTTTTGACAATTCACCCAATTTCTACCTCCAACTTCAAATATTTTGGGGTTCCTAGAAGATTTTTGGGTGCTCTTCTTCATGGTAGTGTCGGTTTTGAGAGAAACCTTCGAGAAGGTATACAAAACTTGTTATTTGTTTTTGGGATTGTATGCTTTTTATTTCTTTTAGCAATAATTGATGTGGGAGGCTTGTTAGTGAAAGATAAAGGGTTTCTTGGTAAAAAGTTAAGTTGTAAATTTTTCATAACCCTTGAGTTAGGATTTGTAGATTTGGAAAGGGAAATTGGTTTAATTGATGGTAGGAAAAATTATTGGAGGGTGAAAAATGTTACAAGAGGATTAATAAGAAATTTTGGTAATTTTTATAGGTTTTAAACTCGATTAAATTGAGTGGAATGAAGTATAGGTGAAAAGTGCACGTCGAGTGTTCGGTGGAGCGAGATTTAGGTGAGAATTTGTTAGGTTCGGAGGTGTAATTGAGTCTTATTATTATTGTTAGCCCTAATTTGAGATATTAGGATAAGGGGGATTAAAGAAATTAGAAAATAGGAAATTTTCATATTAGGAAGCCTCCGATCAACATGTGAGTTTTTGCATTGGGATCTGAATTTGAAATCTGTCGATGTAGCTCGGCTACTTATGTCATTTGTGACGTGTGGGTGAAGACGGATTCGAATTTGGAGGTTCATAGGCCGAGTTTTGAGTTTCAAGCTAATCGGTCCTATAATTTTCTATTTAGGTGGAAAAAGTTGAACTTCAACTGGCTACCGGGCGGACGTGGGACATTATTTGCTCGATTCGTCTGGTGAGTATGTTGTATCTACATATATTTTATGTTGTGGTCAAATTTCGTGGCATTTTGATATATATCGTAGAAGTTATGCGAAATATTGATTTTTGAAGAAAAATACGGATTTTTAAGGGCCCGAAAATGAGTTTTTGTGATATTTGGTGAAATTAACTATTTTAAATATATAAAATCTATATTATGGATTAGTGTGATGTGTTAAAGCATAAAATTAATAACTTACACGGTTTATGCCTTTTTCTACTCCGTGCATGTTTCGTGCATGTTTTTGGCCATATAGGCCCTTATAGGCGGTTTGGCTTACGTGGAGCATTGTGTATGGGCTAGCATGCTATAATGGAATGTTATGAGATATAATTAGACGAAATAAGTGATTGTGGTGCATTTTTGTGATATATACATATAGTCGGTAATGAGTGGTGATGTGATAATTGATGAAATTAGTAAGAGAGCTTATATATATATTATATTTGTGTTTGTAGTGAACTAATGGGTGATGATATGATTTTCTTCTATTTAAATTAATATATGCATAAGTTATTATAGTGTGATGAGCTACGCACTTTGATATCTTTATGATACGGTATACTCTGAAGTAATAACCTTATTAATGCAACAACCGAAAGAAGGTATATATGTAGTATGATGAGATAATAACTCATATGATTAAAGTCAAGGATGTGGCAATTATTGAATTAAAAAGTAAAATGCTTGTGTTGATAAAGTAAGATGGAAAGATGAAATGATTAATGTTTATAACAGACGGATTTGTTGACCAGTACCTACAGCAATCCTGGGGGTTTGAGGCCCGGCTTGGGATAAGTGGGCTCAAACTATATTTGGGCTAAGTGGTTTTTATCGCCCAAGCAATCAGTTTGAGGCCCGGTTATTCCCTCGATGACAGCTGTCGCGAGGAAGTACCCAGTTTACCTGGGGTTAGTGGTTTTTCTCTCTTGGCTTCGGCTGGGAGGAAGTACCCAGTTTACCTGGGGTCAGTGATTTTTCCCTCTTGGCTTCGGCTGGGAGGAAGTACCCAAGTTCTACTTGGGGTTAGTGGTTCCCTCGCTAGTTCGGCTAGGAGGAAGACGTAGCCTCGAACGTGTAAGACTCAGTGTGAGCATCGGTCCGTGTGTTTACTGGGCTGTTGGCTTTCAATATATTGGGATACTGTGGCTCACTGGTCGACAAATAAATGAATAAAGTGAATGATGGTAAAGTGGTAAATGAAAAGGAAAATGTGGAAGTAATGAAAGTACGTGGGGGTAATATGAGAATGTAAAAGAAAGTGAATATGAATGAAATCGAGTATGAAATGATACGAATTGTGAGTTTGTGTATGAAAAGAAATGGTAAATGTAGTATGTGGTTAATTTAGAATGAAGAATGAGGTAATTGTGTTATAATTTGAAATGAAAAAGTAAAAGAGGCATGTGTTAATATGAATAGTATGAAGTAATTGTATTATGAGAATGATTATTAAAGTAAAATACGTTATGATATGAGTTGATGCACCTTGGAATTGTGACGGGAAACTACCTGCCCGCTATTTCCGTGGGAATGGTGGGAACTACCTGCCTTTGCATAATTCGCAGGGTGAGCTGGTGAATGGTTAATCTAATATCAGTATGAAATAAAGAATAAAGTAAAGTGTAAGATGAAAAGTAATTGAAGCAAATTAATAACCAAGTTATCGGCTTGGGATGTGATGTGATATTACTCAAGTTCTACTTGGGGTACAGTGATTATTACCCAAGCTATCGGCTTAGGGGTGTGATGTATTATTTCCCAAACTATGTTTGGGATATGGAGTATATTGTGATGAGAATGAAAGTGAAGTTAATGGTAACTTGAAATTTTGATATGATGAAATGCAAGTAAAGTGCAATGTGTAATGAGATGTTATGTTTGTATTATAAGACATAAATGAATGTGATATTATGAGAATGAATGAATATGTTTAAGATGCGATGTAAACAGACGAACATGATGCTATACAGTAAAATAAATATCGGTAATGAGATGTTATGAGAATGTATGTGATATTGTTGCTTGTATGCATGCGAAGTGTGTAATATGAGAATGAGGAAGAAAATGTAAATAAATGAAACTAAGTATGAAAGAATATGGGTCGTGAGAATGAAATCGGTTGGTAAATGAGATATGTGATTGAATAAGTATGAATGAAATGAGGAAGTGACCTTGTGTGATTCTATATGAAAAGTAGAAAAATAATATATGTGTAGTGTATGTGAAAGTAGAGTTATTTGTAAATACTGTATAGAACATAAAGTGATGTGTGTCAAGTGATGAAATTTGGTATGAGTTCAAGACCTTGTGTGATTCTATATGAAAAGTAGAAAAATAATATATGTGCAATGTATGTGAAAGTAGAGTTATTTGTAAATACTGTATAGAACATAAAGTGATGTGTGTCAAGTGATGAAATTGGGAATGAGTTCAAAACTAAAGATAAGTAGGTCATGAGCAGGTATATATATATATATAAATAGATGTTGATACAGGTGATGAGAAGTCACACTTACGATGTTTATATGTTCAGATTTCAGGTAAAATTGCATTATCATGGTATTCGTAAGTTTATTCTACTTTCCTTTTAATGTTTAATTTCTTTGCTTGCCCATTAAATTATACTTACACCAGAAATGGCTAACCCCTATTGTTTTCTGGGGGTTGGGGGGTCCCTCCCTGAGGGTGGACAACCCTATCTCTCCTGCAGGTTTGCTAGCAGCCCGGTGAGGTAGACATAGAGTTAGATATTATAATTTTGTTGAGATGATAGATTATCTATGTATTTAGTATATGAAGAAACGTGGACAGTTGATGTATTATTTTGTATTAAGGTGAAAATATACATATAGTGCTATGATGAGGTAAGAAAGCCCGTACCCATCTCGTTGTAGAGTATTGGGTTCTCTGTTTGGTTTTTGGAAAGTTTTACTACAGTTTTTCTATTACTTATATAAGTTTTCAAAGGAAAACTATGGTTTTTAAATTATAACTGATTTTCTGTTGTGAGTTTGGCCCCCAGTGCATGATATTTATATTGCCTGTGTGATTTGCTCATTTTTGCCTGGGGAGCCCATGATTATATTGTCTGTGTTGTGAGCTACGGAATTTAGAGCAGAATTCTGTAAGTTTTTTGTGTTTCGGGGCAGAAATTTCAAGGGAAACTCTGCCAAAATTTTATTTGAAATATACCTATCTTAGTTTATGTTTAAAGTGATATAGAAATTGAAAGAATTGATTTTGGAAGTTATATAAAGAAAAATGGGGTGTTACATTATTCTTCGACAAAAATCACAACCAGCGCTCTGATACCAGTTGTTGGGAAAAAACAACTTTTTCCTTTCACCAGATTAGCGAGAATGCAAAATATAAGCGAAAATAGTACACACAAAAATTGATAAGGAGTTCGAAACAAAATTGGTGCCTACGTCTCCGGAGCTGCTGCAGATCTTTACTTTAGGGGAGAAAATTGTACAAAGTGTTTTTTCTCACAAAACACTCAAAAAAATCTCACAACCCAAAACCCCAAGAATTTTTCTCACAAAATTCTCTCTACAAAGTGTTTACACACTCAAAAAATCCAAACCCAATTTCTCTCAAATTCTCTCTTTCTTTTCTTCTCAAATTTGGAGGGAGAGTGAGATTTTTGGATGATTAAAACGGGAAGTGATTGGAAGATATTTATAGGAGGATTATCGGGGTTTGGTGGCAGCCAATGTTTACTTTGGTGGAGGGTAGGTGAGAGAGAGTTTGGTGGGGGGGGTCTGGTGGCATGCAAAAATTGACCCCCGCTCATTTCCTTGACAAATCCAACTCTCATCATGAAGAATATACACCATATGTCATGGGCGTCATGAATCTACAGTCAAAATTGCATCCCACGTCAATTAGCCACGGATGAATATCTCAAAGAGAATTGCTCGATATCAAAGTTTGTACGGAACTTTCCAAGACATCACCCGATACGATAAATATATCATCTGATATATCAATTTTTAGGGGCACCCAGCTACTACTATATACAAATTCAAGGTCTTAATATAACACGAAAATCCAAATACAATAACACCGAAGACAAAATATGATTACTCTAATTCTAATCCTATAGCCCTTATTTGCCCCGTTCTCTCATCATTTCCTACGCACTTCCTCATCCCTTCTTTTCTTCCTATTATTCTTCTTGTTCTACAGAAGCAATAACAATAGAAGCAGTCCCCATTTTGTGTTGTAGTCTGTTGTTATCTAAACCTGCATTATGTTGAGCTACAGAATATTCTCTTCAATACAAGATATTTTTCAAACATATATTGTAAGTTCTTGTTAATTAAAGCATGTCTTTCCATGTGTTCTATAACATTTGTTTGAGAGATTACAACTTCCACGAAGTTATCAATATTTTTATGTATAGGAATATGATATGAACACCTGATTTTGATATCATGTTTCGAACTTACCAGCCAATTACTGCCACTATGTAAGGAAACCGACGAACTTAAGTCCAATATCTAATATTTAAACCTTCTTAGAGTTCTTGAGTATCAGAAAGAAAGGAAGGTGAAAAACAGTAAGTCAATAAGGGGATGGGTTTTACCACAAATTCTTGGGTTTTGCAAGGGGAAGGGCACATTTTTGAAGTGTATTGCGATCTAGGGAAGAGGAAGGTGGATAGTGTAACGCCCCGAGCCCGGCTCAGCTGCGCACGCGGCTACACGTGCGCACACGCGAAAGAACGGACACAAAACTCTAGCCACGCCCACCACAGGCTGCCTCAAAAGGGTGGTTAACCGTTGGGTACCCTAATCATTGGCATTTCCTAATATATACTCATTCTTTCTCCTAGCAACTTCCGATATGGGATTAATTCCCCCATAGGTCAACCGGTCAAACTCCCCAACCAGCACACAACATGCATTCTTTTTCTTCATTTAATCATTTCCTATATCCCATAGGAAATCTCATAGGCCCATCATGACATTACATCCCATAGGATAATCTATAGGCCATCATTTAATGCCCACTCCACTTTTTCCTTTCTTTTACATGCCACGTCACCCACTTCCATTCTTTTTTCTTTCTACTAGTATATATATACTATATATATATACCATACTAGTATATTATACTATATAGAAATACGGGGTCTCACATTCACCCCTCCTTAAGAATTCAGCGTCCTCGCTGAACCCGGACTTACAACATGATCCAGGATCCCTTTCTAGCTGATGTGGAGAGGATTACCCTGATTCTGCTAGTTGTACAGTCCCCTACCCAGACGACCTGTCCCAACCTAGCTCCCTCTCAAGTGTACATCTTGCACACACTCGGTGTCGAAAGTCGGCTCTGATACCATTTGTAACGCCCCGAGCCCGGCTCAGCTGCACACGCGGCTACACGTGCGCACACGCGAAAGAACAGACACAAAACTCTAGCCACGCCCACCACAGGCTGCCTCAAAAGGGTGGTTAATCGTTGGGTACCCTAATCATTGGCATTTCCTAATATATACTCATTCTTTCTCCTAGCAACTTCCGATATGGGATTAATTCCCCCATAGGTCAACCGGTCAAACTCCCCAACCAGCACACAACATGCATTCTTTTTCTTCATTTAATCATTTCCTATGTCCCATAGGAAATCTCATAGGCCCATCATGCCATTACATCCCATAGGATCATCTATAGGCCATCATTTAATGCCTACTCCACTTTTTCCTTTCTTTTACATGCCACGTCACCCACTTCCATTCTTTTTTCTTTCTACTAGTATATATATACTATATATATATATACCATACTAGTATATTATACTATATAGAAATACGGGGTCTCACAGATAGTCTTTACCCTCCTCTGATTATGACAAGAAAAGCACGAGTTGAGCCCCCGTCGACATTGTTCTTCTCATGTTTGTGAAAGAAAAGGACTTTGCTGGAATACCAATAAATTCAATCAAGTTTGCGATTGAAGTCTATAAAATTAGTTCCACACAAAAGCTTAGGCCAGAATAGTAAATGATTTACAGGTTATATCATCTATATAACTAGGGATGGCAATCGGGTCGGATCGACCCGCGACCCACTCCACTCGACCTGGCCTGCCATGAACCGGTTCGAGTTTGTGTCGAACGCGAATCACTTATTGGGTCAACCCGGATCATGAAATATCCAAAAATGATCCACTCAACTCGGCCTGTGAACCCGCAAAAATTTGATCAAACCCGCCCGCTGACCCACGGGTTGAGAGACTTACGACCTAAACGGATCGAACGCTCGACCTGTGCGGGTCGAACGGTTGACCCGTTGTTAGCAGCTGCTGCTACTGGTTTATGGCTTTTTCTTCTTCCTTTTTTTTTGGGGGGGGGGGGGGGGGGGGGGGGTTGCCTATAAAAACTCTCTAACTTTAATCAAAAAAATTCACACCTTACTCTCTTACTCTCTCTATTACTACTACTCAATTCAATCAAGATCATTCAACAAAGAAGTCAACAATTTTCGATCGTATCGAATTCGTGTCAACTCGACAATCTCAACTACGTCTACTACAAACTCTCTCTCTCTCTCTTTCTACGACTATGTTATTACGTCTACTACAAACTCCATCGATTACGTCTACTTCTACTATTATTTTCTCTCTCGTTTCTATATACGATTATTACAGTATCAAAATTTCTCAACCCTCTTAACTCATTATTTTTGTTGTAGCTTTAATTTTTTTTCATCATATTTGTTTGTTGATTTTTCGCTGCTCTCTCTCCCAACCCTCATATTGTTTTTTAGATTTTTTTCAACATAAACCTCCTACATTGTTTTGTATTTTTCTACATACACTATGTTTTTTAAATAAAAGTACGTACACTATTAAAACACTAGAAATCATTTTTTTATATACACTACTGCTACAAACCATTTATCATGTCTAGATGACGAGGTAGCGGCCGTAGCCAAAATGGACAAGCTTTCACTAGTTCGTCTCGTTGGCCTCCAATAATCCCACAATTAGAGTCCGAATATGAACATATGCTTAACATAGGTTTTCACGATGTTCCTCCACACGACAAAGAACAAGAAATGATATTAGTGACACAAACACATGAAACCGAATCCGCACAACCCACTTCTAGTAGAAAAACTAGAGGAAAACTAGTTATTGGAACAAATATTATGACTTTGTCCCCGACGAGGAGAATCGTAGTATAGGACATAATTTGTAAACTTATAACAAGAGTTACAAATGGAAGAAGGATGAGGGAACAGGTACAATTAAACAACACATTTTAAATGTACACCTCACACTAGTACAAGACCGACAATCACAACAAAAATCAATTCTATGACCAGACAAATAGACAGCCACCTCTATGATCCCGAAATTATTCGTCGGAAAATGGTCAAACTAGTTATTAAGGATGGGCTATCTTTTTTCTATTCCGAGAGTAGGAACGTAAAGACATTTAACCAAAATGCACTAAATCCACATTTTAAAAAAAATCCTAGAAATGCATTCAAGGCCAATTGTTTAAACTTTACAACAAAATGAGAGACGCCTTAATTGTACTCTTGTATTCTTTGACTTGTAGAGTACCGTTAATTTTCGATTGTTGGAAAGGTTGTAACGATATTCCGATGAAGGGAAAACTTGTCATTGGATCGATAGTGATTGAATGATTCAAAATAAAATTATATCACTTGCCACTTTGCCGTATCCACTGTTTTAAAGTTTGGCCGGCCAAAATTTCGTCCGAAATTTTGTTCGGCTAGCTTGTCGATACAAACTCACAAATTTTATACTCCATATCGTTTTTGATCGAAATGTGTAGATTCGGACCGAAATTTTCGAAATATTGGCCGAAATAGACACACTAATGTTATTGCGAATATATAATTTTTTTAATACTTTTCGCATATAAGTCTTCAATTTAGAACCTTAAGCTAAGATAGTGTGAGCATTTTGTCTATCTGTTGTATGTGTATATGCGTAGTCAAGTAATTCTACGAATATTTACCGTGATTGATTCATGTCATTAATTATATAATATTTTATATGATAAATGACATGTAAAACATATAATATCTTTGTTTAGTAACAAAAAAATTATGTTTATTAAGTGTCTGAAATGAAAATCAGAGATGATCACATTTTTTCGAGATCTCCTCTAATATCTCCGATCCAAGACGAAAGACCCCTTACCGAGACGAATCCAAAATCTGAGATTTGAAACATTGGCTGTATCCTCATAGTGGTATGGTTATCGCAACACATATTTTAGAAGTTTGTGATTTAATTCAAATTCGTGATAAAATTTTTAGTATTAGTTTTGATAATGCATCTAACAACAATGATTCGATTTACACATTAAAAACACAATTAGCTTCTCCATATAATGAAATCTTTCATGTTAGATTTGCATGTCATATTTTAAATTTATGTGTACAAGATGAAACACCCCCACAAAATTGATTTATGATAATTTTTCCCCCACATGTTATACACATGTATTTTGTACCGTTACGGATAATATCCGTAACATTATTAATATAAATATTTTACGTATTTTGTATTTCGATATTTTTATAAATTCTTTCCATTCTTTCAATTCATTTTTTTAGAGAAATTCATTTCTAATCTCCTATTTGAACCCAACCCAAATATTTTCTGATCCATTCTAATTTTCCTGATTAGTTAATTTGAGTTTAAATTCAAACTATAACCCTAATTCATCCTATAACCCAACCCCCAACCATATTTCACAGCCACCATTAAACTCCACCTCCATCTACTGCCTATATCCCTATCCCTACTACTCCATCTCATCACACTGCACACCACCTTCTCATCTCATTCACAGCCAACACCCTTCTTCTTCTCATTCCACACACTACCACCCTACCTATATATAGCTTTCTATTCTCTTACCTTAACTCCTTCTCATAACCTAACCTCTTCTCATTCTACAGCCTCTTTCTATATATATATATATATATATACCCATTCACTACCTCCAATCCCGAAGCTCCAACACTTGATCTCCTATGCCTGCAACTACCCCAACCCCCAACCGGATTCCACAACATTCATTTGCACCTCCACTCTACTCTCTATCTTTATATCTAGCCTCATATTCACCTCCCTGCCCTTCTTCTCCTTCTCACTCAACAACCACCCTACTCTATATCCCTATCTATATTCCTATACATACAACCTCGGTTATTCTCACAATCAACCAACACCCTAACTCCTACTCCTACACTCTATCTATATAAACTAATCTATACACACACACACATGCAGAACTCCTACTCCAACTATTACTACACATATATCTATATATACCCGTCACCACATTATCATCTTCACCACCTCCAACTCCATACACCTCCCCCTCACAAACCCACTGCCTTCTCGAAGCTCCACCACCCTGCCTCCATCTCAAAAACCCGCACAACTCATTTCCCCTTCACCGCAAGCACCACCATCACCTTCTCCAATCCAACTCCACCACCACCTGATGAGAACATCAATTCGAGACGATTCGGGCGTTTCTATAAGTGCAGACATCGTCTAGGATGACTGGTCCATTAGTTTAGTATTTCATTTCAGTACTCATATTTGTTTTTGGCAATTATATCATATGTAGTAGTTTTACGATTTGCACTCTTTATTTTAAGTGTTAGAATATCTTAGAGATTTGTATTGAGATTTGTATTGAGCCTGTATATAGGCCTTGAGAATAATGAGAAAACATGCTAATATTGATTTAAAAAAATTATTGTGAGAGAGTTTTCATTTTTCATTCATCTCTTTTGTGTGAGATATTGAGATAAAATTAGGGTTTGTGAGAAATCCTAAGTTAAACCCTAATCCCCAAATCCCCCACAACTCTCTTCTTCTTCTTCCTTTTCTCTTATCCCAAAACCCAACAACCCCCCATCACCTTCTCTTCCCCGCTCAACCTCGGAACCCATCCCCGAAGCCCAGCACCCTTCGCTCCACCTCGTCGCCTTCCCCCACCTTGCTGCCCCGTTCACCTGCACCTTGTCACCCCGTCGAGCCCCTCGTCGCCCTCCAGTCACCGTCGCCATCACCCTCCCCGGCTACCTAGCTTCACCAGCCTCCTCCTTGAACAATCAGAAGATTAATCTCTAAAAATACACCATCGTGCAACCATCTGTACTACTACATTACATTATCGGAGAAGGGTGTGCTTGGACAACCTCTATTTGGGACTCTTAACACGTGCACATGCATTTTTATCTCTAATTATCACATTATGAATGCATTGGCAGATTAAGTCGTACCCCGGTACACTATGAAGAGACAAAACACATGCATTCTACGTGCTAAAAAAACATGTGCATTCTAGAAATCATATAACATGTAGCCATGCGCAGCCATATCCTATAGCTTAAATAACTTCATACAAGCAAATACACAAACACATTCTCAGCATATCCTAATCAGAGGTGTTCTTTGTTTTTTAAGGGATGGAAATTATAGCAAAAACTAATTTGATAACGTGGTGCAAACAAGTATTATATGCTTGCAGTATGAAATCACGAGATTATCACAATCTTGTACTGGTATTAAAGTAGCAAAAAGTTAGATTAGGTTTAACGAAACGCGTAAAATGTAGCCTTTAAGTTTGATGAGCAAATTAGGGGAAATGGTTTAGGAGATTACCTTTATGTTTTTTTCGTGGTTCTCCATCTAATTCAAGTTGATCGAATGAAGAAGAAATTGAGAGTTGATCGGATTTGGGGGGAATTTAAAAGCCGGATTGTATATTTTTCAAATTCGCGGGAATGAGTGGGCCGGGCCGGATTGGGTACAAGTTTTACGAGTTTCGGATCCAAATGCAAGATACAGAAGTATCCTATTTTTTTGGTATGTCTGGGAACAAATTTAGGTTAGGATAACCATAGTTAGTTATCTCCAGTAACTTTAGAAAACTCAGAGACTTTGCAGTGCTACTTATCTAATAGTCTGTACTGGTAACGATGGTGTTTGGATTGGGAGTTTCTCTCAATCTAGAAATTTCTAGAGAGAGAAACTATATCTCAAGAAAAAAAAACCAAACAAAACCCTAATTCTGAAAACCCTAGGGGCGCCCCCTCCCTCCGAAATTTTTGCCGTACTAGGCCACTTTTTGATAGTATTTGCGTTTTTAGGTCAGGTCCCAAACTATTAGCGTTCGTGGGCTAGCCTCTGCCACGTCAGCAGCGGCCGCTATTGGGAATAGCGGCCTCTTCATAGATACCAATTTTGTGCTCCCACACTTGGCTGAGTACGAAGGGGCTTTGGAGCGAAGAGGTAATGAACTGGTCGCTATTGGCACTAGCGACCTCTTCTAACTGAGGTCGCTAGTGGCAATCGCGACCTCAGATGGGCCCCCGAATGCTTCTAACTTACGACTACCCCACTGTTTCCCTATTTCTTATCTTGGAACCCTATTTCCCAAATAACTGCCTATCTCCCAAAAACCCTAAAACCCAAAACCCTAACTCCCTTATTTCTCACCCAAATCCCCATTAATCCAAGTTATAATTTTCTCCACCCGACCTCTCTCCTCACACTTCGTCTTCGTCAAAATCACTCTCCTCACGACGGATTTTGGAAATCCCCAATTCATATCCAATCCCCAAACACTATTCGAGGTATCCCTAGTATAGTATTGTGATGGTTTATTGTTGGTGTTGGTTACATTTTTTTTTTCACTTGTTGTTACTAATGTGACCCAAAATGATTGTTCCTTGATGGAGAATTTATTGAGGAATGGGATACATATTGAGGAATACTTAGTTTTGCATGTATTAGAGTTACAAGTAGACCCAAAAGTATCAACATCAAATTGATTGTTGAAGGGTTGACTGTGGGTGTTGGTTACAATTAGGACTCATTCAATGATGTGACACGTCACATTTGAAAGCAAGATGAATTGTGTGGAGATTGAAATGAAGATAAATGATGATACATATATAGTAACATGCACAATTGAAATGAAGATGAATTTGTTGGAGATGGCTTCTACTGGTTTTGTGAAAAACACTTGACAATTGTGTGAGGAGATGAAGTGTTAGGAGATATCTTGTGCATAGCCACATACTTATATATATTTCTCTCCTCTCAAGATTACCATCTTTGGTGATTTGTGTCTCTCAGTATGAAGTTAGCTTGTGCATGTGACTATGTAAGGGTGATACGCATAACAAGTGTGTTCACTTTGACCATGCTATTATGAATATAACACACGCACACACACACAAACACACACACACGCACACACGCACACACGCACACACACATATATTTATATGAAATGGCTAAATGCCATGCTTCATATTTGTTAATATCAATTTATTATTTTTGTTCACGATTGTATATTGAATCTAAATTTGTGTACTAATGTATAGGTATGGACTATAAAATTCCAATTTGGTTGTATTATGGGGGGGAAATAGTTGAAGACCGAACTATAGGATTTTGCTATAAAGGTGTACAACCGGTGATAGTTTGGGCCAATCGGAATATAAAAATGCAAGAATTGGTAGATAAGGTATACGAAGTTACTAAATGGGATAAGGGTGAATGGAGTGTTCATATTAAAGCTAGGTATGCAGTTGGAAGAGGCAAAGAAGGCCCTATCTTTATGTCAGTACCTATAGTTGATGATGACTCATTAGTTGCAATGATAGCTAGGTCGTTTGATCCATACAGTAGTTGGTCTGCAATGGAATTATATATAGAGCAAGCCAAGATTCACACACGTAGTCCAGATGTTGGTCATGTTTCAACTCCAATAGCCGAAGTACAGACCTCTCAGATGAATCTTAATGATCTGATACATTTGAGTGTTAGCTTGTCTCCTCCACATGGTGACATATTGACAACTCAAAGTACATTCAGTCTTGCAGAAGATGAAATCCCAATTCCTTCCAATTTTATACGCAATCTCGTTGAAAATGAAAATATTATTGAAACCTTCGAGCATGCTTTGGTTAACAATGACCTCATAGAAGATGAAGAACATGAAGAAGAGGTTGAAGATGTAGTGGACGGTGAAGATGAAGAAGAAGAAAATGTGGACGTCCATGATGCGAATCCTTACGTTAATGTAGCTAACGTAGTTAATGATTTGCAACAAAATGTGGAACACGTAGTCCCAATGACCCAATTGGTTTCATCAACCGTTCATGATATTGGACAGGTTGAATTGGGTAACATTGCTAGAGTATACCACTTTGGGAAAGAGTCATCCACATCATCTGACCAACGTGACTTGTATATTGGCCAGAAATTCACAAGCAAAGATGCCGTGATAAATGCAGTGAAAATTTTCTCCATCAAGGAACATCGAGAGTATGTTACGGTCAGATCAAACAAAACCATATTTGATGTTAAATGTAAAATAGCACCAAGGGTTAGAACAATATCGGAACAAAGAACACATCCCGATGTGGTACATCCAGGCTGTCCTTGGGGATTTCGTGCAATAATTCCAACTAGACAGACCCACTTTGTTGTGGCAAAATTAGGAGGTTCTCATACCTGCATTAATCCAACACTGACACAGGATCACAGGAAAGTTGACTCCAAATTAGTTTCTAATTTAATTTTGAATGTTGTGAAGGCACAAATAAGTGTAACTCCAAAAACGAACTTTGAGATAGTGTTGAAAGACGTCAATTATAAGATTTCTTACAACAAGGCATGGCGGGGGAAACAAAGAGTGATTGAGAGGCTGTATGGTGGGTTTGCGGAAGCATATACGAAGTTGCCTCTTATATTATCAGCACTGCAAGCTTCAAACCCGGGTACATATGTAAAATGGGATAAAGTTCCGTCCGGTCCAGGTGAGGAGACATTTAAGAGAGTTTTCTGGAGTTTTGCAACTTCAATAGAAGGATTCAAGTCTTGCAGACCGGTAATAAGTATTGATGGTACATATTTGTACTGTAAATATAAGGGATGTTTACTGATAGCGGTAGCCCCTGATGCTAGTGATCGGCTATTTCCATTCGCCTTTGCCATAGTCGATGCAGAAAGTATAGAAAGTTGGACTTGGTTCATGAGCTGTATTCGATACTACGTTACGGACCGTCAAGGGCTATGCGTAATCTCCGATCGTCATGTTGGTATTCTCTTGTGCATGGAGTTGCAAAACGGAGCTTGGAATGAGCCACATGCTTATCACCGTTACTGTATGCGTCATTTTGCTACGAATTTTTTTTCAAAATTTGGTAACAGGAAGTTGAGGAACAAGATGAAATTCATTTCATGTCAAAAACAACCCAAAAAGCTTCAAAAAGGAATGACAGAGATTGAGTCAGTAAAGGTCGAAGCGTATAATTGGCTCAAGGAGAAACCAATAGAGAAATGGGCACTAGCGGCAGATGGAGGTCGCCGGTACGGCATCATGACTACAAATAGTAGTGAGTGTTTTAATTCTGTGTTGAAGGGGGTACGTAGCTTGCCCGTTACAGCTATTGTTGAGATGATATTCTATCGTCTTGATAGTTACTTCACTGAACGTCGTCAGGCCGCACAGAAAATGATAATTGATGGGAAAGAGTGGTCTCCACATGTTGAAGCTCTTCTTGATAAACGCCGAGAGAGCTAACTTACACGAAGCTACAATGTTCCATCATAGCCCCGGTGTATTTCAAGTTAAAACAGGTATTAGATTTGAAAGAAATCGACAAAGGGGTGGGAATCTGCATACTGTCGACTTAGGAGCCCTCCACGTGGGTTACCACCCCACGTGGGTTATCTCTCCACGTATGCCCCCCGGACCAATAAACTGCGATGGGAGCCAGCATGTCGGCATTCGCTGCGTCCCTCATCCACCCATCTGATTGCCGGGTGATGCGAGGCCTACCTAAGTGTAAGTGTTCCCAACACCAGATCTGGAGTAGCAGCATCGGACCAGTCATCTCTTTCGCCATCAATACCCCATTACAAAGACTTCTGTATAAGGAGGCTAGCGCTGCACTACCCCAACTGTATTGCCGAACTCTTGTCAAATCACCAATTAGTGGCAAATACATTATAGGCACTACGTCACCCGTGAAGTTGGGAAAGAGAACACCTCCGAAGACTATCATCAGATAAGCCCTAGTGTAGCATTCAATATCATAATCACTGGAATTGTTGGTTAGGAAATTTTTAATTGTTCTCTTCAACCAACTTAACCGAATTGAGACCCCATCAAATGTACTATCTTCTGACACCCGACCTAGGAAGTCCTCCACAAGTTGTTCCTTATTGAAGGCCATTGTTCCCGTGACCACGAATCCATCAACTGGTAGTCCAGATATAACCGCGATATCCTGAAGTGTGACGGTCATCTCTCCAACGCCAAGATGAAACGTATGTGTTTCCGACCTCCATCGCTCGAGTAAGGCTGTTAGTAGTTGTTTGTCGAGCTTGGTTTTTTGTATTAGGCCTAAACCATAGAAGCCGGTCTGAACAAGGAGTTGGTGTGTCAGTGGATGCATAGGCAATGTCTCATGCGTGCGGAAACTACACTCTCGAGATGTACCGTCCCACACCCGTTGGGATCTATGTGTCCGCTGCAACGTCAATAATGTCGGGTCATGAGGGCCTGGTCCCACAAGTGCAGCATGAGAAGAACTAGCTTGACCGAACGGTGCAGACGTAGACGGGACATTGCCTTGGCCACCCTGAGGATAAAATATATTATGTTTAGTGAACACTCCATAGGTTGAAATATACTATTTAAACATTACAAAATAATAGTTCATACCCCGGGCCTAGCACTACTTGATCCCGCTCCCATCGTTCTGACCATATTTGAGTAGATTACCTATCAAAGTATAAGCAAACAAATAAGTATGATAAGTACTCACTTAACACAAATAACTAAATCACTAAAATGTTGAGAGTGTTCATATGTCATCGAAGATGTACTCATTCAACCAATTTGGTAGGATATCTTGTCAAAGTACATTATCATATATAAAGCAAGGATAGAAGCAGAATGCCTATTGTTTGCCAAGTTTATTTTGGTGTATGTATCTTCTCATTTTTCTTCCAATTTCTTTCTTGATTTTTAGGGCTAGATACTGTCATCAACACAAAAACATAGAGTTCTAGTAAATCAAGATTTATGGATTTCACGAGTTGTGCTATGCTTATATTTCTAGTACAGCTATATGCAGCATGTCATGTTGGTTGCATTTCAAGATTGTTCTCAGAGCCAGTGTGTATATGTAAAAAAAATTACCTATCCTTATCGTCACATAACATGAATATTGCGAAATAATAGGTTATGTTTGTGAATATACCTTTCCTTTTATTTGTATGTATGTCCATATATCTCTTCAGGGAAAAAAAACATCAGGGCCATATATGTATTCCCAAGTGCAGAATCAAAACTAATAAATACCACAACACTTGAGCATGGACATTGACATTGATATCAAACTAATTCCGGAATTTTATCCTGTATGCTCTTCAATTCTTCTTTTAAGCATAAATTAATTCCATGTAATGTGTATGTTGTCTACAACACAAATTTTCCTAACTTACTATCCAACACTAAGTATTCCTCAAAAGGTATCCAATTCCTCAAAAATATCTCAATAAACAAACAACCAATTTGGGTCACATTATTAACAACAAGTGCAAAAAATTTGTAAGCAACACCGACAATCAACCATCACAATACTATACTAGGCATACCTCGTTAGGGTTTGGAGATTGGAGTTGATATGGGGATTTCCAAATTCCTTAGTATTGAGAGAGATTTGGCGATTACACGATCTGTGAGGAGGGAGATCGGGTGGGGAAGAAGGAAACTTGGATTAATTGATTTTTGGGAGAGAAATTAGGGTTTTGGGGAAATACGATGGGCCGCTATTGGGGAAGAAGGGGAGAAGAAAAGATAGATTGAAATAAGAAATAGGGAAACAGTGGGGTAGTCGTAAGTTAAAAGCATTTGGGGGCCCATCTGAGATCGCAATTGCCACTAGCGACCTCAGTTAGAAGAGGTCGCTAGTGCCAATAGCGACCAGTTCATTACCTCTTCGCTCCAAAGCCCCTTCGTACTCAGCCAAGTGTGGGAGCACAAAATTGGTATCTATGAAGAGGCCGCTATTCCCAATAGCGGCCGCTGCTGACGTGGCAGAGGCTAGCCCACGAACGCTAATAGTTTGGGACCTGGCCTAAAAACGCAAATACTATCAAAAAGTGGCCTAGTACAGCAAAAAATTCCCCCCCCCCCCTCTCTCCTCTCCTCCGTCGTCCCCCTTACCCTTCTTCCTCGACGAGCGACCACCCCTTCCCTCACTCCGTTGAAGCACCCACGCGACCTCGACAAACCCTTCTTCTTGACTCTATTGGGTTCTTCCCAAAACCCTTCGCTCTACGACGACGATCCTCGCGACCTCGCGTCGATGGAGCTCGCGACCCCACGCGACCTTGCCTCGATGGAGCTCGCGACTAAGCATCAATGGAGCTCGCGACCACGCGATCCTCGCGACAAACCCTTTGCGTCGATGGAGTCCATGACAACCCTCAAATCTGCAATGTTCCCGCTGCCCCACGAAGCCAACATCCCTCGTTTCAGCCGCTCCACGAAGTAGCAAAGCGTCGGGGAAGAAGCTGCTGGTCAGAAATGCGAGATCCCACGGTAGGGAACTCGCGACTTCGCCGCCCTTCAGTTCCCTTCGCATCGTCATTGGGTGGTGCACCGGTATCACCGCCATCGATGCCTCCGGCCATTTCCATTGCCGCCAACAGCATGTCTACGCTCTCGGGGCCGATTACGGTGATCTGCAGCCATGATTTGAGCCTCTAGGGTTGGTGTAGTCGGCAAATTAGTCGGATTTTGTGAGGATGGCAGAGACAAAGAAAGAGTTCGGAGCGTGTACCCCGGTCTGCTGGTGTAGAACCCCGTATTTTCAAATATTATTTTAATTATTTGAAAATGAATTTAAATGAGTTTTGAGGATTTAATTGATATTTTCCTAGAAGGTTTATATTTTGTACACGTGCAAATGACTTTTGAGATGTTTGAAAAAATAAGATTTCTTTATGAAAAATCATTATTTATTATTTTGGAATTATGTAGTATTTTTCCGGATTTTTCTGAATTTAATTAGTACTATTTGCAAATTTTAAGAAAAGAAGGACCTTTTTGTAAAATTGACATTTTTAAGGGCTAAAGTGCAAAATTGGCATTCTGGACGTTTTAAACAGTATTGGTTAAGATTTAGAAGTATATTTTCTATTAAATCCTAATTTTAATGAATTTTGGATGAGTTTCCAAGAGTAGATAGATATATATAAAATTGTATTTTGAAGGGATTGTTTTGCAAATGTATTTGGAAACCCTAGAACCTAATTCCCGGCCTATATAAAGAGAGTTGCAGCCGTCATTCGCTGCATAACTCAGATTTCATTATATTATTTTCTTGGTGATTGGAGAAGGAGTTTGGATCTAGCAAAGGAAGGCTTTTGTGGATTCTTCTTGCTTCTAAAGGTGAGTGATATGAACTTAGTTTTGTTAGTGTGTATGATGGTGTGCTGTTTTGTTTGATGTATCCGTATCTTGTATGTGATCGATGCAATAGTCGTTATTCGTATTACGCATGAGAAATCCACGAATGTTTAGTAGATCTTGTTTAACAAATTCTTTATTGATCGAAAACATGTTAAGATTCAAGTATGGTTTGATCGGATGTATGAACATCTGGATCTTGTGTTTATAATCAGATCTTGGTTATTATTGGTGGGAGAATTAAGTATTAAGGAAACCCTAATGTAAGATTTAGGAATTTGAGAACAAGAGAATTGAGTTTTGAGTTATTGAATGATTGAATAATGGATCGGCAATGAAGAAGTAATCGAGATTGTCATTTTACATGATTAAGAATTATTTTCATGAACAAGAACCTTTAGAAAACTCCAGTTTTGATCTTTGTATTCAGACCTAACTTATGCAAACTGTAGGCCGACAGTCGACTGGTCTACTATTCAGTCGACTGGTACGACCCCAGCTGCTGTACCTTTAGTTTTTCTCGAAAATCCATTCTGGACAGTCGACTTAGACCCTTCTCAGTCGACTGGTACACTTAGAATTTATTTTTCAAAGTTATCGTAGAATTTCTCTCGGGTAAGTCGACTTATGTTTTTATAAGTCGACTTATGTTCTTATAAGTCGACTTATGTCTCCTTTTAAGTCGACTTATGTTTTGATAAGTCTACTTATGATTTTTATAAGTCATCTTATGTTTTGATAAGTCTACTTATGATTTTTATAAGTCATCTTATATTGTTGATAAGTCAACTTATGATTTTTATAAGTCATCTTATATTGTTGATAAGTCAACTTATGATTTTTATAAGTCATCTTATACTGCTAGCACTTGGAATGTTTCTTGAGAATTGTTGATAATTGTCTCGGGTAAGTCGACTGATGGTTTTCTTGAGTCGACTTACTGCACTTGTTATAATCTTGGATATTGGTTCTCGGGGCAGTCGACTTACTGTCGCATAAGTCGACTGGTTCTGATGAGTTTTCATAATCTTGAGTGTTCTTTCAGTCTTTAGTTTGTTTGTAGATGAATATATTCGTCGGTGTCTTGGCATACCGGGTTCGTATTCGATCTATACCTTCTTAGTTTGTTTGTAGATGGATATGTTCGTCGGTGTCTTGGCATACCGGGTTCGTATTCGATCTATACCTTCTTAGTTTGTTTGTAGATGGATATGTTCGTCGGTGTCTTGGCATACCGGGTTCGTATTCGATCTATATTATCTTTGGTCTTGTAGATGGATATATTGTTATCCGATCTATGGCATTATTGGTGATCGATTGTTGGACATACATTGTGGTACTGAGAATTGTTGACAATTGGACATATTCTGAGTTGTGAGATTACTGTTTGTTCAGAACAGTCGACTGGTTCATAAGACAGTCGACTGTACCGTACAGTTAAGCTGTACATATTTTGAAAGAGATTGATTGATTGATACTTGATCGTTGGTATTGTTTCTTGACTCGGCTTCACTCATGTACTGGTCTATCGTTCTTGTTTCAGATTACATGTTCAGTTTATGTATTTTTGTTCAGTACATGTTGCTTATGTTTAGTTGTTTTGTTTATGTTTGTTGTTTATATCACTCACACCATTTATGGCTGACCCCGTAGTTTTGGGGGTTAGGGTTCAACTCTAGCCTCATGTGATGCAGGTTGCTTAGAGTTGGAGGCTTGGATTAGCTTTGGATTTTAGAGAGTGATATAATAGAGCCTTGGGTAAATTTGTAAGGAAAAAGGGTTGTAACAGTTAAATGTATTTTAAGGTGTTTTGTATTTCCGCTGCAATTGTAAAAGAATGTTGTAATAAGAATTTGGAATAAAATGATTTGAGTTTTTGGGCTATGCATATTGTTACATTGAAGTGGATCGCTGGGAATGTGCCACGTATTTTCTAAAGTTTCGTATTTAGAAATTCGGGGCGCTACAGCTGGGGTGTGGTGTAGAGGGGCGGGGCTTCATCCGGGTTGTTTCACCTATGACCACAGTCGACGGGACACCACCACCACTATGCCCTCATAATGAAAGCTGACGCCCAATGCCATCGCCCGTGTGGCGAGAGGAGAAGGTGATACTCCAATCAGCTGGATCTTGTATTGGTTTTCTGTTTGAAAGAGTGTGTGAGAGAGTGGGTGAGTGAAGATGTTGCTCCCCACTACTCTATGTTGGTGTTGGCCTATATTTGTGAGAAATCACTGGAGAGAGCTAGGGCGTGAGAGAGGTGAAGGTATCCTCTCCACGGCTCTATCCTTGACTACGGTTTTTGGGTGAGGGTTAGATAATTACAAGATTGTGGGAGGATAGAAAGTGTAGGGTGAGCTTGGCGGTTGTCAAACTCCGACCGCGGAGCTTAGGCCCAAAGATAGGGTCCTCCCAGCGAGTAGACTGTTCTCGGTGGTTGTCAAAAATTCCGCTGCAGGACTTGGGCCCAAAGAGGGAGTCCCCCCACCGAGGAGAAGGCAGGGCGTGGCGGATGATAAAATCCTGCCAGACTAGCTTCAGATAGGTGTGCATGTGTCGTGGAGGCCGTGTACGAAGCTAAACTGACGTACATTCAATTTTGCTGGTCCGAGCTTGTTTGTCGGCCTACCCTCCAGAGTTGTTGGAGGGATTTGTTGTTTGTACGGGTCATGTTGCTTCATGTATGTTCTATTTCCTGTCTGTCGTTTGTAATCTGGCTCACCACTCTGAGTTTGTATCGTTAATTTCGCATTAATGAAACAGGGTGGCCATATTTCACCTTTTCCTTCAAAAAAAAACTTTAAAAAACTCTAATTATTCTAACTAGTAATTTACACGTGCGATGCACGTTTTAATAATTTCAAAAAAAAACTCCAACGTATGGTGGATTTGAACCGGAAACTTCTTTTATATTAATTATGTACATGCGTTGCACATGTTGGTAGAATGACAAAATGACAAATGACACTAAGACATTTCCATTATAATATTAGAGCTTTTGAAATGTTTGAGTTAAGACAATTACAATTATCTTATCCCAAAATGTGAGAGAAAAACTTTAGTTATCTAAACTCCACTATTAGCTAATTTTTCTTAACTTATACCTTAAAATGAAGGTAAGAGTTTGACTACCAATTACCAAAGTTAGCATATTTTTGTACCTCCAAAGTTAAGATAGTTCTGGTTATTTTAACTTTGTTCCCTTAGAGCATCTATAGTCGTTCGGAGTCAAATTTTGGGTATTCGGCATATAGGAATGGAAAAAATGGGTTTCAGCTGTAGTCGTTTGAACCTAAATTTTGGGTTTTAATTTCAAAAAATGAACGGGCGAGTAATGATTTCCTATCCTTTAATTATTATTTTTTAATTTTTTTAAATAAAAAAACAACGGACGGGGAATCATTTCCCGTCTATTGTATTTTTTAAAAAAAAATACAAAAATGTAAATTTTAATTAATTCCTAAATTACTGTTAAATTAATCCTAATTATATCATATTAAAACTTAAATAAATCTTAATTAAGTTTAATTAAATTCTAATTTATACCCATAGAAATTTCTATATGGTGTATTCTATAGAAAATTTTCAAATTCAATGAGAGGAAATGCTGGAGCGGGGCTTCATTTTCCGTCCCTGCTCATTTCTTCTTCTTTTTTTTTTTTGATTTCACATCCGTTGAAAAAAAATATTGTTTTTTTAAAAAAATGGAACGGACAGAAAATGATTTCCCGTCCGTCATATTTTTTTTTAAAAAAAAAATTCGAACATACGGGACATCATTTCTCGTCTAATATTTTATAAATAAATTTTTAAAAAAACAGCGACGAAAGATAATCTTTCGTCCGTTTGAACGGACGAAAAATTATCTCTCGTCGGCTATTTTTTTCCAAAATCCTATATCATCTCTCAAATATAGCCGACCACTGTTCACCAAAACTCAAAATTTGGGTAGATAGCCAACAACTACAGCTCCTTTTTTTTTCTATTTCTTTCCAAAAAATGACTATATAACCAACGACGACTACGATGCTCTTATTAGGTACTTTTGGGTACCCTTTTTAAAGTTTAATTTGTAAAGGGTCAATTTTATCAGGGGTAGGGGTCCCCTCACAAGTCACAACCAACAAATACTTTATTTACCAAAAGAAAATACTTTGACTAGGAATAAATTAATTTATATAAACATTTTAACAACAAAAAAAAAAGTCTGGTTTTGCAAACATTTTTTAATAAAAATTTATAGCAAGTTCTCAATACATTCCGTCATTTAGCCTAGCTACGATTATGTCTATCAACATATAGAACCACCCCCCCTCCGCAACAAGTACAGTGTTCTAATTCAATCTATAATAATAAAACATTAAGGAGTAAGCTTTATTTTGACTCTGATTGTTTAATTACTCTAGGAACTGAAATTTTGATGCAGAGGAAAGAGTCATATGGCTTCTAGATTGTCCATTGCTGTTTTAGAGCGCATCCACAATCATGGTTCGCCAAAAAATGAATAAATGCTAGGTATAATATAGTGAGTTTGCTGCAGTCGTAAATTGATATAATATAGCACACACAAAAATTAAGATCAGGCGGATTTTCGAGATTCGTCCCACGATTTTTAAATATTTTTTTTGAATTTATGATAATAAAAACGATTTTTTAAGTTTAAAAAAATACAAAAATTAATGGGCCCCTCTTCACTGGACAGATCTCGAAGATCCATCCAAGGGGAGGGGGGTATTTTTTGGGTTTTATTAATACGAAATAAAAAAAAAATTCAAAGCAACGAACTTTGAAGATCAGTCTGAAAAATTAAAAAATATTTTTTTTAAAAGCGACGGACTGTGAAGATCCGTCTGAGAATTAAAAAAAAAATTTTAGAAGATCCGTCCTTTATAATATGCATAATTTCTATATCCGCTCTCATATATAGCAATCTACTGTTGCGAAATCGTCAAAATATGCATAAATAGTAAACAACTGCAGCACTTTTTAAGCTAAAATATGCATAATATGCATAAATATCAAACGACTTCGAGTGTCGTCCTTTATATATGCATAATTGCTATTTCGATTCTCATATATAGCAATCTACTGTAGCGATTATGCATAATATGCATATTTAGCCAACGACTGCAGTGCTCTTTTTTACAAAATATGCATATTATGCATATATACCAAACGACTACAAATGCTCTTACACTCAATGATATTAATAGCAGAGTCCTTTTCTTCATTGTGCTGAAGTTTGCTGAATGCTTGTGATCTGACTATTTGTGCCGAAGAGTCATGCTTTGTTGTTGTCTATGTTGCGGCTCAATCCATTTGTTGTTGTTACAAGATTTGTCTACAAATTTCGTTTGCAATAAAAGCAAGTATGATTGAGAGGCACGAAATTAGAGAAAAAGAAGTAGAGGGAGAAAACCAACAAATAAAAAGAAAATAAAAGAAATAATAAAATTACAAACCAAACAATTTGTGTCGATGCTTATGTACCACACATTCTCCTTAAAACAGATTTCGCCTCGTCCGGTTGCTGAAATTTACGTAGGCGTTTGTCTCCCAGGATGCAAGGACAGTAGAGTTGACGTAGGCACCACGTCATGCTCTCGGACTGGATAGCGTTTGAAATCTATCACCGAACGACCGAAGCATGGAACTTGACTAGAAGCACAAAATTGAGAGGAGGGGAGAAGAGTTTCTAGTGTGTCGATTCAGGGGAGAGGCTCTACATGGGGTGGGGTTCATGTCGGTCCGGCATTTGTGTCCGCAGGTCGTGCAGGTGCACACAAGCCGCGTGTAATCCGGTCCGAGATTGTCCCCCTCCCCCCTCCCCCCCCCCCCCCCCCCCCCCCCCCCCCGCGCGGCGCGAGAGAGAGCCTCTCGGTTTGTTATCTTACAATGCTAAGAAAAAGATGTTATTATATATCGTCTTCTAATTTCTTTGATTTTTTCCATGTGGGACTAAAATCCCTCAACTCATTTTTAGAAATGAAACCGTCTCACTTTGAGAGACAATTTCTCATTCACTCGATAACCATTTTGAGCAAGTAAATATATGATTTTGATATACTCCTGAAGAAGAACACAAATCCATTAAGATCACTCACTGATTCATAAAGGATCTTACCCAAATAAATTGCTCCAAAACTGGTTCGTAAATGGTGTTAAGAAACTCATTTTCTAACAATCCCCACATGAATGAAATTGACGACCACAGATACGACATATTTTGTGATAGAATTCAGTGGTTAAAACATGCATAGAATGGGTACGTGTTATCCTTTGAACCTTTCCTTATAAAAATATGTTTACTTTACTAACTGAATAGTAAACACGGTGTCCTTGAACTGTTCTGTCATTTATGTAAACGATGACATATCTCACACAGGAATCTTCCTAACACTTTTCAGTACTTATTGTTATGTTCGTTTTGTTTATGAACATACGTCTGGTTCTGCCAGAGTTTAACAGGAATATTGCCTGATATGGTTAAAAATGGGGTTAAATCGGAACCGTCCAGATTGGGCACGAATCTTGAAGCTCAAGGGTAAAACGGTAATTTCGCATATAGATGGGCCCGAAGCGGGCACTGGATCTCCCCTTCACAGATCCAATAACCCGCGAAACGGATCCACTCCAGCTGGGTACGGGTCCCGACCCAAGACAAACCCAGACCAGCAAGAGGAAATCAGGGTCTCTGATTTGACTAAATCAACGGGCCTGATTTTCAGTTATCCTCTCACCGGGAATCAAGGATCAGTTTCCTAAACCAATTATGAGGATTTTACTCCTAACGGTATCACAGGAAATCAGGTCCCTAATCAAATTCCCATGGAGACTATAAATACCTCTGACCTACCACTGTTACCAGGTAATCACTCTTTGGCCAATTAAAGCTCTTTCTTAATCATCACCGGTTACTGACAAGAGCGTCGGAGGGTGCGTCGCCGGGATCAACCCCGGTGTATCGCACTTCCTTGCAGGTGAACGGCAGGAGTCAGCAGCCCAATTCCGACGAACAGGCTTGGATCCGCTATTCAGATTTTTTCACGAACCCACAAATTCTATCTGTTTACCCCCACACCAGAATCAGCGGTAACATTGCCCTACATTTTCCCCTGGGAAGCGGGCATTCTTCTCTCTCACATAGGTGATATCTTAGTTAAAAGTAACTTGCATTACTTTGCTCGAATTTCCGATGCATAAGAATCATTAAAAACCTAGCTTAACCTCTTACTTTACGGGTATCATTGTTTCTTCATGGGAATGGACATGGAAAAATCCCCACAGTGATCCAACAAGGTCTTTAAAATTTAGTTGTCCATTTGAACCTAGGTTTTGGAATCTCCAGTCAGTTAGGTTGGGTGTCCATTGTATCAACTTATTCTTTCATAGGCTTTAGTCTCATTTTCCTTGATGACTTATCAACTAACTCTTTGTTTAACCCTTTGGTTAGCGAATCTGCAATATTATCCTTTGACTTTACATAATCCACAGAGATAACCCTAGTAGAGAGTAATTGTCTAAGGTATTATGTCTTCGACGAATATGTCTAAATTTACTATTATACATATTGTTCTGTGCTCTACAAATTACAAATTGACTATCTGAATGTATGCAGATTGGGGGGAACATGCTTTGTCCACCTTGAAATATCTTCAAGGAAGTGGCGTAACCATTCAACATCTTCTCCACATTTATCCAGTGCGATAAATTCAGATTTAATCATGGATTTAGCAATAACTGTTTGTTTCGAGGATTTCCAAGAAATTGCTGTACCACTCAGTGTAAACACATAGCCACTAGTGAATTTTGAATTATCACTAGATATTCAGTTCAGATCATTGTATCCTTCAAGTACAGCATGATATCTTGTATAATGTAGTCCATAGTTACGAGTAAAATGCAAGTAATTCAGTACTCTTGTAATTACTTGCCAATGTTCACTTCTAGGATAACTCGTATATCTACTTAGTGTACTGACTGCATAGGCTATGTTTGGTCTTGTACAACTCATCAAGTACATTAGACTGCTTATTATTTTGGAGTATTCTACTTGAGAAATACTCTCACATTTATTCTTGGATAAATATAAAGTTAGATCTATTGGAGTTCTGACAGTTCCAGAATTATCTTTATCAAAATTTTCAAGAATATTATCAATATAATGTGACTCGCTTAATACAAGCTCATCTGATTTTCTTGTGATTTAATTCCCAATATAACATCAGCTAGTCTCATGTATTTCATGTCAAGCCTCGAATTCAACATATTTTTAGTAGATTTAATCATCTTATCATTGCTTCTAACAATAAGCATGTCATCTACATACAAGTATATTATGACATATCCACTTTCAGTGACTTTGACATACACGCATTTATCACATTCATTGATTTTGAAAGCATTTGTCATCATGACATTTTCAAATTTCTCATGTCACTATTTTGGTGCTTGTTTTAAGCCATATAATGACTTCACCACTTTACATACTTTCTTTTCTTGTCCTGGAGCTGAAAACCCCTCAGGTTGTTCCATGTATATTTCTTCATCTTAATCTCCATTAAGAAAAACTGTTTTCACATTCATTTGATGTATTTCAAAATTGTGCAAGTCTGCTATTGCAAGTACCATCCTAATAAAATTTATTCTCGTCACAGGAGAATATGTATCAAAGTAATCTAGACATTTCTTTCGTCTATATCCTTTGATAACAAGTCTTGCATTGTCTTTATCAATTGATCCACCAGATTTCATTTTTCTCTTGAAAATCCACCTAGAACCTAAAGGTTTACTACCTTGTGGAATATCCACTAGTCCCCAAGTATGATTTTGTAAGATAGAAACAGTTTCGCTCTTAATAACTTCTTTCTATAGAGGATCATCATTGGAGCTCACCGCTTCTTTGAAAGTTTGGGGTTCACCTTCAAGCATAAAAGTCAAGAAATCTGGACCAAAAGATTTTTCCATTCTTGTTCTTTTACTACGTCTTGGTTCCTCATCAACTTCTTCATATTGGTTTTCACTATCTTTACTAATAGTCTCATGTGTTCGTTTGGAAAAACTCGGTTCTTCCTTAGACTTACATGGAAATACATCTTCAAAAAACAATGCATTTTTTGACTCAATTATCGTGTTCTTTGGCATATCAGAGATATCTGATTTGTACACAAAGAATCGATAAAGCACTACTATTATGTTCATAGCCAATGAAAATGCAATCAACCATTTTGGGTCCTTTTTTTACTTCCTTATGTGGAGGTACTGTCAACTTGACAAGACATCCCTACATTCGCAAGTAATTGCAGAATGACTTTCTTCATTTCCATAATTCATATTAAGTTTTCTCTTCTTTCTTTTTGGGCACCTGTAACACCTCCATAAAATTGAGTTATGACAATTTTTCTCCACATGTGTTACGCACATATATTTCGTACTGTTATGAGTAATAGTCGTAACGAATTTTTCTACGTATTTCTGTATTTCAACTATTTATACATTTCTCCATTTTCTCAAAACTCATTTTTACCCTATTTTGAACCAACTCAAACATTTATTTTAATCTTTTTGTTTTACGTACACTGCACGTGCTTTCAATACACGTGTCGATTAGGTTCGGCCTCAATGGGAAAATGGAGCACCTAACAACACATCTTTTCCGTTACGTGAAATATCTACATTATTAAACATACTTGTGTTTTATTTTGACTATTTTCGTTCTCCCAAATTAATTTTAATATTTTTCACGTGCATTGCATGCAAAATTTTATATATTTTGGTCTCTAAAATTTTCTAAGAAGTAATGCACATTTTTCTTTTCACTTTATTTATTACATTTTGTATTAGTTATTTTTATAAAAATTCATGGGCCTAAAATTTCTTTCAAAGCCCACAAAATTTTAATTAAATAAAAAACTTGCACTACGTGTCATGTGTAATACTCCCACACACATTTTTATTTTAATAAAAAAAAAATATGTGAGTGTACACAAAGTACGTGCATGTGCACACGTGCAATGTGCACACTCCAAAAGTACATGGCCGACTGTTCATTGGTGAGTGGGGTGAGAGGAGTAGGTATAGTGGGTGATTAATTGTAGTTAGTGGGCTAATTAAATCCACACTTATATTTAATTAATTAAACCCCTTTATAAAACTACCTATCCCTTCATCAGCAAAAGAAATCAAACATAACAAAAAAATGGAGTGCTGTGTTGTTCCTTGCTGTTGAAAATTTCGATGGTGTTTTTGCTTGGTTTGGTGGATTTTGGAGTGTTTTTGAAGGGGGATTGCTACTAGGATACTCATCATATGGGTGGGTGATTTCGTGAACTTTCTAAAAGTATGGTAGTATGCTTGTGTAGAAAAACTGATGTTTGAAATTGATATTTTGTATGAATTTTTAGTTGATTGTTGTGATGAATACGGTGTTGATATTTAGAATGTTGGTAGAAATAAAACATGAAAATTATTGTATGCTAAATAGAAGTTTCATCGAGATAAAATTAAGTTGTTAAATTAAATTTCTATTTCAATAGCATGTTGTATGTTGTTAGGCACAATTAATAAACCATGATTAGAATTGAGTATTTGTATGCAGTAAGTTGTTAATTTTGTGCTTAGAAAATTGTGTGGATATTAGAAATGAATTATAAATTTGATGGGAAGGATGGGAGTTTCTAAATAAAAATGCTTTCATGATGTGGTAAAATTTTCTAATCAAAACCTATGAGTATTTGATTATAAAAATAATTATTTGAGTTAGTTTGGATATAATTTGGTGCTAATATGAATAAAATTTGTGGAAAAAATTATTTCTGGAAACTCAAGAATATGTTTTATGAGTAATCAAATTGAGAAAAGAAAATAGACATCGAAAATAGTTGAAAGAGTACAAAATGAGATTTACCAGTAAGTGGTTATATAAATTTCAAACCCTATATGCTTAGAAATCGATTATGGGCTTACTGGGTAGTGACGTGGCTTGTGAGCCCTGTGAATAGCACTTCTAGTCGCGGGTTCGAATCTTGGGAGGGTATTTTTTTTTCTTTCAAAATTTGGTTTTTTTATTAAAAAAACAAAAAAATTATACTTAACATACTGAAGAGACTTTCTATCAATGGCTGCAAGTGGCTTAGTGGTCGGGGCTTGCTGACTTGGGCACTGTCTTGAGTTGGTTGCTGGTCTTGGGTTCGACCTTGGCCATGCACAAGTTTTTGTTTTTATTTATTTTAAAGGGATCTTTGTGTTATAAAGTTTGGGAAGAATTATAAAGATATTTTAAAATATTATTCAAGCTTTAAAAAATAATTCCACAATATTTATAATACATTTGTGAGAATTAGAGGTGGTTTTCACATGAACAAAGGATTGTGATGGAATAAAAAGGTAAGTATGATATTTTTAATACAGAATTTCTAGTGGTTTAATATGAGAGAATGTGCATTAAGATATGTATTTGAATAGTGTTAAAGTGAATAATTTGAGGGTTGTCTACAAGCTTATATTTGACTGAATCGTCTTTTGAAGTTGGTTACTTCATGTTTTATGAACACAAAGAAAATGAATATGAAGAAATTATGAATAAATAATTAAGGTTAGATATAATCTATTTTGATCTCAGAAGTGTGACGATTATTGAAATCTAGAGGCTAGGCGAGACCCTAGGTAACCGACATTTGTGAATAATGAAAATTAGAGAACTAACCAGTGTGGGTTAAGTAACTCTTGAGATGTAGCCAGTTTGGGCTAAATTTCTCTCTTGTTGATTTAAGTCCAGTAGGGTAAGCTAGCTTTAGGTTGTGATGATTTTAAATTAAAACTTAAGGACAGACACTAAGAGAAAATTAAAACTTGGCCATGCACAAGTTTTTGTTTTTATTTATTTTAAAGGGATCTTTGTGTTATAAAGTTTGGGAAGAATTATAAAGATATTTTAAAATATTATTCAAGCTTTAAAAAATAATTCCACAATATTTATAATACATTTGTGAGAATTAGAGGTGGTTTTCACATGAACAAAGGATTGTGATGGAATAAAAAGGTAAGTATGATATTTTTAATACAGAATTTCTAGTGGTTTAATATGAGAGAATGTGCATTAAGATATGTATTTGAATAGTGTTAAAGTGAATAATTTGAGGGTTGTCTACAAGCTTATATTTGACTGAATCGTCTTTTGAAGTTGGTTACTTCATGTTTTATGAACACAAAGAAAATGAATATGAAGAAATTATGAATAAATAATTAAGGTTAGATATAATCTATTTTGATCTCAGAAGTGTGACGATTATTGAAATCTAGAGGCTAGGCGAGACCCTAGGTAACCGACATTTGTGAATAATGAAAATTAGAGAACTAACCAGTGTGGGTTAAGTAACTCTTGAAATGTAGCCAGTTTGGGCTAAATTTCTCTCTTGTTGATTTAAGTCCAGTAGGGTAAGCTGACTTTAGGATGTGATGATTTTAAATTAAAACTTAAGGACAGACACTAAGAGAAGATGTAATAAAACTTGGGGAAATGTAAGTGGGGTGCCTCTATATAGTCTGACAGTGGAATCCAAGACTATAAATCCAGTTTGACAGTGGACCCCGGGACTGTGGTTGCTTGCGATGGAGACGAGCCTTAATTAAATCCGGGACTATGATTAGTTTGACGGTGGACTCCAGAATCATGAATAGTCGAAAGGATTGGAGGTCGTTCTCCAGTGTATATGCGTATACCGAGGCTAGAAGGGCACTTGCAGGATGTTCGCACGACGAGGATTTCCGTATAGCTTGACGGTGGACTCCATGGCTGGAGTACGTACTCGTGGAATGTCTAAAATTTGATTTTGTTATCGAGTAGTTTTGCATGACGAGGGATTAAACCCTTTAATATGGAGTACGTAGGTGCTTACCCTTGGACCTATGTAGAATGGGATGCATAGAATCCGAACAAGTATGCATTAGTGTCATTGTAGTATAACATCTGCATTAGGAATTAAGTCATATCATACATTGACATGTTTAGGATAGTCACTTTTTACACTTTAATATGCATTCAAGTTTGTAGTTGCTAAAGTAAGAGAATCATTATATTACGGTATAGTGAGGATCGCTGTTTTATAACATTGCGTCAGTTGTAAACAACTGACATGCCCAGTGTTTTTCCAGTGCAGGACTTGGATAGAAAAAGGGCATGAAGATGAATTGAAGCTGATGATTATTTCCATGTTGGAATTGTATATCTATCATGTTGTATTCTTTTTAATTTCCGTTGCATTGATATAAAGAACTTATTGTAATGAAAATTTTTCTGGTAAAATTGTACGAATTGAAGTAAAAGATCTTGTTGTGCTACGAATTAAATGTAAATAGAATTCGGGGTGTTACAATTATTCAAAGGTAGTTAGCTAAAATAATAGCTTCTCCCCACAAGTTTGGTAGCAAACTATAACTTATTAATATTGCATTCATCATTTTCTTCGAGGTACTATTCTTTTTCTCAGCAACACCGTTGGAGAGAATAAGGCACTATAGTTTCATGTATAATCTCATGCTAAGTGATGTAGATATTTGCAAGTGGACAAAATCGCACAAGTAATATAGATAGATGAGTAGAGTGTCGAACCCACAGGGACTAGATATTTTACTGAGTACCGATATCGCTAGATGAATCACTATTTGGAAGATCAAATTTTATGAATAATAAAATAACTAAATTACTCTAATCTAATTTAATCTAACTAAATTGGTGAAGAGGGAGAGGGCTGTGAAACTATGAAGCACTTGTACTTTGTTTAATGTTAAAAATAGTTCTAGGGCTCTTGGTTCACCTCGTTTATCACACACACAAATTATAATTCCTTATAAATAAAAATATTATCTTTCCCAATTGTCGACCAAAATCCTAAAGATATTAACCACTCTATCAACGTAGTCTAAAAATTATTCTCAATTAATCATTCGTCTATCCACCAAATTATTAATTGAAAAATTGAATCTCTTAACGGTCACGTCCTCCAATATACGGTCTTAATTTTTATTAATCATAAATTACCTGTTCGGTCTCTTTACGATTTGAAAAATCATACAAATGTCTATCCACCATGTTGTACGCATAAATAATAAAAATTAAAACACAATCAGGAAAAATAGAGTAAAAATAAGAAATTAAAATTTGTGTTCAAAACTCGGCTACACCTTAGTCTCTAGAACAATCAATTCAGTTCATGTTTGGTTTGCTATTAATAAAACAATCGGGTTGCATCAAAAAAATAATTAAAGAAGAAGAAGTACACAAATTATGATAAGACATATATATATATAGATGCACCCTTTTCTTCAAAAATACCGAAAGCAGAAGAAATCACCAAACCGGTTGCTTGTAACCAGATGCTTTGGTCACGTCAGAAGATCAAATCGTTGCCACGTCAGCGTGCTCTGGTTCTGCTGTCACGTCGCCTGGGTCAGCGCGCCAGAGGTCCTGTAGCGCACGTGTCGCGCGCGTGCGGAGAAGAGCAGGTCGCCCACCTGCTTCGCTGAGTCAGCACGTCGCCTGGGTCCGCGCGTCCTGTCGCCCACGTGCCTGTTGTTGAGTCGCCAAGTCAGAGAGAAGTAATTGGGTGCACTTCGAAAACCGCACAGCGGCCCTACTGCCCACACTACTGTTTCTCCTTCTTTCTCTGTTTTATTGTATTTGGTACAGCCGTCACCTCTTCCGTTGTCCCTCTCTCCCTTTGCTTGTATTTATAGAGAACGGAGAGAGAGTTAGGGTTTACACTTTTACAGAATAGTCCTTCTTCTTCCTTTATTTCCTTCTTTTAATTGATCTGAATTTATTTCTTTCTCTTTCTTTCTTTTCTGCCCTTTCTGCCCACCACGTGCTTCTGCATACACAAAATAATACCTGAAATTAGGATTTTTAAATAAAATAAATTTAATTATTTTAAAATTAATTAAACTAACTATATATCATATTAGCGTATAAAAATCCTTTTAAAATTTATTTGTCGCACTTTTAACTCAACAAAACAATAAAATCGATAAATCAATTATTTTACTTTGTTTGTTGATTTTTTCCACAATTCTTTACTTTTTGCATCAAAAATATTATTTCTTCAAAAATAATTAATTAAATGAAATCATATAGAAATAAGATGAATTATAGACAATATCAGCGAAAACAAGCTATTTTAATAGGTAAATGAGTACAAATATTTGCATATAAATTCGACACATCAAATACCCCCAAACTTAAGATTTTGCTTGTCCTCGAGCAAAAAGTAGAATAATAAACAAGGGAATAATAATAGCAGACTCAACCCAACACACCAAGAAATCTTATCATGCAAGCATCAAAATTACAATTAAAAATATAAACAATTGCAAATAAAGTAAAACTAAGCATACCCACTTTCTCCAGTGCAATTATTTATTCATAATTCCCAAAAAAAAAAAATCGCATTTGTCATGCAATTAATGTAATTATAGTATGCAACAACTCAATCTGTGATTATCCCTTCTCTCTACTACAAACCGAGTAGCAAACTAGAGTTTTTTTTTTTTTTTTTTTTTTTTTTTTTTTTTTTTTTTTTTTTTTTTTTTTTAGTCTCTTCTTTAAGTTGTCACTTGCCTTTTTACGCGAATGCAAATCATTTGTGATGAATTCACCCGGTTACTCAACAAGTCACAAACTTAAAGTGCTTTGCATACTCATATTTCAAGTTGCTGTTCTACGTAAGTGTAGACATTTGTGATGAATACCCCTAGTTACTAAGCAACTCAAAACATTGGAGTAGATTGACTTTATTCATTTTTTTTTTTCATTATTACTCTATTTACTTAAACTCTGTTTAGGACTAGGTTAAAGGAGATAATCACAAGAAAAAGCATCACATTTGTTTTTTTTATATATAATAGCATGACCCACACAATTTTGTAAGGAATTTTGAAACTCAATAATCCTAAAGTAAATAAGTATGCTTAATATTGCTTTATAAAAAAAATTGTTTATACCAAAAAAAAAATTGTTTCAATGCTTATCACAATAAAGAACTCAAAAGTGTAAAGGTAAGCCTAATTGAAATCCTTTTTAAAATTTTGTTTTTCTTTTCTAAAATAATAAAAATAAATTTGTAAACCATCCCCCCAAACTTAAATGTCACATTGTCCTCAATGGGAAAGAAAAAGAAAAACAAAAAGACTGCAAAAAGTTTAGAATATCTCCCCTGATTCGTCTTTAAATTTCTGCACGCGCAGCCTTCAGTATTTTGGCGATATCTGGAGCTGTAGATGTCGAAATGGGCTGAATTTTTTTTTGCTGGAAAGCTAAGACAATTGTCTACAACTTCTCTTTGAATCAGTTTTCCAGATTTTGACTCTAAACTGCTCAAAAACAGCCATCAATGCAGGTGTTCAAAACAGCTCCGCCCGGCGACTTTCAAAATTGATGCAATCCTACAAAATAAAATCAAAATAAAATAAACTAAAATATAAATCAAAACTAAATGCAATAAAATAAAACATGGGTTGCCTCCCAAGAAGCGCTAAGTTTTAAGTCTTCAGCCAGACATGGGGGTGAGATGGTTAAGTAACGCCAAGATCCAACAACATTAACACATCCTTTCTAATTTTTCTCTTTTGATGTGGATCAGGTTCAAGCTCTAGTTTGAGGCGTTTCCTTTTAGATGATGATGTCTTTGATTCCCCCACCTCTTTGAATTTATGCTGCAAAAATGAATAAATTGAAGGTTCAGCATCCAAATACATTACATGTTCAAAAATATTTTCTTTTTCAGATTCAAAATTTGTTGAATTTGTTGGACATACTTCTATAGGTGATTTTTCAAATTTAGCCTTATGTTTTTCGCCCACAATTAAATGAGTTTCACTTACTTGAATAGATGACTGTTCTTCAGGAGGAAAATTTATGGAATTAAAAATATCAAAAGTTACTTGCTCATGCTGAATTTGTTCCTCCACACTTTGTTCAATCTCACTTTGCTTTTCAACCACATTATGTTCTTCATTTTCTTCTTGTGGTTGTTCAATTGTCCTCCCACTTCCTAGTGTTATAGCCTCAACATGCTCCTTGGGATGGACAACTGTGTTGCTTTGCAATGTTCCTGCAGTTTTTTCATTAAGAATATTTGAAATTTGACAAATTTTTACCTCAAGATTGTGAATTGAAGCCGAAGTTGAATTTGCAATATTTTGAATTGTCGAATCTGTCTTTTGTATGTATTGCATGAACACCTCTTCTAATGTCGGCTTCTTTTCTTGCTGTGGAAAAATTTGAGGTGGTATAACTGCTTCTTGATTGTTGTTCCATGGATAATTGGGGGTGTTTCTCCATCCTGAATTGTATGTGTTTCCATAATGATTGTTTTGCATTTGAAAGTTTGACACAAAATTTTCTTGTATAGCATTTGATGGAGCAAAAGGGTTCCCCACTTGACAATCTGAACTTATATGATTTCCTGCACAAAGATCACAAATCATATTAGATTGCATAACATTAAAATTCATATTTTCTACTTGTTCATATAAAATATCATTTTTTGTATATAAAGTAGAAAAAGGATCAAGTTCACAAATTCCAGCCACTTTTCTTGGCATCGTTCTCTCTGAAGACCACTGGTAATGATTTGATGCCATCTCCTCTAAAAGATCATAGGCTGCTTGGTAAGTTTTGCTCATCAGTGCACCACCAGCTGCTGCGTCAACGATAGATCTATGTGTAACTCCCAAACCATTATAGAATGTTTGCATTTGCAGCCATTTTGGTAGTTCATGATTAGGACACTTTCTCAATAACTCTTTAAACCTTTCCCATGCATCATACAAAGACTCGGTCTCAAATTGAGTAAATGTGCAAATATCATTTCTTAGCCTTGCGGTCTTTGCTGCTGGAAAATACTTGGCTAGAAATTTTTGTGCAAGTCCCTCCCAAGTAGTAATACTACCTGGCGGTAGATAACGTAGCCAAGTCTTCGCCTTATCCTGTAATGAAAAAGGAAAGAGTGTTAATCTAATTGCATCATTTGATACTCTGTTGTGTTTGAAAGTGTCACAAATTTCTAGAAAATCTGCAATGTGAGCGTAAGGATCCTCGTGTGGTAGTCCCCAAAATTGAACAGTCTGTTGAATCATTCGAATCATCGCCGGTTTAATTTCAAAATCGTTAGCTTCAATAACCGGCTTCTTTATGCTTGACTCATACATTGAGGGCATAGCATAGTCTCTCAAAGGCCTATTCTCATCGTTCGCCATGACAATGTACGTGTATGTCCTGCAATATAAGTATCGAAAAAGAAAGAAAAAAATAGAAAAACTAAAAAAAAAACTAAAATAAGAAAAATAAAAATATATATAAAAAAAAAAAAAAGTAAAAGTTAGTCAAAAGAAAATAAAGATGTAAAATAATAATAAAATAAAAATAATTACAAGAATCCAAACTAGCAATAATCTAGCAATTTTCAATATCAATAAAAGAATAACTAGTCCCCGGCAACGGCGCCAAAAACTTGATGTAGATATTTGCAAGTGGACAAAATCGCACAAGTAATATAGATAGATGAGTAGAGTGTCGAACCCACAGGGACTAGATATTTTACTGAGTACCGATATCGCTAGATGAATCACTATTTGGAAGATCAAATTTTATGAATAATAAAATAACTAAATTACTCTAATCTAATTTAATCTAACTAAATTGGTGAAGAGGGAGAGGGCTGTGAAACTATGAAGCACTTGTACTTTGTTTAATGTTAAAAATAGTTCTAGGGCTCTTGGTTCACCTCGTTTATCACACACACAAATTATAATTCCTTATAAATAAAAATATTATCTTTCCCAATTGTCGACCAAAATCCTAAAGATATTAACCACTCTATCAACGTAGTCTAAAAATTATTCTCAATTAATCATTCGTCTATCCACCAAATTATTAATTGAAAAATTGAATCTCTTAACGGTCACGTCCTCCAATATACGGTCTTAATTTTTATTAATCATAAATTACCTGTTCGGTCTCTTTACGATTTGAAAAATCATACAAATGTCTATCCACCATGTTGTACGCATAAATAATAAAAATTAAAACACAATCAGGAAAAATAGAGTAAAAATAAGAAATTAAAATTTGTGTTCAAAACTCGGCTACACCTTAGTCTCTAGAACAATCAATTCAGTTCATGTTTGGTTTGCTATTAATAAAACAATCGGGTTGCATCAAAAAAATAATTAAAGAAGAAGAAGTACACAAATTATGATAAGACATATATATATATAGATGCACCCTTTTCTTCAAAAATACCGAAAGCAGAAGAAATCACCAAACCGGTTGCTTGTAACCAGATGCTTTGGTCACGTCAGAAGATCAAATCGTTGCCACGTCAGCGTGCTCTGGTTCTGCTGTCACGTCGCCTGGGTCAGCGCGCCAGAGGTCCTGTAGCGCACGTGTCGCGCGCGTGCGGAGAAGAGCAGGTCGCCCACCTGCTTCGCTGAGTCAGCACGTCGCCTGGGTCCGCGCGTCCTGTCGCCCACGTGCCTGTTGTTGAGTCGCCAAGTCAGAGAGAAGTAATTGGGTGCACTTCGAAAACCGCACAGCGGCCCTACTGCCCACACTACTGTTTCTCCTTCTTTCTCTGTTTTATTGTATTTGGTACAGCCGTCACCTCTTCCGTTGTCCCTCTCTCCCTTTGCTTGTATTTATAGAGAACGGAGAGAGAGTTAGGGTTTACACTTTTACAGAATAGTCCTTCTTCTTCCTTTATTTCCTTCTTTTAATTGATCTGAATTTATTTCTTTCTCTTTCTTTCTTTTCTGCCCTTTCTGCCCACCACGTGCTTCTGCATACACAAAATAATACCTGAAATTAGGATTTTTAAATAAAATAAATTTAATTATTTTAAAATTAATTAAACTAACTATATATCATATTAGCGTATAAAAATCCTTTTAAAATTTATTTGTCGCACTTTTAACTCAACAAAACAATAAAATCGATAAATCAATTATTTTACTTTGTTTGTTGATTTTTTCCACAATTCTTTACTTTTTGCATCAAAAATATTATTTCTTCAAAAATAATTAATTAAATGAAATCATATAGAAATAAGATGAATTATAGACAATATCAGCGAAAACAAGCTATTTTAATAGGTAAATGAGTACAAATATTTGCATATAAATTCGACACATCACTAAGCACAAGTTTCAACAAATGGCGATTCATACTCTCTAGCTCGATCACTTCTTAGTACGATAATTTTCTTGTTGAGTTGATTCTCAACTTCATTTTTATAGAGAACAAATTTCTCTGTCGTTTCGTCTTACTTTTAAGCAAATACACATACAATATTTTGCGTTATCATCAATAAATATAACAAAATATTTATTACCACCTCTTATTTGTATCATTTTCAAATCACAAATATCAGTGTGAATAAAATCAAAGAGGTTCAGTGTTTCTTTCAGCACTTTCAAACAATGATCTTGTCAGTCAACACAAGTTTTACACTTATATTTGGAATCAATTTGGAATGTTGGTATATGATTCAAGTTAATTAGTTTACGCAAAGTATCATAATTAACATGTCATAGTCTACCATGCCATAAATTGGAAGACTCAAGCATATAAGTAGAAGATATAGCTTTATTGATATTCTTGACCATGGTCATTACATTGAGTTTAAACATTCCACAACTCATATATCCTCTACCAACATACATTCCACTCTTCGACAAATTTTTTTTTGTTTGACTCAAACACTAAATAAAATTCGTGATTATTAAGCAACGAACCAGATACCAGGTTCTTACGGATTTTAGGAACATATGCAACATTGTTCAGAGTTAGTTCCTTCCCAGAAGTCATCTTTAAGATCACCTTGCATTGGTCCTTGATTTTTGAAGTGGTCGAGTTTCCCATAAACATCTTCTCCCTATTCTCTAATGGTTGGAAAGTGAAGAACATATTCCTGTTGGAGCACACTTGTCGAGTAGCTCCACTGTCAATCCACCATTCCTTGGGGTTTGAACCCATCAAGTTCACCTCCGAGAGCACAACTGAGAGGTCGAGTAGCCCGTTGAACTTCTCAAGTTTCTCCCTATGGGAGACTGAGATAGGTACAACAGTTGGCATTGGCACTTGTGCCACATCAGCAGTTGGTAATTTGATCATTTCAGCCTCAACAACATTCTCCGATGAAGTTGTCATTTTGAATCTGAAAACACACAACACGAGTGTAAATTTTCAGAATATAAAAGAAAATAAAAGGAATGCTTAAAAAATCAAGGAAATGAAAATTTATTTTAAGTTTATTACAAGACTTGTTTAGAAATATCGTTTGCAATAAAACCAAGTATGACTAAAAGGCACAAAATCGGAGAAGAAGTAGAGGGAGAAAAACTACAAATAAAAAGGAAAAAAAATAAATAAAAAAATTACAAACCAAACAATTTATGTCGAGGCTTTACCACATAATATTCTTAAAACATATTTTGCCTCGTCCAGGTGCTGGAATTTATGTAAGCGTCTGTATCCCAGGATGCAATGACAATAGAGTTGACGCAGGCATCACGTTACGTTCTCGAATTGGACAGCGTTTGAAATCTATCACCGAACGACCGAAGAATGGAACTTGACTAGAAGCACAAAACAAAGAGAGGGAGAGAAGAGTTTCTGGTGTGTCGACTCTAAAGAGAGGGGACCTCTATTTATAGGGCCAGGGTGAAAATCGTAACGACAAACAAATCATTGACTGCATCCACTGTAACAGCAGACAACTCCTTTAATGCACCGAATGCAACGGCAGACAGAAGCTTGAATACACCACTGTAATGGGTGGGGTTCAGTAGGTCTGGCATTCATGTCTGCAGGACGTGCGGGCGCACACAAGCCGCATGTAATCCGATCCAACATTTGCACCTCCCCTCCCGTGCGAGAGAGAGCCTGTTGGCTTACTATCTTATAATGCCAAGAAAGATATTATTATATATCCTTTTCTAATTCCTTTGGTTTTTCCGATGTGGGACTAAAATCTCTCAACTCATTTTCAGAAATGAAACCGTCTCACTTTGACAGACAATTTCTCATTCACCCGATAACCGTTTTGAGTAAGTAAATATATGATTTTGATCTCGTTCTAAAGGAGAACACAAATCCATCAGGATCTCTCACTAATTCATATAGAATCTTACAAAAAAATTACTTCAAAACTGGTTCTTAAGAAATGCATTTTCTAACAGTGGTTTATGTTGCTTCTGTTGTTTTGCTGAAAGCTAATCAGGTCCTCTATTGACTTCATAGGGAGTTTTTTCAGCTGCTATTACCATTACAACCTGGTGATATTTTGTATTCCAGTCTGTATCTGACTTCAAATTTGTGGTTTCTGCTGTTCTTTGTTTATCTATTGATCGAAATTGTAATATATTTGTAATCACTTATTGATACTTTTAATTGTAAGACCTTTTTATTAATTTTAGTTTTGTATCCTGGAGTTCTTTAGAACTTTATCCTTATTATAAAAAAATAAAATAAAAAAATTACTCTTGCATCTTAGAAAAAACCCTTTTTTTTTATTATAAAAGAATAGAGTAGGAACGACTCCAATCACCAAACATATTATTACTAAACAACAAAATGTACAATATAGATATTTACAAGAAGTCAAACGAAGAATAATCACATCATAGTACATTAAAATAAAAGGGCAAGTAGGCCCTAAAAGACAGATAACAAGTATGTCAGAGCAAAAAAAACCATACAAAGCAGCGACAAAAAAAGAGGCAGCATAACACACAAGACATCACAACGTAGATTAACCAGCACAAAAGCAACAACCAAAGCAGTGATAGCAAAAGAACAAAAGTCGTGAATCAACAACCTTAGCAAAAACCTTTGTTACTATTTTGTATTTTTTTAGTTCGAAGATAATCACAACGGACCATCCGGAAAATTGATTACCATTGCAGTTCAACCATAAGTAATTTCCTAATTAATTATGACTATGGAGTAATTATATTTATATCTATATCTTATACTAATAGGAAAGAGAGTTTATCTCCTTTCCCCTTTCTCTATTTTGAAATGAGGAAAGGAGAGTAAAAATAGGGATTCCTATTTAACTAAAACGTGCACTACACATGATTTTTATTTTATTTTAATTTAAAAGAAAACCCTAATCCCTCAAACACAGTCTCTTTCCCTCTCATTTTCCCAACCTCACAATGTTGGATATATAGGTATATTCTCACTATATGAATAATATTATGTGTAATATTATTTCTATGGGTAACATGTGTGTTACACGTACTAATTGTATGAATATCAGAACGCGGGTTGAGTGGGTTGAGAACCCAGTATCCATACTAGTATTTATCTTATAAATACTGGCTTGTGATAGTAGTCTAGGTATTCCAATTTTGATACCTAGGGTAAATATCTCAGCACCTTAGTCTAGGATATTAACCCTAAATTCTACTGTTATAATTTCTCATAATCTCTAATAATCTAGAGATATTTATAAATTAATTTTGAGATTAAGAGAACGATCGTCGAAATCTAATCGGGTCGTCCAAGTGCCCATTTGTTGAACTCGGCAGCTGCAGCCGCTGGTCGCCATCGCTGGGTGCTGCCTCTGGACGTCGACGCAGCCACCGCCGCCGATGGGCAACGCCTCTGCTGGCGTCGCCGCGATCTGACCGCCGCCCCCTCGCCAGGCGCTGCACCCTTATCGAACCCCTTTTCTCCTCGATCTCTGTGTGAGATCGTTTGAGGGGATCAGATCCAGTCGTCGAAATCCAACCATCGCCGCCCCTGGGCGTCACCTCTGCTAGCGTTGACAGCGCCGCCACTGACCACCGACAACCCCTTCTCACATCCCCACATGTGAGATCGAAGGAGAAATATGAGACAACTCAGATCCCATTTTTTGATTGGACGTTTTTTGGTGTTTGGTGTTTGGACTATTGGAGCAGATCCAGTCAAACAGCTGCTCTATTGGTTGGAGATTGCTGTTTGGTGTTTGGAATGTTGGAGCAGATCCAGATTCAGATCCATTCCAACAGCTTCTCTGCTGGTTGGAGATTATTATTTGGTGTTTGGACTGTTTGAGCAGATCTAGATTCAGATCCAGTCCAACAGCTGCTCTATTGGTTGGAGATTCACTACAAAATAAAACGTCTATCCCGGCAATTCTATCCTGGTGTTTGGTAGAAGCGTTAGGGTAGACATTTAGAAATGAAGCAAAAAAAAATATACCCCATTCTATACCGGCGTTCATAGAAAATGCCAAGATAGAAATAGGCTATAACGACGTTTTATTGCATAAACGCCGCAATAGGCCTAAAAATTTCCAACCTACGCTTCCCCCTCCCCCAATTTTCATTTCCCCCTCTAATTTACTTTTCATTTCCCGGCCTCTAATTTACTCTCTCTCTCTCTCTCTCAAAACCCTATCTCAAATCCCTCGCCAATTCCTTGCCATCGTCGCTCCCCCCTCCAGCCGCACGCCTCCCTTGCTCTTTGATTCCCGATCCCGACCACCCATCATCACCATCATGACCATCATCTTCTCCCCCTTCCATCGAAACCCAACTCAAACTCCATCATCCTCACCTCCATCGTCAGCTCCGACTTCCATTCCAAATCCTCCCTTTCATTCTCGAACCCTAACCCCTTTTCTCCGTCAATTTCATTTATGGTAAGTTTTTGCCTCCTCTTTAATTCATGTTTTTGGATGTACCCGAAAATGGGTGGGGATTGGTTTAGGTGCAAGGTAAGTGTTTGATATAATGTCACTATGGATCTATCATCCATTTTGTTGTGGTCTATCGACCATTTTTTCTTTTCTTCGTCTTTTTGACTAAAAATGTGATTCTTGATATGCTTGTGTGAAATATAGTCTACAAATGTGATTCTTGATATCCATTTTTTCTTTTCTAGCGAATAGCTAAATAAATCTCATTTATATTGGTTATCTTCTTTCTTGTTACAGTGTTGCATAATCTTTAGGAAACTCAACTTTGTAATTCAAATGCCGAAGTTAATGGTTTTCAATTCAAGTAGAGGTATGTTATAAACTTTTCCTGTAAATTTCAATTCAAGTAATGGTTAAAGGCTTTGTTGTTGTTGACTCGTAAGATTTTCTGCTCTAAATATTTATAGTTCGTACTCATGAACAACTTATTGAATGCTCCATTTGGCATTGGTTCTGGATTACATTTTCTATTATCCATGGAAATTGGTCCTTAAGTTGTAAGACAATAAATCAGTTTGTCTTCTAACTTCATTGTCGTAATTTTTTGCATAGTATCATCATATATAGTGGTCTGCTTTCATGATATTTTGCATGCATCTGTTTATATATGCATGTGTACACATGTACTCATAAGCATGCTTTTGTTCTGTAGTTCTTACAAACAGAAGAGGAGAAACTTTGATGAGAAAAATCATTTCAAAACATGGAAAACGTCAGTCACGTAGGGAATAGGAAGAAAGGACAATCAAACTATGGGCAGTATATATCAACAAGTCAGTACACGAACACATTCCCTCACTTCTAAGCAAATGGACTTGTTATTTCATTTCCAAGCATTTTATCATCCACTACATTTCCTTTACATATATGTCATAAATGGCGTCAAGACTTTGGTGTATCAGGATTGTCCGAAGAATCTTTGAAGAGCATATACGGAGCAGGAAAAGCCTATGTGCACGACTTCTTTGACATCAATGGTAGACCAATGCTTGTGGTAGTGGCATCCAAACATTTTCCATCGGTAGGCATCATTTCGCTCACATGCATTAGAATGTCCTGGAACCTCCGTTATTGCTGATACATGATCACTCTTATATATTTACTATTACAATGCTCACTTAGTCCTAGTTCCTTCTTTAGATTTTTGACCCTTTAACATATCTAGGATGGTGTCTCGTGCTTTTAGACATATCTGGTTTAGTATAGTTTCGAGGATATGTTATCCTTCACTGTTCTAGCGTAAAATTGCTACATTACAATATTGCTATCGTATACAATTACAGTTTGAATGTTGAGTTGTTTTCCGCGAATCGCTAGTTTGCAATGTAGCGGTGATCCTGTGTGGTTGCTTCATCAAGCTGAAATATGGAAGTACAAGTCTCTTCATATTTTGGTGTTTTAGCCAAGGGCCTGGACAGAGAAAATTAGCTTTTTACGGGAATTATGAAAACTAAAATATTAAAAGTAATATAAAAATAGTAGAAATTTCTGATTATTCAACTAAAGCCAAATTGCAGATAGAAGAATTGAAAAACTGGATCAATTATAATTATAGAAATATTTATGGAATGAAAATTTTGTGTTCCAGATGAATGTAGTGCATTGTGCCAACAGATTTATTTTATGCAATGAACTATTTATAGATAACATGCATAATTCAGAGGTGATTTTTCGTTCAGAAACATGGGTATCATGGTATATTCAACTCTAATGCTTCATTTTCTGCATCAGTTACTGTCATAACTTTTAGCTACTAATTGTTGTCAAAATGTACATCATGTTGTAGGCTTTTATTAATTATACTATACATTTCAGTAGATTATTACCATTACAGTAGATTATTACCTGTAGTTAATACTACCTTGTTAGTTATATAATTTTGCATACCATTTGTGATTTCAGCTTGGTATTAACTCTAGATGTGTTGTCTGGACTTCAATCTTGACATATCTGAGTATTTTATGTCTGAGTATTTTATGTTGTTTATGATTACAAGTTATAGACAATACTTTAGCTATCAATTTATGTTGTCGACTTTTGCCATGACATTCGTATTTATCTGTTTATTGCACTTATTTTGTAGGCCAGGCTGGTGCACCCAGATAAAAATCCCGGAGATCCACAGGCTGCGTATAATTTTCAGGTGTGAAACATGGGAGTATTTATTGATACTCTGAACTACTTGTTTAATAATAAAAGGAAATGATGTAGTAGATTCTAGATTAAATTGTGCACACATTTTTTTCTTATTCCTGTAAGGTGATCTTTTTGGTTTTATTAACTGAAAGATGTTCATTTTGTCAATCAATCACAAGAAAATAACACTTAAGCTGTAACCAATAATCCTGATGTTTACAGTTCAGTGAATGTCCTTTTGTAACCATAGGAAGTAGGGAAACAACCAGTTATCAATTGGAATTCAATTTTCATGAAGTTTCCTTTTGAGTCACTTAATATATTTTGTAGTCTATTGATAGGTGCACAGTGCACTGTTGTTTGACTAACTCAACTAGGAGTTATTTTTGTTTACAGTGTGTTCATGTAACTTCTTCTATAGGTACTTGGAGAGGCTTATCAAGTCTTAAGTGATCAGGGAAAACGCGAGGCATATGATATGCATGGAAAAGAGGCCGTTCTTCTGTATGTTCTCAAACATATGCTAATATGAATATTATTTATCAACAATAATACTGAAATAGCTTCTGGAATTAACATGGGGTGGAATATATAATTATTAATAACAAGTTCCTTAGTGCCTATGATGTTGTTCGTTTAATAATTTAACTCCATTATTCCAGGGATTCCATGGTTGATCCTGATACTGTATTTGGGATGCTTTTCGGAAGTGAATATTTTGAAGATTATGTCAGAGAATTGGCTTTAGCAAGCATGGATTTGAGGAAGAATCAGTTGCCCCTGAAGTTGGCAGGCAAAAAATCCAGGTGAAGATGAAGGTAACTGCATTTGATAATGATAATAAATGGTTTTGATACTTCTTTTCTTGTAAGTAATCGTATTTATTACATAGAATCTACAGTTTGTGTAATTGTTATGTGAGAACTGATTCCTAAAATTTGCTTAAAGCTGGTTTAGTTAGTCAGTTTAATGTTTATGCTAAGGCAAACAGCCACAGAATAGAAGTAAGATTCTTATCTTTCTATATGAGTATCATTACTATCATAAGTAGAGAGTTGGGATGTGGCTTTGTGGACATGTGGAAGTTGCTTTGAACATATGTAGTCCACATGCTCATCTTTATTTTGCCTTCTAACTAAGCAAGCAACAGTGGAAATTGATAACAACTCTATGACATTGCAGAACTATTGCTAGTTTGCTACAACGATCATAAAGACATGTGGAGGTATGTTATAAACTTTTCGTGTAAATTTCAAGGAGACTCATCTAATTGTGATGTTAATGATATTCAATTGGAGGTATGTGGATTTGTGCTCTTTTTCTTCTTTTGTTTGACAAATTGAAGATGAAATATTTATGTTTTTCTACAAGGCCAGCGGATTCCATCGGTTTCCAGTCACGCACATACACTAGGGCAAAATAACGATGGATTTGGAAGCAACACTGGACCACACGAGGAGACTCCCCCAACCTAGTTTGTTGGATTTGGACTTTTTTTGAAAAAATATTTTGCAGGAATCATATCTATGTTTTGTAATAACTAAGTGTTGTACAACTTATACATTTGACACTCGTTGTATGTTAGTTTATATGTGTTAGATATTTTGTTTTCTATTGAGTTATTGTTTTTTGTGATATGTGATGTCTTTTGGTTGTTGATTATGATGTTATTGTTGATTTTAAGATTTAAGTATTTAAATTTAATATGATTACAGGTATTTGTAATATGCGATTAATTACAGGTTTTTCAATTTGAAATTTTATAATAAAATGCAAAAAAAAAATGTAAAGCTATCCCGGCGTTTAATAGAAAACGTTCTCATAGGTATAGATTCTATGAATAATTCACTCTATTGCGGTGCTGGAAAAATGCCGCCGTAGGGTATGCCAATATTTCAGTACAGGCTATCCCTGTATTTTTGAAGCACCGCTATAGCTCCTCTTTTTTTAAAAATAAAACGAAAATCCAACTATAACGGCATTGGGGAAACACCGTTATAGGTTGACCCCCTGTAGCGGCGGCATCGATAAACGCCGCGATAGCCCATATAGCTATAACGACGCACGCTGCAACGGTGCTTTCGGCGGCGAATTTATAAGCGCCGTTATGTGCTATAATGGTGCCAAAAAACGCCGCTATAGCCGTGTAAAAGCGCCGCTAAAGCCTTTGCGTTTTGTAGTGATTGTTGTTTGGTGTTTGGACTGTTGGAGCAGATTCAGATCCAGTCCAACAACTGCTTTATTAGTTAAAGATTTGCTGTTTAGTGTTTGGACAGTTGGATCAGATCCAGATCTAGCCCAAAGGAATCAGATCTGGATCTAACCAGTGGAGACAATCCATTGGGTATTGTTTTGTGTTCCGTATTTGGGGAGAAGAATGGATCTACTGTAGTGTATTTCCAATTCTGATCTAAATTAAAGACAAGTTCTTCACTAAATTTAAATTGTTATTTAATTATTTGTTTGAATTTTGTTGCTAAGTGCTAAAGTTCAAAACTGTATTATGCATTGTTTAATTAAATACAAATTTGAATAACTGCTTTGGCTACGTGTTAAGCATCAAATATTTATTTTGATAAATTATAGGCTTTGACTATAAAATTGAATCTCCAATTAAAATGCTGTAAATTAGATAGTGCTAATAATTTGTGTAATTGGTTAATCTTTAACAATTTGATGAATGTAGGAACTTCAAAGTTACTTATAAATTTTGTGTATTGAAGACGATGGATTTGCATCACGGTATGACAAGTCTGCACTACGCAGACTTCTCCATCGAATTTGGAAAACACTTATAACTTGAAGTGTCGGTATGATCTACTCTAATCTTTCTTAGTATTTTCATGTGATGAATGTGTTAACGTTGTGTGCGTTTGATCACATGATTGGGAATTTTAGATCATAGTTATCTCGCCCTGAAAAATAGCATGTTTAGGGTTGTTAAGTGCTTTATCATACTATGTGTATAGATATTTGACAAATCCATTGTTTGCAGTTTGTGTGAGATTACATATTTGCTTCTCTAATAATAAAATAATAATAATTTGATGTATAAGGTGTACAACAAATGTTTGTAACTTAGGAGAGAGCATCTCTTAATGTATGATATGACTCCATTAGTTACGTTTTGTTCTTTCTCGTTCATTCTACTGTGTGTGCAAAGTTGAATTATATATGTTAGTCATTATCTTATTTAGCGTTATGAAGATGATGAAGAACGAATAAAGGAAAGAACTCTTCGCTCAATGTATTTGAGCAAGTGGACATTGTTAGAATCACTAGAGAAAGAAAATAGTTTTGGAAAATATGGTAGAGTAATTATGTATTAACTCATATTGTTATCATTTTATAATGTGCAAATCATAGTGAATGGCATATGTAAGTTGAGTTTAACAAACGAAGCAATTGACAATAGTAGTTCTAATTGGTGTAGTCCTTGAATACGGCATAATAGGCTAGGATATGTGAACTATATGTTAAATTGTTTATTCTTGTTAAAACTCATAACTTTGCCTAATGACATCTCAGTAAATATGACAATTGTGAAATTTGTGCTCAGATTATGATCACTAAAAAAAACATTTAGTATGGTCTCTAGGAGCACACAACTTCTTGAATCAATACATTCTGATATTTATGATCTCAGTAGCTTTGTGACTATGTGAGATAATTGTTGGTCAAAAGTGTTTAATCGCTTTTGTAGATAATTAATATAAGTCTATCATATATATGAAGAATGAAGCACTTGTTATTCTTAATGAATTAAAAATCTAGTTAAATGCTAAAAATCAAGGGTTCAGATTTGATAGAGGTAGTGAGTATGTTTTAACAATTTTAAGAGAAGTTTGCATTTGGCATAATCTCTAGTGCACTTTATTTACAACAGTCAAAACGGTATTGATAAAAGTTAGAATCAAACACTTAGTGAAACGTTAAATTCTATAATATTGATCGTTGTTTGTCTTGGGTAATTATAAGTAATGTTGTATTATTAATCATATCTCTAATGCATTACTACACTCTAAATTGAATACACCTTGTAGATCATGGAATGAAAACACAAATAATTTTGTTAAATTGAAAATTTGTGTTGTGATACATTTGTTAGAGTACATAACCCTAGAAGACCTAAAGTAAGACCTACAACAAATATTTGTGTGTTTAGAAAGTGCAGAATATAGTTCTGTGGACAGATTTTGGATCTATCTAATTTGAGTTAGAAGAATCTAGACTTGCAAAGTTCTTTGAGGATGTATTCATCAAAGATAAATGTATGAAATGATCTAGTTCTACAGACACGGTCAATGATTCACAGTTGGAATCAAGAACCAGCCTTACTGACACTTAAAACTTCAATGGTAAATGAGCCAAGAAGAGTCTTTAGTAGAAAAATGAGATGATTTTGTGTCATACAATAATACTTTAAATTAGTTGATCTGCCGAAATTGGCTAAAACTATAGTAAGTGGGGTTTTGTAGAAGAAACTTAATTTTGGATTGTTTAGTAGCAATTTTAATGCATTTTAGTAGCTAATAGATTGACTGAGAAAAATGGGGTAAATTTATTTGATGTCTACTCACATGTTTGTCATATTGCTACAATTAGTATTCTTCTTACCTTTACATCTATTGAAAATTTTGTTATTCATAAAGGATATTTAAACAGTTTTGTACTAAAAGTTTTGTACTTGAAGTTTTGTACTGAAAATTTTTGTACTTAAAGTTTTGAACTAATATGTTTAGTGAACAAGATTTACAATTTAGTAAAATCATTGTATGTTCTTAAAACATGTATAGCCGACGAATATATAAGTTGACAAATTTCTTAAAGATCCTAGTATATGAATCAAGTAATTCAGATCAGTGCCTTTAACTTTGTGGTGTGTCAAATATAGTGGCTATTATTTACTTGTTCTATTGACATGCCTGTTCTTGGAAGTGACATCTCTATTACAAATGAAGTTAAAATTATGCTATCCAAAGAATTCAACATGAAAAACCTAGGTATTGACAGTATTGTGGACACCATAGGTATAAGGCTGAGTTTCGGTTGGCAAGAGATAACTCTTAGTCAAACTCATCAAATCAAAATGTGTTTCAAAACTGGGGATATAGTGACTGAAAGTGTGTTTTGAAACACCTTATGATTATGATAAAAGGTTGACACCTAATGATGGTGCAACTATGAGACATGAAGATCATTCTAAAGGAATTGAAAGTCTCATGTATACAAAGATCTGCACTAGAATAGACATAGCCTTTGGAGTAGGTATGATCTGCAGATTCACTAATAATCCCATACACATTTGAGTGCCCTTAAAAGGCTAATGAGATACCTGAGTGGTACTCAAGAGTTTGTTTTGTGCTATTCTAGTCATTCTTCGAATGAATGGCTGATCCGATGCATTATGATGCTCAGAATTTAGTAAAAGTCGATAACTAGTGGATATGTGTTTACACTAGGAGAAACAGAAATGCTATGGAAATTAAAAGGCAAAACAGGTACTGTGCTATCATCCATGAAATCAGACCTCTATGTGTTATCCTCTGCAGGGGAAGATGCTGAGTGGATTGAAGAAATTGTTGCTAGTCATCCATTAAGAAGTTTAAGTAACTCTCTAAATCTGTTATGCGACTATCAAGCTACAATGCACTGTAGCTCATAACTCACTCTATAATAGTTAGAGGAGTATATTAGAGCTGAAAGAAGCCTAGTTGAACTTTTTCATAAATAAAGTGCAATTGAAATAAAGTATCAAAAGTGCTAAGAGACTTGAAAGTGATCTAATTATCAAAACTGTGGGGGAAATGGAGTTAAAAGCTATTGAGTCAAAGCTTCTGTTGTGCAGAATACGAATGGACCACCAATCAAAGAGAGAAATAGCGAAGAAAAACAGAAAACAAACAAACACAAGGACACAAAGATTTAATGTGGTTCGGCAAAACAAGTGCCTACATCCACGGGGCGGTTGGGGTTTCTTCTTCAAATAATCACCAATGGGTGAAACAAACCCTCACAGAGATGACGGCTGCAAAATCCGAATAGAGGTCTATTATTTTACAAAACCCTAACGAATGTATTTATAGGGAGACTACTGGGCCTTTCGAAATGGGCCTTTTCTAGTTCACAAACCCGCCTACAGTCGACTGGTCTTCTTACCAGTCGACTGGTCTTTAGTTCTGGACAGTTGACTGAGACACATCTTCAGTCGACTGCTGCTGCTGTATCCTTAGCCTTTGAAACTTCTCTTTGGACAGTCGACTGGTTCCCATAGTCAGTCGACTGATGTACTGGAACTTTCGATTGCTGGAGATACGATGGATATAAACAAACTGAACCAGAATCGAGCCATTATCCAACAATCTCCACCTTGGCGAGATCTTCCAAGTAGCCCAAGCAATCTCCAAAAATACTCCAAAACAAATGCTCATCACCAAATGTAACAACAAACAAACTCCACCTTAGTATGATATCACATACTAACCAAACGAATAGCGAAGCACCATTCCAACCGCCCATTCCAAATCATCAAGCATGCAAAATATTAGCCAGGTTCATGCAATGCTTGAACTTGGCTGCCCCAACAATTTTAGTCAACATATCAGCAGGATTATCAGCTGTCCCAATCTTCACCAGAAGAATATCACCATCCTTTATCAAATCACGCACAAAATGATAACGGACATCAATATGTTTGGTCCTCGAATGATGAACTTGGTTCTTCGCTAAATGGATAGCACTCTGACTGTCACAGTGTACCTCCACCTTCTCCCGATGAATTCCCAAGCTCTTCAAAAGTCCATGAATCCAAATGGCTTCCTTCATGGCCTCAGCAACCGCCATGTATTCAGCCTCAGTAGTAGACAACGCTACAGTGGACTGCAAATTGGACCTCCAACTTATAGGTGCTCTAGCCATAGTAAACAAATAGCCTGTAGTAGACCGCCTCTTATCTAGATCACCTGCATAGTCAGAATCAACATAACCCACCAATAACCTGCTAATATTGTCATCCCTCTCAAACTTCAAACCCACATCTGTGGTGCCACTTATGTACCTCAAAATCCATTTAGCTGCTTGTCAATGCTCTCTGCCTGGATCATGCATATATCGACTAACCATACTCACTGCCTGAGAGATGTCTGGTCGAGTACAAACCATGGCATACATCAAACTGCCAACCACACTAGTGTAAGGTACATTAGCCATATACTGTCTCTCTTCATCTGTACTTGGAGACTGAGAAGCACTAATTCTGAAATGAGTGGCTAAGGGTGTACTGACTGGTTTAGTTTTCTCATCTATACCAAACCGTTTCAGCACCTTCAAAAGATATTGCTTCTGTGTCAAACTCACTATGCCCTTTGCTCTGTCTCTAGTTATCTCCATCCCAAGTATTTTCTTGGCTTCACCAAGATCCTTCATCTCGAATTCAGAACTCAGCTGATTCTTCAAATTTTGAATCTCCTTAGCATTTTTAGAGGCAATCAACATGTCATCCACATATAATAACAGATATATGAAAGAGCTATCCTGCAATTTTCTGAAATAGACACAATGATCATACTCACTTCTGGAATATCCCTACACTTTCATAAACTGATCAAACCTCAAATACCACTGCCTTGGAGATTGCTTCAACCCATAGAGAGACTTCTTCAACCTGCAAACAGAACTTTCCTTCCCAACAATCTTAAACCCATCTGGCTGCAACATATAAATTTCTTCATCTAGGTCCCCATGTAAAAATGCAGTCTTCACATCCATCTGTGTCAATTCAAGATCAAACTGTGCTACCAATGCCAACAAAATCCGAATAGAAGGATGCTTCACAACTGGAGAGAACACTTCATTATAGTCAATTCCTTCCTTTTGAGCATACCCCTTTGCAACTAGTCTAGCCTTGAACCGAACACTGTCTTTTGGACCTTCGTTCTTCGTATATACCCACTTGCAACCGATAGCTTTCTTCCCCTTTGGCAATTGCACTAGATCCCAAGTCTTGTTCTTATGAAGAGAGTTCATCTCTTCATCCATAGCAACTTTCCAATCTGCATTTTCAGAACTTCTAGTAGCTTCTTTGAAGTTGGAGGGAACTTCATCATCAACAATGGGAAGAGCAAATGCAACTGTTTCTGTAAAGCGAGATGGTCGTTTGATATCTCTTCTTTGCCTTCTTGCTGCAATTGATTCTTCCTGCTGGGGAGGGTCTTGGATAGGAACTTCTTCCTCATCCTCAGTATCAACCACATCATCTTCATTTTGGGCAGGAGTAGGATTTTCAACTGAAAGCTTTTCTAACTCCACCTGTTGGAGAACTCTCGCACCAGTCGACTGAGAGCACCTACCAGTCGACTGTCCCGAGCTAATCTTCTGCTTCTCTTGATCAGGATCACCAGTCGACTGCATATGAGGACCAGTCGACTGTCCCGAGCTGATCATGCTGGTCTCATCAAAGGTAACATCCCTGCTGATTACTAACTTTTTCTGTTCTGGACACCACAACCTGTAACCTTTGACACCAGTACTGAAACCAACAAATATAGCCTTTTTGGCTCTTGCATCAAGTTTAGTTTCAGTTACATGAAAATAAGCAGGACAACCAAATATATGCAAAAAACTATAATCAAATGCAGGTTTACCACTCCATACCTCAATAGGTGTTTTGCCTTCAAGTGCTGCTGATGGTAAACGGTTGACAATGTGGCTTGCATATATAACAGCTTCTGCCCAAAATGTCTTCTTCAATCCAGACTGCGCTAGCATACATCTCACCTTCTCAAGTAAGGTTCTGTTCATCCTTTCTGCAACCCCATTTTGCTGTGGAGTCTTTCTAACTGTGAAGTGCCTCTGGATCCCTTCATCTTCACACAATTTCAGAAACGGATCGTTCTTGTATTCCCCTCCATTATCTGACCTCAGAACCTTAATCTTCCTTCCAGTCTGGTTTTCAACTTTCTTCTTCCAACTTGTGAACAATGTCAAAACTTCATCTTTGTGTTTCATGGTATATACCCAAACTCGTCTGGAGTAGTCATCAACAAATGTAACAAACCAGTGTCTACCACTCATAGAAGGTGTCTGAGTAGGGCCCCAAACATCTGTGTGCACATAATCGAGGATACCCTTTGTCTGATGTACAGCTGTACCAAATTTCACCCTAGTTTGCTTACCTAACACACAATGTTCATAAAAATTCCAACTTGCAACCTTTAGCATCTTTAAGCAACCCTTGCTTCACAAGCCCCTGCAAGGCCTTTTCTCCTGCATGCCCGAGTCGCATATGCCACAACCTAGTAGAGTCGGGAACAACCTGTTTAGGCTTTTCAGTTACACTGGCAGCCTGACCCAAATATGTTTTTCCCTGCAAGAAAAACAAGTTCCTTTTCCTTTGCCCTTTCATCACCACAAGTGCGCCGTTAGTTACCTTCAGAATGCCACCTTCACTAGCAAATTTCAATCCACTGGCCTCCAAAACACCAAGTGAAATCAAATTCTTTTTCAAATCTGGAACATACCATACATCTGAAAGCTCCCTAATAAGACCATCGTGCATTAGCAATTCAATCTTCCCGATTCCTACCTTCTTACAAGGTGCATCATTTTCCATCAAAACTACCCCACCATCCATATACTCTAAGGAAGTAAACCACTCCTTTTTCCAAGACATATGATAGGAGGCTGCTGTATCAAGAAACCATACTTCTTGATAAAGTGAGGGACTAGTTGCAAGTGCATAAGAAAAATCATCGTCACTATCTACATTATCAACAATCACATTTGCAGTCGAATTTTCCTTATTTCGTAGCTTAGGACAATCCTTTTTCCAATGCCCCCTTTCATGACAGAAAGCACATTCATCTCTGGCCGGTATTTTCCTGTCCTTTGAAACTCCTTTCGATTTGGAACGAGATTTGTTTCCTTTATTCCCAGATTTGGTCTCAGATCTGGTCTCAGTTCTGCCCCTTACAATCAATGCTTCAGAAGTTTCTCTATCAACCATTTTATCCCTTCTCCTAGTTTCATTATTCAACAGAGCATTTGCGACATCTTCATATTTAACAGTATCCTTTCCACATATTAAAGTTGTTGCTAAATGATCATAACATTCGGGTAATGAATTCAACAGAATTAGGGCTTTGTCTTCATATTTAATTTGCTCATCCAAATTTAACAAATCAGCCAATAATTTATTAAATGATTCAACATGAGCGTTCATAGACATACCTTCAGTATAGGTGAAGCGAAAAAGTCTCTTCTTCAAATACAGCCGATTCTCCAAACTTTTCCTCATGTATTTGTCTTCGAGTTTCTTCCACAACACCGCAGCAATGGTATCCCTCATCAAATCATACTTCTGAGCCTTCGCGATAAAGAGCCGAATAGTCCCACACGCAATTCGATTCAACGTCTTCCAATCTACATCGGACATATTCTTTGGTTTTTCTTCCTCCAAAGCAACATCTTGTTCTTGTTGAACCAGAACATCCAACACCTCACACTGCCATATCCCGAAATTGTTTGTTCCATCAAATTTTTCAACTTCAAATTTTGCGTTGTGAATCGTTGTTCTGGACGAACTTGATCCCACAACATCCTTGGTTGTATCTGCTTCACTCGCCATCTCCCTCTAGGTCGACCTAGCTATAGGACATCGAATAAAAATATGGTTCGTGTCTTCCTTTCCCCCTTTACAACGTTGACACATCACATCGATTTGGAAGTTGTGTTTCCTGAGATTCAATTTTGAGAGAATAGCGTTGTTGTGTACCAGCCATAGGAATGAATAAGGAACCAGCTTCGGCATGTGGAGGTGCGTTTTCAATTTTGAACTTTTTGTTAGATGATAAACTTCTTTATTATGCTGCTATGTTAGGTCTCAAATTGGTTTATTCATTGTGAACTTTTCTGTTGTGATATGGTTTAGGAACTATTTAATTATTTTGGTTTAGTCTTTTTGAACTATTCGGATTTATAATTGATTTAGTTCTTATGAACTGTATATTGAGTGATGCATTTCTTCTATTTAAAGACTGCTATCAGCCCGTTACCTTCATGTTGAACTGATGAGATAATCCAGTACGTTTATATATTGAGAATATAGGAGGAGATTGTTGGATGTATAGGTATATTCTCACTATATGAATACTGTTGTGTAATATTATTCTATGGGTAACACGTGTGTTACATGTACTAATTGTATGGATATTGGAACGCTGGTGGAGTGGGTTTACCCAAACCAGTATTTATCTTATAAATATTGGCTTGTGATAGTAGTCTAGGTATTCCAATTTTGATACCTAGGATAAATATGTCAAGCACCTTAGTTTAGGATATTAATCCTAAATTCTATTGTTATAATCTCTCATAATCTCTATGTCTTGATGTCATTCCAAATTTTGCTATGATTGTTATAACCTTTATCTTGATGTCATTCCAAATTTTGCTGACATATAAATACTGGCTTGTGATAGTAGTCTAGGTATTCCAATTTTGATACCTAGAATAAATATGTCAAGCACCTTAGTCTAGGATATTAATTCTAAATTCTAATGTTATAATCTCTCATAATCTGTTTGTCTTGATGTCATTCCAAATTTTGCTATGATCGTTATAACCTTTATCTTGATGTCATTCCAAATTTTGCTATGATTGTTATAACCTTTATCTTGATGTCATTCCAAATTTTGCTGACATGTCATTTTCATGGGATTCTTTGCAATTATTCCAACTTTGAAAATTGTATTTCTTTGATTGTTAATTGATGGATTAATTATTCTAAAAGAATCATAGTATGGTTCCAAGGATTTATAAACTACTAGTATTTTGCACGTACGATGTACGTTATAATTAATTAATTATATATAATAATAATAATAATAATAATAATAATAATAATAATAATAATAAGACGTAATCTGGCCTCGACCTGAGACATCTCTTTACTCATTATATACTCTTTACAAATTATCCTCGCTGGCACAAACTTTTATTTTATATGAGTGACATTTTTGTAAATAATAATGTCATAGATAAATTTGAACTTTGACGGTATTATGGTAACTAATTATAGTTGAGTAATGAATGGTTAATATAATTTTCACTTAAAAAGGAATGGTTGAGATTAGATGGTTGAATGTCTACAAATGACAACCCCAACTCTCCCATTATAATATTAGAGAATTAGAGATTAGAGACAAATTCCAAGATTTTTTAAAAAAAGATTTAGAAATGTGGTATTACAATGAATGCTCTGTTTTATAATGTCTTTGTTATATGTGACTAAGATTTAGACAAAGTTTTTTGTTTTTTTTTGTTTTTTTTTTTGATAAAAAAGATGACTAAGTCATCGCTTCATTAAAGAGAAATTTAACGAAACAGGAATGAAAATACAAAGTACAGGAAGGAAGATACAAAGGTAGGCCGTAGCCAATCAACATCAACGTTCAGCTAAAAGTACAGCCTGAACGTAACAAAATACATCAAAACATCCTAAAGGAACTCAGTATCTCGCCACCTGAACCAAAAGAACAGTCACCAAACCAAAAGGAACTCAGTAGCTCGCCACATGCATCTGAACCACTCCTCCCCTTCCATACGCCTCTTCTTACTTGAGCTAAGCAGTCCTGTCCATTCAAAGCAGCAGAATTGAATTTTATACATGAGAGAAGAAAGTCTATGATCAATGCTATTGAAACAGAGGTCGTTACGGTCTAGCCACAGATTCCAAATGATTGAAGCCACTAGAAGATCCCAATATGGTCTCACTTGTTTTCTAATGTTGTGCAATCTAATGTCCCCCCAAACCTCCGCACTAGAACCTGGACATTGTCCTAACCCGAAAGCTAGACCTAGTTTCCCCCATACCCATCTCGCTCTGCCGCACTTAAAAAATATATGGTTCGTATCCTCTTCTTGGGTAAGGCACCTATTACAGAAAACACAGTCCAGCAATCCTCGTTTCCCCAGGTTAACTTTCGACAAAATTGCATCGTTATCCACCAACCATAGGAAGATTTTCACTTTAACAGGTGCGTTGATGCCCCATATGACCGCTGTGCTCCCATTCCTCAATCCTCCGTCGTTTAGCCTTTTGTATAATGAGGATACCGAGAACTTTCCATCAGTCTCTAGGGACCACCATCTCTCGTCTTCTACCTCCTGCGTAATACAACCTTCTATGCGGATGAAATTGTTGACCAGTTCAAGTTGACTAATAGATTCTTGATCCAGAGAATCTTTGACTTCTAATCTCAAAGTGGTGTTCTTCCAAACGTCATACACCAGCGTGTCAATGTTGGTCACTGCCTCCGCGGCTGCTGGGAACAGTTTTTCGTTCAGGTTTCTGGGAGCTAGTGATGAAAGTTTTTTGTTGTTAGGTACTGTTTATTTAAGCAACATGATTGAACTCTAAAAAAAATCTTAAATTTCTTTTGTTGTTAAACGTATAAATGATAGCAAGGATTTGGGAGATTTAAAAGATACTTCGATCAAAGCTTCGATGATTTAGTGGATGACGTTGATGAATACATACCTCATTTGTCGTATCCTAAAGCAGAGAGGGAAGGGAAGCAGCGGAATATTGTAGGTAGAAAAAAAAAACCCCTGGGACTAAAAGATGAAACAAAGTAGATGCCGGTAATCATATTCTGCAGATGAGAATATTAGGCCCGACATTTTCATATAATTCAGGTTTCTGTAAAGCAATTGAGGTGCTCAGTTTCGGAAGTTCAGTAGTTAATTAATTCTATCAGTGATAGATATGCTGAATTAACTTATATAATTGAACTCAGCCCATTGCGATGCATACACTTTACTTTACCTGTCATAGCCAGATGATTGTTTTTTTTTTTTTTTAGAGATTCTTTTTGGATATAGAAGTTGCAATCCACTTTATATTCGTGCACATACATACATACATTTGGTACCATTCTCCTACTTACCTTTTTTCATTCTTTCTTTCGGTTTTCTATCTATACTGCATTAGAATGCTAGTTTCCAGGTTTGAGTGTTAGATATATTCACTCTGACCTTAATTTATACATCTTTAACATGTCAGTAGAATATTTAAGGGATAATTTAGCAAATGCCCCCATTCAAAATGTGAAAACTAGCATATACCCCCACTATTTTTAAAAACTAAGAAATACCCCTAGTTTGGATGGAATCGTTAAAATTCCGTTAAGTTAACTTACGTGCATCACATGTAACATAGTAAAATGACCAAAATACCCCCAATAAATTTATTTAGCAAATACCCTTATTCAGAATATAAAAACTAGCATATACCCCCACTATTTAAAAAAAATGATATTTTAGCAAATGCCCCCGTTCAAAATATGGAAACTAGCATATACCCCCACTATTTTTAAAACTAAGAAATACCCTTAGTTTGAACGGAATCGTTAAAATTCCGTTAAGTTAACTTACGTGCATCACACGTGACACGGTAAAATAACCAAAATACCCACTACATAAAGTAAGGGTTTCTTGAAGCAAATCTGAAAAGAGAATGAACCGTCTCCTTTCCGCTTTGCAGATCCGTATGATTTTTTCTCCGATGGCCATCTACCCCACCTTGTTATATTAGGGTTTTAAAAGAAGAAATACCCAAACCCTAATCAGTCATTGACTCATTGTAAGCATCTTCTCCACCTTGTTATATTAGGGTTTTTGATAGATTATGTTTGTTTGATCGTTTCAACTTGATCAATTTTGTGATGTTTTTTTTCTGAATTCTTTTTTAAGGAAAATTGGTTGTAGGAAGAGCCATGAATTTTTGAAGGTTCGCATCCGAATAATAAAAATATAAACAAAATAATAGAACAAAGATTCAGATGCGAACCTTCTCGAATTCATGGCTCTTCCTACAACCAATTTTCCTTAAAAAAGAATTCAGAAAAAAAAACATCACAAAATTGATCAAGTTGAAACGATCAAACAAACATAATCTATCAAAAACCCTAATATAACAAGGTGGAGAAGATGCTTACAATGAGTCAATGACTGATTAGGGTTGGGGTATTTCTTCTTTAAAAACCCTAATATAACAAGGTGGGGTAGATGGCCATCAGAGAAAAAATTATACGGGCTTGCAAAGCGGAAAGGAGACGGTTCATTCTCTTTTCAGATTTGCTTCAAGAAACCCTTACTTTATGTAGTGGGTATTTTGGTCATTTTACTGTGTCATGTGTGATGCACGTAAGTTAACTTAACGGAATTTTACTCCGTCCAAACTAAGGGTATTTCTTAGTTTTTAAAAATAGTGGGGATATATGCTAGTTTCCATATTTTGAACGGGGGCATTTGGTAAAATATCCCTTTTTTAAAATAGTGGGGGTATATGCTAGTTTTTAGATTTTGAATAGGGGTATTTGCTAAAATAATTTTATTGGGGATATTTTGGTCATTTTACTGTGTTACATGTGATGCACGTAAGTTAACTTAACGGAATTTTAACGATTCCATCCAAACTAGGGGTATTTCTTAGTTTTTAAAAATAGTGGGGGTATATGCTAGTTTATACATTTTGAATGGGGGCATTTGCTAAAATATCCCAATATTTAATTTCATTCTCTGTGGAGAAGACTGAGAAAACTAATAGCCAGATCCAAAGTAGATATGGATTCTCTTATCTTCAACTAAAGTTGCCGGAGGTCGGTCATCACTAGCTCAAAAAGATGCAAGAGATAAGAGAATCGGAATCCCATGATAGCAGTGTGTGTGCATAATGGTAATTATTTTGGTATAAGCCTGCATGGCGAACTGGCTATAAAAGGAGCAACATACATGCTACCACTTACAAAACACTCAGGCAAACACACATATACTCAACCTTCTACATCAAATAATCAACACCATGACTTGCGGTGAGGATTTTTATTGATGCTCTCTAATCTTTATGTTATGTCTAATACAGATATATGAAGCAATTAGCTAATAAATGAACCACTAATTATGTTTTTTAATGAACAATTGAAATGAAGTGATCAAGAAAGAGTGGGGTGTGGTAGATTCGGATGATGGGAGGAGTTCGACAGTAGGCAGAGATATACTGCAGAGAGGTGGAAATGCAGTGGATGCAGCGGTGGCGGTTGCACTTGTCTTGGGTGTTATCAACCAAGGCTCCAGTGGTCTTGGTGGAGGTAGCTTCATGCTAGTAAGGATGAATGATGGAAGGGTTCAAGGCTTTGATATGAGGGAGACTGCTCCCTCACTTGCAAATGAGGTAATATACATCTTTAGAGCATCTGTAGTCGTTGGCCAAATATCCAAAAAATGGATAATTTGGCCAAAAAGCAGCTGTACTCGTTGACCAAATTTTCATTTTTGGGATATCTGTAAACAGTAGTTGGCCATATTAGAGAGAAGAAATGAGTATGTGGATAAATTGGCAATCGAAAGATGATGTGCCGTCCGTTCAAAAATTTCTCTCTCGCATGATATATCATCTTCCGTCCTTAAGTTTATTTTTTAAATTGAGCTTGGACGGGAGATGATATCCCGTCCAACTCATTTTTTGGCTTTAAATTTCTATAGATTTGACCTATAGATAAACTATGGACCCATATTAGAATTTAATATACATTTTAATTAAGGTTATCATTTATTTAAGATTAAAATATAATTAAATTAACATTTACGAATCTTAATCAAGACCCATTTTATGGGTTTAAACAACTACAGCCAATTTCCAAATTTTCTATATCTATATGCCAAATATCTATATTTTGACTATTAACGACTGCAGATGCTCTAACATATATGACATTCTCAATCTAATACATAAACCTCCTTTTAGTGTTTTTTTATTTAAAAAAATATGGTGTTTTTTGGATTTCTTAAATCGTTAATTTCTGATAAGACATAAGATTTTATTTACGTATTTTTTTTTTTTGGGAATTCATAGATAGAGCTCGAAAGAAACTCCAGCCAAACTATACATAATAACGAAATGCAAAGATTTATTACAGATAGAAACTGCATACTAGGATGATAAAATACAACAAGTGTCAGTGTATAAACCTCTTCTCTCGTGAGTAAGAGATCAGGAGCTCTACTTACACAATAAAATTTCCATTTTATATATATATATAGGGAAATGATCGAGTGAGAACTCTTTTGGTGAGAACCACGTGAGAACTTTTGTTTGGGACATTTGTTGAAAGATCTGAACCGTTCATTTTGATCTACACGACTCAATTAGTTTATGTATGAGAAATCAAGTCATTTGAGATTCGTTTGCTCATGCATTGAAGTATTACAAATTGTGTGGCTGAAAAATCGTTTTTTTTTGTAGTGACATGATGCATGGACAAATGAATATAAAATGACTTGATTTTATATTTCTAGACTAATTTAGTTATGTTAAACAATGTGAACGGTTCGGATTATCCATAGGATGGATAGGCGTGGAGTTCTCACGAAGCTTATCGTGAGAACGGTTCTCACTGGATCGCTACTATATATATATATATATATATATATATATATATATATATATATATATATATATATATATATATATATATATATAAATATGGGGTAAGTGTGTGTCAAAAAAAAAAAAAAAAAATACAAACAAACGTTCACTGACTCAGAGCTCCAGAAATCCATAAAATAGCAGAGTTATCAACACAGGTGGTAAACTTCTCCTGCAAGCAGAGCATAGAACTTTAGCAGCTTGAAGCCTAGCAACTGAAGCAAGTAGAGTTGCACCAACCCGGCCTCCCTAGTTCAATTAACAAATTAATAGCACGAAGCATAGAACATTAGAAGCTAGCTTTAAGCACAGCAATAATAGAAGCCTTTTACAATTCATTTTGTTTGCATGCAGGCCTTTTACATAAAAAATCCTGACAAGAAGACACATGGTCCTATGTCGGTAGCTGTACCAGGAGAAGTTAAAGGTCTCTATGAGGCTTGGAGGATGTTTGGCTCAATGGAATGGAGGAAGCTAGTTGAGCCTGCTATACGTTTTGCCGAAGAAGGATTCACCGTCTCTCCATATCTCCATCGTCAGATGATGTTCGTGGAACAAGATATTCTCAAAGATCCAGGTATGCGTGATATATATGTGCGGAATGGGCGCTTAGTGAACACAGGAGATGTTTGCAAAAACCCAAGACTAGCAGAGACATTAAAAGCTATTGCCGAGAAAGGAGCAGATGAATTTTACAGTGGAAATGTTGGAGCTCGTCTAGTCCAAGATATCAAAAAGGCTGGGGGTATAGTCACTGAGAGTGACTTGAAAAATTACAAAGTGAAACTGAGGCAGCCGTTGAATGCAAATATCATGGGCTTAGATTTTCTGACCATGCCTCCACCTGCATCAGGTGGTGCAGGAATTATTCTGGTAATTAACATTATTATTATTTTCATTTTATCCATATATATCTGTTATTACAAAAAAAAAAAAAAAAGAAGCTTCTCTTTTAGCAACTTTGAATGTGCGTAACAAGACAGTCAAGATAGAATTTTCTCACTTGTTATATCTGGAAAAAGAAGATAAAACCATTGCAGTATTGATCGATCTAAACCTTTTTACGGGCACATGATTGATGATGATGATTATCTCTATCGATTTGTTTCGAAGTTTTGATATTCTCTCTTTATCTGTTGGCATCGATCATAACAAAGAAGTTGATATTATTTAATTCCTTTTTTGCGGTACGTACAGATGTTTAATATCCTCGCGAATTATGGATTTCCTAAAGGAATTGAAGGCTTTATTGGACTCCATCGGTTTATTGAATCATGCAAACACATGTTTGCAGTAAGATCGCATATAGGAGATCCTGAATTTGATGATATAAAGGAAGTTCTTAAAGATATGCTATCTCCAAGCTTTGCGATGGAACTGAGGAAGGCTATTTCTGATGACCACACGTTCAAGGATCCTCTTCACTACGGTGGAAAGTAAGAAGATTAGAAATTTCTAGGATGACATCAAAGAACTGGTGCTATATATGTTTCTTGTAACTTAATTAAAGTAATTATCTCAAAAAAAAACTTAATTAAAGTAATTGATTTTCCCCCCGGCCCCTTACTAATGGAAATGTTCTGTTGCATGACTTGATCATTTTTTTCAAATATTATTTTTAAATTATTCATACCAATATGTTTATACCATTAATTAATTATTTGCTGTTTTGTAAATTCAGGTGGCACATCAATTATGCTGATGAGGGTCTGATAATAAAGGATCACGGAACCAGTCACATGAGCATTGTTGATCGTCACCGAAACGCTGTGGCATTAACTACTTCAGTTAACTATTATTTTGGATCGCGGTTTCTATCACCAAGTACTGGAATTTTGCTTAATAATACTATGGACGACTTCATTATCCCTAAATACTTGACCGCCAATAAAATTGCCAACCGTATCCAGCCCAATAAACGACCATTATCATCCATGAATCCAACTATTATTTTGAAGGTTAGTATTGTTTTACTAAAATTTTTTTTAAACTCATATATATATATATAACTCATATATATATATATAAATATATATATATATAGAGGTAAAAGAGTTAGTTGTCCAATGTATCACACGCAAGCCACATAGGCAATTGCTCATTTACTAAATGCGCAAGTCGCTCATATCCCTTTTACCCATATACGTTTGGTAGGGAGATTTTTTTGGGTTCCCGGGAATCACGATTCCTGGGAACGATGATTAATGGGAATGTTGAAAATGTGTTTGGTAGGCCTTAAACATTCCTCGGAATGTTACCTAGTAATCTTGATTCTCATATAAATGGTATCTTTCCTACGAATGTTATTTTTATTTACAAAAATACCTTTAAATATAGATTATATGAAAATGAAAATTTTAAAATATTATTAAAATGTTAAAAATTAAAATAGTTTTAAAAAAGTATATGTTAATTATTTTTCTACGATTTATAATTATTATTATTTATTATATATAAATTCTAAAATATTAATTATATTACTAATATTAAATCTATTTTTTTATAATTTATTATTATTATTATTATTATTAAATTTTAAAATATTTTGTTTTTTATTAAAATTTAATTATTATTTTAGAAAATTCAGAATAAATTTACCTTCTAAAATAATAATTATATTATAATAAAAAACAAAATAATTTAATATTTATATTAATAAATAATAATAATAATAAAAATAAAAATTCAGAATAATTATTAATAAGTTCAGAATAAATTCAAAATAATAATAATAATAATTAATAATAATAACAATAATAATAATAATAATAATAATAATAATAATAATAATAATAATAATAATAATAATAATAATATATAATTTCGGAATAATTATATTAATAATGATATAATAATAATAATAATAATAATAATAATAATAATAATAATTGACAATAATATATAAATTCAAAAAATATATTAAGAATAATTATTATTAAATTTAAAATAATTATTATTATATTATAATAAAAAATAAATATTTATATATTTATATACAATAAATAATAATATTATTAATATTGTATATGGGAAATTAGGATATAATAGTCTTTTTAAATAAAAAAAGTTTCCATACCCATGGGAAACTAGGATTCCCACCTCTTCCCATGGGAATGTTTTTGGAGGAAACATAGCCAAAAACATTCCTGGGAATGTTAGTTTTCTGGGAATGTGTTTTTCAAAAAAGCATACGAAAAATGGGAAATTAGGATTCCCAAATCAGGATTCCGGAGAAACTAAAAAAAATCCGGATTCCGGAGAAACTAAAAAAAAATCCCTCTACCAAACATGCAAGTCACATTATCAATTGTTTATTTACTAAATGAGCAAGTTGCTCATATTCTTTTTACACACACACACACACACACATATATATAATAAAATACAAAGAAAGCTATATATATATATATATATATATATATATATATATATATATATATATATATATATATATATAAAATAAAATACAAAGAAAGCTATCAAGCGCTTCTCCTTCAATCCCCTAAAAAATCAAAGGCTCAGATCAAATTTTACAAAACATATTCCCTCACCCCCCCCCCCCCCCCCCCCCCCCCAAAAAAAAAGTTCCCCCCCAAAACTCAAATTTAAATCTCCCACCCAAAACAACTCCTATATTTTTTTTCTCTTTTTTCTCTCTCTCTCTCTCCCTCCCTCTTCTATTCAAAAATTAAAAAAATAAAAATTTTATTTAAAAAAAAATAATTAAAACACTAAAAAAATAAAAAATTTAAAAACTTTAAAAATAATTCAAAAAAATCATATAATATGTTTTTTGCTCGATTCCCAAAAGTTTCTCATATAATATGTTTGCTACTTCAATTAATTTGCTGGACCTCCAAAACTATTTTATATGATCAAACAAGGTGCACCGTTCAGAAGACGTGCCACAAGCACGTGTCAATGGGCAAACCTAGTATATATATATATAGAGAGAGAGAGAGAGAGAGAGAGAGAGAGAGAATGATCATGCATTATTTGTACTAATTAAATTTTGTGTATGGTTGTTAATTAGGATGGACAACTGAAGTCTGTTGTTGGTTCAAGTGGGGGATTCCGGATACCTGGTGGTACTGCCCAGGTGCTTTTGAACCATTTTGGTAGAGGGGATGATATATTGCCTTCTATCATGCAACCAAGGCTTTTTCACCAGGTAATTATATATGTAGGACGCCTGCTTACTTATAATAGTGATTTATAGTTCTTAATAATAGTTTAAATGCACCCGTCCAAATGAACATAAAATCAATATAATGTACAATAGAACTTCATGTTTTTAAGTGATAAGAATTATACAATTTGTTTTAAAATATGACACGTAAATGCGCAAATTTCTAATCATTTTTTCGTTAGTTTGGTGTGAATTGCAATATTTAAAGAGTTATACTTTCTTTCTTCCGCTAAGCATTAAAAGTGATTATTATCAAAACCATAAAAATGTTAGGAAAAAAATTTAAAAGCATTAGTTAAAAGATACTGCATGAATGAGAGAGAGATCTTACAAGTGTGGTTTTTAAAAATGTAGGTTGATCAAAACATAAATAAAATAATGACTTAATTTTGCTAGTATGGTAAGGATAGATATGCGAAACTTTCCAAATCATTCAACCACAAAAACCATGACAAACTCGATCGTTTCACCTAATACAGACGAGAAAACTCACTAACACAATACTCCACAACTTTAAATAGTTGCCAAAGTCAAATGTACGACACCTAAAACAAAGAGTATATATATATATATATACACTTAATATACACGTGAGATGCACATATTATTTTTTAAAAATTTTAAAGTAGAAACCCCGATTTGCACGTGCGATTCATGTCATAATAAATAGGATTATATATTTTTAAAAGTAATTGTGAAGATTATAATGAGAGAGTTGCAGTTGCACGTGTGTTGCACATAAGTAGGTAGATTTACAACTCTAAATCTTCCGTTATAATAATTATCATATATTATATTATAGATAGATTAAAAGATAGATAGATAATAATTTACACGTGTGATGCACATTTAATATGTTAAAAAAATTAAAGTAAAAAAATTTGACGTAGCGAGGACTCGAATTTGAGACCTCCTTCATATTAGTTATGTACGTACAATGCCCGCATTGGTAGATTTACAAATGACATTAAGGTCTTCTTCAGTGGCGGAGGGAGGAAGGGAGGAGGGTGGACATTTGGGACCCCAAAAATTTTGCAAAACCCTCTAATATAGACCAAAATTTTTATTTGACCCCCCCAGTTAAAAAAAATTTGGGACCCCCAAGTCTAATCCACATCTTATTAAAGGCTCAATTATGTCGATGCCGGGGAAAAAAAAAATTTAGGACCCCCATTTTGATTCGTCTGGCTCCGCCACTGGTCTTCTTCCATTATAATATTAGAGTTATATTTGTTAGCATAAGAAAACAATAAAAGAAAAGAGGAAAAACATAAAAAATCTTTCAACTTCTAACTCTAAGATAAGAACTACCTTCTTGTTCGATATGATTGGATAATGGGGGGGAAAAAATTAAACTTAACTAGCTTATATTTCTTGTTAGTCTTGTTTGGAATTAGGTATTGGCGCCCTTCTTTCTGGTTCTTGGTCTTCTGCTGCTTCTTCTACCAATGGGATTGATTCCTTTTTCATCTTGTTAATTATCTTCAACCTTTGTTCTCTTTATTCTTCATCTCCATTTCAGTTTTTCTACAATAACAAAAAAATAAATTAATTAGATCATTAATGACATGTTCGAAGAAAAGAGAGAGAACACTTACATACGTCTCTAAATAATCGTAGGTGATTCTCTACCTTTTTCTCTCTTTAATGGATTTGATTTTATCTTTGCAAATAAATAAAGTTGTATATCTAAAAGGAGGAAGCTTGACCCGATAATTAAGAAAACCATAGTGTTAAATTTCGCTCACTTTACCCTACAATTAGCATTGGTATCGGGTCGGGCCCTTCACTACCCGGATCCGGAACCGGACCCGGACCCGGACCCGGACCCGGATCCGTGAGGACCGGGTCCGGTTCCGGGTCCGGGTCCTATAAAAATATTTCTACCCTTTCGGGTAGGCGAGAGTGTGAGCGGCGAGCGGAGGCGGCAAGTGGATGATTTAGACTAGATGAGAAGAAAAATACACGAGTTTTGAGTTTTGAGTTTAAAAGAGTAAGATTTAAAATTGAGGAGGAAGGAGGGAAGGGATGAGGATATAATATTTATTTTTATGTCGATTTTTTAGGTTTTTTTTAACTGGTCCGGGTCCGGGTCCGGGCCGGGTCTTTTTTGTTAGATTTTGTGAGAAATTAACAATTGGGAATTAGGATTTATCTATAGATCTAAGTTGCTTGAGATATTCACCCTAGGTATCAAGATTGGAATACCTAGACTGCTATCACAAGCCAGTATTTATTCCTAAATACTGGTTTGGGTATCGGGTTATAAGCCCACAAACCCGCGTTCCAATATCCAATCAATTGTACGTTCATTACACGTGTTACACATATGCACGTGCTATATTTATATAGAGAGAATATACCAATATATCCAACAATCTCCTCCTATATTCTCAATATATAAAGTACAGGATTATCTCATCAGATCAGTATACAACTGACTGGCTGATAGCAGTCCATAAAGGAAAAGCATCATAAAGGTATAGTTTCATAAAACCAATAGAATTATAAAACTGAATAGTTCAATCAAGACTAAACCAATATAATTAACTAGTTCCAAACCATATCCAATTCAGAATAGTTCACAAAGACTAAACCAACTGGAATAATCTGTCATAGTTTCAAAATCAAACAAAGCAACTAAACTTTAAGAACAAAATATGAGTTTTAAGCTCATGAACACAAGAGTCTTAAACTCAACAGAAGTTTTACCAAGCAAGTGACTAATTTATTCTCAAAAGAAATAAATTGAAATTCTATCCTTGCACATTGCTTTATGTTTACTCCTCCATTTTGAGCAAATCATTATTTTTGAAATCTATGTTGACAGATTCAACTCCTCCATCTTTGCTAGCTTATTGAAAACTAGAATATCAAGAGACACATCTCTAAGAATTCCAACATATTTCACAAAGTATCTAGTTCCACAAAAGAACTTAGTACAATTCATAATTAGCTTAGCAAAAATGTAACGCAAGCATCACAATCAAGTATCTTCAACAAGTAAAGTACATGAACTTTATAGTTTCTGTAACGCCCCGAATCCCAAAACACTGAATTCGAGATGTTCTACAGGATCTTTTCACTTTCTTTAGTACAATTTTACAAGGAAATTCAAACTTTTCTTTTTACATCAGAGTTTACGTCATTCATTACATTTACATTTGCACAGCGAAAGTAAAAATATACAACATTTACATAAATGTACAACAACATGATAAAATCTTTATGCATCCAATCCTCTTTACATGTAAGTTCCTGCATACAAACTGTGGGTACGTCAGTTTATTCAACCGACGATAATTATACATGGCCATCCTCTCTATGCCAGAAACAGTATAACGAATCTCATTTCTTAACAAACCACAAACTTGTTCACAATATAAATATAAATCAAAGGGGAAACTCTTAATGATGTCGTGTCGTGATTGTGCACTTAATCCTTAATGCAATTATTTAATTTACATGACACTAATGCGCACTTGTTCGGATTCTATGCATCCCATACTACATAGGTCCGAGGGCAAGCCTCTTAATCGTTCTTCATTTTTGTAGGGTTCAATCCCTCGCCATGACTTAATCTACTACTGTAATTACGGTAAGTATCTTAGATATTTTCCAACCTACGAACTCATGTCTAGGCACTCTGGAGGGAATCCCATCGCTGACATGACTCATCATGCAGACATCCTGTGGTAATTCAGCTCTCACTATAGACATGACACCACCCGTAGTCTTCAAACATCCCACGAGCGTCGCCACTGGGATGGTACTCTGAAGTAGTATCCTCATCCAGACTCATCATGGGAATTCCTGGGATACGCTCTCGCCGCTACCCAATAGCCCTCATACTCAATGTTTGTCTCTTACTTTCATCACATCTCCACTATATACTAGTCCTTATTTTAATAGAATCATGAATAAAAATCAAAGCTCTAGAGTTAGCCTCTCCCTAGACCGGGGGAGACTTAGCTACTCTTTTGTTTCAATTTCCAATTCACAAATTCCAGTTTGAGCAATTCTAACTCATGAATTCATTTTCAGTGCCTCAGCATATCATGTTCTTAATTTTCATATTCATGTAATTCTTCATTCAAAGTATGGCTCATTTCATGTAAGTTTCTCAATTCAAAGAAATATGATTCATTTCATATAAATTCATAAAGCAATAGAAAGAGTTCATCAACATCAATCAATAAGTTCACGTCTTTAACAGTAATCGAAATGAAACCTCTGTCATATCAAAATCCACTCTGTACAGTCGACTTGGAAAAGGACCGGTCGACTTGTACAGTCAATACAAATTCTTCATAATCAATCGGGAGAGTCGACTGCTGCATATGGCCAGTCGGCTGTCCCGCAACTTTTCATGTTCACAATGTGATCCACGTGACAGTCGACTGTTACTCCTTCAGTCGTCTGTCCTGGGGTTTTTAATAGTACATTTCTATGTTCAGCTCAGTCGACTTGCTACACGCATAAGTCGACTGGACAGTTTCAAAATTCAAAAATTAGGAATTATCTTTCCAACCATTCACACATGCACTTTCATCACAGTATACATACATTCATGTTTCATAAATACCACACTTCTTACTTGTTCAGTAACATCGCAGCATGGAATTTCAAGTTACTAATATTGTCTTTTCTCTAAGGAAATACTTTAAACTTGCATTTACACTTATTCATAACTTTCTTGCAAAGATGAAGATATTAATCTCAGTTCATTATACTAGGTCAACATAATGGAATATCTCATTTCATGGCATTGCCGAATAATCAAAATTAAATCAATGCACCAGTCGGTTGAACATAGCGTCAGTCGACTGCACCGACCGTTCTTAGTTTTATAAATCGTCGCTAGTTCTTTTCATCTGTTCACCTTCCCTCCATCATATGTAACACGGGGGAATATGAACTTAGCAATCGTCTGTTTTGCACACATGTTTATTACCACATCATAGAAATAATTGTCTCGTACCAGTCGACTTGTTCATATGACAGTCGATTGTACCGACCCTTTTGTTCTTATTTACAAGTCGTTATTACACTATTTGTCCTTCATGATCATCAACAGGCTCAGGCAATTTCTACTACGTTAAATTTACTTTTCATAAACATGGTAACAATTATTATCATCATGGTATAAATCCTACATTAGAAGTCCTGAGAAACACCCACCTTATTTGACGAGGTAATCGAAATCCAGCAAAGCTCCTTAATGTCGTGGACGCCTTCTTGCTCCTTGCTTCACACCGAACTCCAGAAGTGCTACTCGGTCTCCACAGAAAAAGTACACACAACTCTCTCACAATATTCCTCTTACAATAATGATTTTAGTGTAAAAGAGATAGGGAAAGAGAGGGGGGGTATTTATACTAGAAAATAAGTGGAATGGAGGGCTAGGATTCGGTAGGTGGTTAATGGATCAAGGGCTAGGATGCACTAGGGGGTTGAAATAACTACCCACACCTCTACAAAACTATCCATGACTTGATCCCCACTACTCTACTCCAACCGGCCACCAAGGGTGCTCAATGCACGTGTACATGGAGTGCACGTGCAAGAACAAGCCACACTAATAAAACTTGTACACTCATAACAAGTCTTATAAAAAGAGGGTGTTACACAAAACAAGTTGCAAAAATAAAAGGATTAAATTATGGGCTTAAATTAATTTGGGCCAAAATAAATATTTTAAAAGAAAATAAGCAAACTAACATTGGGCTTTAGGAAAATGCTTTGTAGAAAACAATACGCTTTATTCATCATGTTGAGAAATAATAGTCAACATGCTACACATGCATACCATATGTAAAAATAAATAATCTTTCATATATTCGAAAAATCAGGGTATTACATCACTCCCTCCTTAGAATAGTTCCGTCCCCGGAACTACAATCAAGAGCGAGAAAAACAGAAAATACAACATAACAACAAAACAAAAGATACAAAGATATAATCAAGCAAAAAGCTCAGGATTGTCCTTCAACATCCTCTCCTCAGATTCCCAAGTAGCCTCTTCAACCAAATGGTTTCTCCAGACTACCTTGACCATCGGTATCGTCTTATTTCTCAAGACTTTCTTCCTACGGTCAACAATCTCGACAGGAGTCTTGATGTAATTCAGGTCCAACTGCAAACTTTCCGGCACTTCAGGCAAATGATGACTCGGATCTGGAATATAACCTCTCAGCATAGACACATGGAAGACATTGTGCACCTGAGATAACTCTTCCGGTAATTCAAGCCGGTAAGCAGTTTTCCCGATCCTTTTCAATATCTTATACGGGCCTATAAACCTCGGGGCTAACTTCCCGCCTTTGCCAAATCGAACCACACCTTTACTGGGTGATACTTTCAGAAAGACGAAGTCACCAACCTCAAACTCAAGGTCCCTTCTCCGGTTGTCTGCATAGCTTTTCTGCCTGCTCTGAGCTTCCACCAACCTCTTCCTGATCAGATCAATCTTCTCAGAAGTTTGCTGTACAAGCTCAGGACCAAACAACTGCCGCTCCCCAACTTCATACCAACAAACAGGAGTCCTGCACTTCCTGCCATACAAAGCTTCGTACGGCGCCATCCCGATGCTAGCCTGAAAACTGTTGTTGTAGGCGAACTCTACCAAAGGTAAATGCCTTTCCCAACTGCCTCCAAAGTCTAGTATACAACACCGAAGCATGTCCTCAAGAATACGGTTGACTCTCTCGATCTGTCCATCGGTTTGTGGATGAAAAGCAGTGCTGAAATCTGTCTTGGTACCCAAAGCTGCCTGAAGACTCCTCCAGAAATGCGAAGTAAACCGCGCATCTCGATCAGACACAATAGTTGACGGAACGCCATGAAGTCGGACAATCTCACCAACATACATCTCAGCTAACTTGTCCATCGAAGCAGTGAGTTTCATCGCCAAAAAGTGAGCGGACTTGGTTAGTCAATCGACTATAACCCAAATCGCGTCATTGCCTTTAGGACTCTTAGGCAATCCCGTGATGAAATCCATACTAATGTTATCCCACTTCCATTCCGGAATAGGTAACGGCTGTAATAGACCTCCGGGTCTCTGATTTTCGGCTTTGACTTGCTGACAAACCTCACACTTCGCAACAAATTCAGCCACATCCCGCTTCAAACCTGACCACCAGAAATGCTGTTTGATGTCTTTGTACATCTTAGTACTCCCAGGATATACAGACAGAAGAGTAGCATGCGCCTCCTGAAGAATACTCTCTTTCAGGTCCGCCTGATTTGGAACACATAGCCTATCTCCGAACCACAGCACTCCATCTCTGGTTTGAAATCTGGGCAACCTGCCAGCACTAACCTGCTCCTTCATCTCCAAAGTATCAGCATCAACCTCCTGACTTGCAATGATCCTTGCATTCAGAGTAGGCTGAAGCCTCAACTGAGCCAAAGATGCTCCCAATCCGTGCAAGACAACCTCAATACCTGCCCGATCCAACTCCTCAATCAGATGCCTCTGAGTTGTAATCAAACGGGCCAAACTGCTCTTGCGACTAAGTGCATCAGCAACAACATTAGCCTTTCCAGGATGATACTTGATCTCAGGTCGCATATCCTCAAGCACTTCCAACCATCTCCGCTGCCTCAGATTGAGATCCCTCTGCTGATATATATACTTCAAGCTCTTGTGGTCCGTGTACATGTTCAATTTCTCACCGTACACGTAGTGCCTCCATTGCTTCAGGGCAAAGATAATCGCAGCCAACTCCAGATCGGGAGTCGGATAATTTTTCTCATGTGGTCGTAGTTGCCTAGACCCATAAGCGATTACTTTTCCTTCTTGCATTAAGACACAACCAAGCCCACGATGTGAAGCATCGCTATAAACATCATACTCAACACCTGCTCTAGGCAAAGTCAAAATAGGTGCAGTAGTCAGCTTATCTTTCAACTCCTGAAAGCTCGCCTCACATTGCTCAGTCCACTTGAAGCTCACATTCTTCTTGGTCAGTCCAGTAAGCGGTACGGCTATTTGAGCATAACCTTGAATGAATCTCCTGTAGTATCCAGTCATCCCAAGAAACTTCTGACTTCCTTCACTGTAGTAGGCCTAGCCCAATCTCTCACTGCCTCTATCTTCTGAGGGTCAGTTGCCACTCCCTCCTTAGAAAGGATGTGACCTAGGAATGCCACTTCAGATTTCCAGAAATCACACTTGGATAACTTGGCATACAACTTCTGCTCTTCCAACTTCTGCAACACTGCTGCCAGATGCTCAGTGTGCTCCTCCTCTGACTTGGAGTACACGAGAATATCGTCGATAAACACCAAGACGAAAGAATCAATGAATGGCCTCAGAACTCTGTTCATCAAATCCATGAAGATTGCGGGTGCATTCGTCACTCCGAATGGCATAACTAAGAATTCGTAATGCCCATGCCGAGTTCTAAATGCAGATTTGTGCACATCTTCAGCTTTCACTCGCACTTGGTGATATCCTGATCGAAGATCTATTTTGGAGAATACAGCTGCTCCTTGTAGACGATCGAACAAGTCATCAATTCGAGGAATCGGATACTTATTCTGAACAGTGACCTTATTCAGCTCTCGGTAATCGATACACATTCTCATCGATCAATCCTTCTTCTTTACCAAAAACACTGGTGCTCCCCAAGGTGACGCATTAGGTTGAATAAAGCCTTTCTCCAACAGTTCCTCAATCTGCCGTTTCACCTCATCCTGTTCCACTGGAGCCATCCTATACGGTGCCTTAGAAATGGGTGCACTTCCCGGTTGAACAGTGATGCTGAACTCTACATCACGATGCGGGGGTAACCCAGGAAAATCTTCCAAGAACACAGTCGGATAGTCCCGAACCACAGGAATCCCTTGCACTTCCACAGGAGTCTCTTCCTTGCGGATAGTTGCCACCAGCTTAGAACACTTCTGCTTCCCTTGGAAAGTGACTTCAGGTCCTCCTGGAGCCTTCACTGTTACCGTCTTGGTCTTGCACTCGATGCTTGCACTGAACACCGACATCCAATCAATGCCAATGATAACATCGACTCCTAAGATAGTCAGCTCGATCAGATCAATGCCAAAGATTCGATCTCCAATCACAATCTCGCAATCAGCATAATACCGATCAGTGGTCAAAATTTCCCCTGATGGAGTAGCTACTGCCAAGATCTTGCCTGGAAAAATCTTCGGTTCAACTCCCAACACTTTAGCAAACTTAGGAGACACCAAAGTATGAGAGGATCCAGTATCGAACAATACAACAGCTTTCATTCCATTAAGATAAAGTTCTCCTGTTACATCATACACACCATTACATAACAGTTTCACAATATGAACGGGAAGAAGAAATGACAAAAACCACTAAACATCAGCCCTCGTACCAGAGATGACCTGATCTGCCTCCTCAGCATCAGCTTCCGTCAAGGCAAATACTCGCCCTGGTTGGTACGGCCTCTTCCCAGTCTGCTGTATTGGCACATTGTGATTGCCAACCCGTGGTTTGAGACATTGAGATTTGTAATGTCCCGCTTCACCACAGTTGTAGCAAGTGACTGCAGAAGGTCTCCCCACATTGTTTCCAGGTCCTCCAGCTACACTGATGGCGTTCGCCCCTGTCGGTTTGAACCTCTGTGCAGATGGTTGGCCCTTGAGACTCCCAGAATTGGCGGGCCTCTTCCCGGACTGCCAGTTGTTCCTATGGTGCTGAGCAACATGGAACTGCTCCATATCCGCCTCCGTTGCTGCCGCCCTCTTCACCAGCTTGTCAAATCGCCTGATACCAAGAGGTATCATCTGGGATCTCAAGCTCGGTCTCAACCCATGCTCGAACTTGCGAGCCTTCTTCGCCTCATCCATCACCAGTTCTGGAGCATACCTAAAGAGCTGAGTAAACTTAGTCTCATACTCCCTCACCGACATGCTGCCTTGCTGAAGTGATAGAAACTCCATTGCCTTCTTCTCCTGAACATCGAAGGGGAAATAATGACTGCGGAATTCTTCTAGAAATTTCTCCCAGCCAAGCAACATACCTCCCATGGTCCTCTTCATCGACTGCCACCAAACAGCCGCATCCTTCTCGAATTGCAAAGTCGCCAACTTGACCTTGCTGCCCTCCGGTGTCTCCAACACCTCAAAGATTGTCTCCACTTGCCGAATCCAGTTGTCAGCCGCATCTGGGTCTGACTTTCCCTCAAATACAGGTGGTTTCATTCTCTTGAACGATTCCACCAGCTTAATCGCCTCGGGCACTGGATTCACTGGCCCCCTTCCTTGGTTCGCAGCTACAGCATTCAGCATATGGTAGACCCTAGCAATCTCGGTCTCCAGGTCCAACCCTTCCCCATTCCTAGCTCCTTTTCTCGACATATTCTGATGCAAAAGATCCATTAAATTCGAAGTATAAGACAAGAATTTTAAGTCAACTTGCATTTCATTGAATTCCAAAGTTTATACATTCGAATTTAAAAACATTTCTTAACATCAGAATAGAAGATAGTAGAAACCAAGACAATCTAATCCCTACGGGTCCTCTTCGCTGCTCGAAGTTCATCCCGTAGTTCATCAACTTCATCCTTCAGCACATCTGCCAAGTTCTTTCTCTTCTCAAATTCCCATAGTCGGTGACTGAGAACAGAGAAGTCGTCCTTTCACTTCGCCAGTTGAGCTTCCAATACTCCAACTCTCTCTTTCAGGGTTTCCACTTACCTCTGAAGAGAAGCCACAGTGCTACTCAGAGCTGGTCCCTCTTCTTCATCGGAAGAAGAATCGTCAGATGAATCTGGAGGTGGGATAATCTCTCGAGATTCAGGCCACTCCTCCTCATCAGAATCTGCTTGCCCAGGGTGATACTCGTCCTCAGAATCAGCCTGTCCAGGATGGTACTCTTCCTCAATGATATGCCAGTCGTCGCCTCCAGCAGGATCGAAGTGATCAGCCATCTTAGAATAGGGAGGAAGAAGCATAAGTCATAGAGCAACACAAATGTAAGTCACTTACATTTAAATCTCCAAACTCAGACACACACTCTAATGTCCACTTCTAGGGTGTCGTTCCTTATAAATTTGTACAAGTGGGAAAGCGTAGAAAGCGTGGCTCGGATACCACTCTGTAATGCCCCGAATCCTAAAACACTGAATTCGAGATGTTCTACAGGATCTTTTCACTTTCTTTAGTACAATTTTACAAGGAAATTCAAACTTTTCTTTTTACAACAGAGTTTACGTCATTCATTACATTTACATTTGCACAGCGGAAGTAAAAATATACAATATTTACATAAATGTACAACAACATGATAAAATCTTTATGCATCCAATCCTCTTTACATGTAATTTTCTGCATACAAACTGTGGGTACGTCAGTTTATTCAACTGACAATAATTATACATGGCCATCCTCTCTATGCCAGAAACAGTATAACGAATCTCATTTCTTAACAAAGCACAAACTTGTTCACAATATAAATATAAATCAAAGGGGAAACTCTTAATGATGTCGTGTCGTGATTGTGCACTTAATCCTTAATGCAATTATTTAATTTACATGACACTAATGCGCACGTGTTCGGATTCTATGCATCCCATACTACATAGGTCCGAGGGCAAGCCTCTTAATCGTTCTTCATTTTTGTAGGGTTCAATTCCTCGCCATGACTTAATCTACTACTGTAATTACGGTAAGTATCTTAGATATTTTCCAACCTACGAACTCATATCTAGGCACTCTGGAGGGAATCCCATCGCTGACATGACTCATCATGCAGACATCCTGTGGTAATTCATCTCTCACCATAGACATGACACCACCCGTAGTCTTCAAACATCCCACGAGCGTCGTCACTGGGACGGTACTCTGGAGTAGTATCCTCACCCAGACTCATCATGGGAATTCCTGGGATACGCTCTCGCCGCTACCCAATAGCCCTCATACTCAATATTTGTCTCTTACTTTCGTCACATCTCCACTATGTACTAGTCCTTATTTTAATAGAATCATGAATAAAAATCAATCTAGAGTTAGCCTCTCCCTAGATCGGACTTATTCATTCATTTCAAAACATGACCAACCTTGGTCTTTCAATTCTCATTTCATTTCCATTGCCGGGGGAGACTTAGCTACTCTTTTGTTTCAATTTCCAATTCACAAATTCCAGTTTGAGCAATTCTAACTCATGAATTCATTTTCAGTGCCTCAGCATATCATGTTCTTAATTTTCATATTCATGTAATTCTTCATTCAAAGTATGGCTCATTTCATGTAAGTTTCTCAATTCAAAGAAATATGATTCATTTCATATAAATTCATAAAGCAATAGAAAGAGTTCATCAACATCAATCAATAAGTTCACGTCTTTAACAGTAATCGAAATGAAACCTCTGTCATATCAAAATCCACTATGTACAGTCGACTTGGAAAAGGACCGGTCGACTTGTACAGTCAATACAAATTCTTCATAATCAATCGGGAGAGTCGACTGCTGCATATGGCCAGTCGGCTGTCCCGCAACTTTTCATGTTCACAATGTGATCCACGTGACAGTCGACTGTTACTCCTTCAGTCGTCTGTCTTGGGGTTTTTAATAGTACATTTCTATGTTCAGCTCAGTCGACTTGCTACACGCATTAAGTCGACTGGACAGTTTCAAAATTCAAAAATTAGGAATTATCTTTCCAACCATTCACACATGCACTTTCATCACAGTATACATACATTCATGTTTCATAAACACCACACTTCTTACTTGTTCAGTAACATCGCAGCATGGAATTTCAAGTTACTAATATTGTCTTTTCTCTAAGAAAATACTTTAAACATGCATTTACACTTATTCATAACTTTCTTGCAAAGATGAAGATATTAATCTCAGTTCATTATACTAGGTCAACATAATGGAATATCTCATTTCATGGCATTGCCGAATAATCAAAATTAAATCAATGCACCAGTCGGCTGAACACAGCGTCAGTCGACTGCACCGACCGTTCTTAGTTTTATAAATCGTCGCTAGTTCTTTTCATCTGTTCACCTTCCCTCCATCATATGTAACACGGGGGAATATGAACTTAGCAATCGTCTGTTTTGCACACATGTTTATTACCACATCATAGAAATAATTGTCTCGTACTAGTCGACTTGTTCATGTGACAGTCGACTGTACCGACCCTTTTGTTCTTATTTACAAGTCGTTATTACACTATTTGTCCTTCATGATCATCAACAGGCTCAGGCAATTTCTACTACGTTAAATTTACTTTTCATAAACATGGTAACAATTATTATCATCATGGTATAAATCCTACATTAGAAGTCCTGAGAAACACCCACCTTATTTGACGAGGTAATCGAAATCCAGCAAAGCTCCTTAATGTCGTGGACGCCTTCTTGCTCCTTGCTTCACACCGAACTCCAGAAGTGCTACTCGGTCTCCACAGAAAAAGTACACACAACTCTCTCACAATATTCCTCTTACAATAATGATTTTAGTGTAAAAGAGATAGGGAAAGAGAGGGGGGGTATTTATACTAGAAAATAAGTGGAATGGAGGGCTAGGATTCGGTAGGTGGTTAATGGATCAAGGGCTAGGATGCACTAGGGGGTTGAAATAACTACCCACACCTCTACAAAACTACCCATGACTTGATCCCCACTACTCTACTCAAACCGGCCACCAAGGGTGCTCAATGCACGTGTACATGGAGTGCACGTGCAAGAACAAGCCACACTAATAAAACTTGTACACTCATAACAAGTCTTATAAAAAGAGGGTGTTACACAAAACAAGTTGCAAAAATAAAAGGATTAAATTATGGGCTTAAATTAATTTGGGCCAAAATAAATATTTTAAAAGAAAATAAGCAAACTAACATTGGGCTTTAGGAAAATGCTTTGTAGAAAACAATACGCTTTATTCATCATGTTGAGAAATAATAGTCAACATGCTACACATGCATACCATATGTAAAAATAAATAATCTTTCATATATTCGAAAAATCAGGGTATTACAGTTTCTACACAAGAACCATACTATGTTTCATATTGGAATGAAAAGATTATCATTTCAATCATGGTTTAACATTGAATCATCAAAATTGGAATGAAACATGTATCCATAAAAGACATATCATCAAAATTGGAATGATATTTAGGACAATTTAATCATCGGAAACACATCGACAAGTTTTCATGTTTCGTATTGGAATAATATGATTATTCTAAGTAAATTTCCTAGATATATAATACTATCAAAATTGGAATGACATTATATATTTGTGAAATTTATGTCGAATAATCAAAATTATCTAAAACATGTCAACTGCCTAAAATTGATGCTTAAGTTTGAACTTCTCTATGGCTCCAATTGGATTCTAAATTTCAAAACTTGTTGGATGTTAAAGCTTTGACTCAATAGCTTTTAACTCCACTTTCCCCCATAGTTTTGATAATTAGATCACTTTCAAGTCTCTTAACAAGAGCATTAGCCATACTTATCGCAATTGCACTTTATCTATGAGAAAGTTCAACTAGACTTCTTTGAGCCTTAATATACTCCTCTTACTACTATAAAGTGAGTTATGAGCTACAGTGCATTGTAGCTTGATAGTCGCATAACAGAATTAGAGAGTTACTTAAACTTCTTAATGGATAACTAGCAACAATTTCTTCGATCCACTCAGCCTTTTCCCCTGCAGAGGATTACACATAGAGGTCTGATTTCATGGATGATAGCACAGTGCCCGTTTGCTTTTTATTTCCATAACATTTCTGTTTCTCCTAGTGTAAACATATATCTACTAGTTATTGACTTTCACTAAGTTCTGAGCATCATAATGCATCAGATCAGCCATTCATTCGAAGAATGACTAGAGTAGCACAAAGCAAACTCTTGAATACCACTCAGGTATCTCATTAGCCTCTTAAGGGCACTCAAATGTGTATGGAATTATTAGTGAATCTGCAGATCATACCTACCTCAAAGGCTATGTCTATTCTAGTGCAGATCTTTGTATAGATGAGACTGTTAATTCCTTTAGAATGATCTACATGTCTCATAGTTGCACCATCATTAGGTGTTAACCTTTTATCATAATTATAAGGTGTTTCAAAAGACACTTTCAATCACTATATCCTCACTTTTGAAACACATTTTGATTTGATGAGTTTGACTAAGAGTTATCCCTTGCCAACTGAAAACTCACCCTTATACCTATGGTGTCCACAGTACCTAGGTTTTCATGTTGAAATCTTTGGATAGCACAATTTTAACTTCATTTGTAATAAAGATGTCACTTCCAAGAACATGCATATCAACAGAACAAGTAAATAATAGCCACTATATTTGACACACCACAAAGTTGAAGGCACTGATCTGAATTACTTGATTCATATACTAGGCTCTTTCAAAAATTTGTCAAATTATTTATTCGTTGGCTATACATGTTTTAAGAATATACAATGATTTTACTAAATTGTAAATCTTGTTCACTAAACATATTAGTTCAAAACTTTCCAGTACAAAACTGTTCAGTACAAAACATCAAGTACAAAGTCTTTTAATTATCCTTTATGAATGACAAAATTTTCAATAGATGTAAGGGTAAGAAGAATACTTATTGTAGCAATATGACAAACATGTGAGTAGACATCAAATAAATCTACCCCATTTTTCTCAGTCAATCTGTTAGCTACTAAAAAGTATTAAAATTGCTACTGAACAATCAAAATTAAGTTTCTTCTACAAAACCCCACCTACTTACTATAGTTTTAGCCTCTTTCGGCAGATTAACTAAATTAAAGTATTATTATATGACACAGAATCATCTCATTGTCTACTAAAGACTCTTCTTAGCTCATTTGTCATTCAAGTTTTCAAGTGTCAGTAAGGCTAGTTCTTGATTCCAACTGTGAATCATTGAACATGTCTGTAGGACTAGATTATTTCATACATTTATCTTTGATGAACATATCCTCAAAGAACTTTGCAAGTCTAGATTCTTCTAACACAAATTAGATAGATCTAACATCTGTCCACAGAGCTACATTCTGCACTTTCTAAGCAATTAAATATTTGTTGTAGGTCATACTTTAGGCCTTCTAGGGTCATGTACTCTAACAAAAGTATCACAACACACATTTTCACTTTAACAAAACTGTTTGTGTTTTCATACCATGATTTACAAGGTGTATTCAATTTAGAGTGTAGTATAACATTAGAGATATGATTAACAATACAACATCACTCATAATTACACAAGACAAACAACAGTCAGTAATATAGAATTCAACATTTCACTAAGTGTTTGATTCTAACTTTTATCAATACCGTTTGACTTTTGTAAGTAGAGTGCGGTAGAGATTATGCACAATGCAAACTTCTCTAAAGTTGTTAAAACATATTCACCACCTCTATTAAATCTGAACCCTTGATTTTTAGCATTTAACTATAATTTTTTAATTCGTTAAGAATAACAAGTGCTTCATTCTTCATATATATCACAGACTTATATTAATCAACTACAAAAGCGATTAAAATACTTCTGACCAACAATTGTCTCATCTAGTCACAAAGCTACTGAGATCATAAATATCAAAATGTATTGACTCAAGAAATTTTGTGCTTCTAGAGACCATACTAAATGATTTTCTAGTGATCATAATCTGAGCACAACTTTCATATTTGTCATATTTAATGGAGTGTCATTTAGTAGAGTTATGAGTTTTAACAAGAACAAACAATTTAATATATAGTTCATAGTGATTCTAAATTTCAAAACAACTTGGATGTTAAAGCTTTGACTCAATAGCATTTAACTCCATTTCCCCACAGTTTTGATAATTAGATCACATTTTCTCACAAACAATTGAATATATAGTTCTCAAATCTTAGCCAATTATGCTATGTTCAAGAACACAATTAGAACTATTATTATTAATTGTCTCATTTGTTAAACTCAACTTATACATACGATTGACAATATATGCACTTTATAAGAGTTAATACAAAATTACTATATCCCATTTTACAAAAATTATTTGCTTTCTCTAATGGTTCTAACAATGTCCACTTGCTCAAACACATTGAGCGAAGAGTTCTTTCCTTTATTCGTTCTTCACTTCTTTCCTTTATTCGTTCTTCATCATCTTCATAACGCTAAATGAGATAATGATTAACATATTATAATTCAACTTTGCACACACAGTACAATGAACGAGAAGGAACAAAACGTAACTAGTACAGTCATATTCTACATTAAGAGATGCTCTCTCCTAAGTTACAGACATTTGTTATACATCTCATACAATTTTATTTTATTTTAAATTTTAGAGAAGCAAATATGTAATCTCACACAAACTGCAAACAATGGATTTGTCAAAATATCTATACACATAGTATGATAAAACACTTAACAACCCTAAACATGCTAGTTTTCCAGAGCGAGAATAACTATGATCTAAAACTCTCAATCATATGATCAAACGCACAAAACGTTAACACATTCATCACATGAAAAATACTGAGAAAATTAAAATAGATCATACTGACACTTCAAGTTAGAAGTGTTTTTCCAAATTCGATGGAGAAGCCTGCGTAGTGCAGACTTATCATATCATGATGCAAATCCATCGTCTCCAACATACACAATTTGTAGGTAACATTAAAGTTCCATCTCTTCCCCTTCAATTGATTAGACTCATGTCTGTTGGGAACAAATCCAAACAACAAACCATTCTGCGCCAAAGAGACCCAGCATCGAACAGCTTGTGTGCGTCTAAACAGATCTGATGATGAAATACAAAAATCCCTTCACTGTCTTCTTCAAATTAGGGTTCCACACAGACCCAATCAGATCTTGATGAGATACAAAATTTCTCTTCACCGTCTTCTTCTTCAATTAGGGTTTCACACACAGATCTTGAAGAAGAGAGAGAGGGGTCAGAGTCGGCGCCTGAGATGTGACTACCGTCGACAGCGAACGGGAAGAGGTGGGGTTCGGCGCCTGATGACCTTGCGACGCGATCGGCTTCGGCTTCGCAACAGATCGGCGAGCGACGAACGGCAACCGATCGGCTTGGGCTTCGCGAGAGATGGAGATATGGTTCCGACGTCGACTGCTTCTTTTCCGACGGGATCTGGCGGCTCCAACAGATTCCGACGGTATTCAAGTATCCCTCTTAATTAATCCCACAAAATTGATTACAAAAATATCTCAAGATTGTTAGATTTTGTGAGAAATTAACAATTGGGAATTAGGGTTTATCTCTAGATCTAAGTTGCTTGAGATATTCACCCTAGGTATCAAGACTGGAATACCTAGACTGCTATCACAAGCCAGTATTTATTCCTAAATACTGGTTTGGGTATCGGGTTATAAGCCCACAAATCCGCGTTCCAATATCCAATCAATTGTACGTTCATTACACGTGTTACACATATGCACGTGCTATATTTATATAGAGAGAATATACCAATATATCCAACATTTTTTAAGTGGACCTGGACCCGGACCCAAAAGTATAACGGATCCCATTTTAGGACCCGGGCCTGGATAGGCCGGGTCGGTTCCGGTCCAATGCCGGGTCCGGATCGGATCCGGGTTTCGGGTATTTATACCAATACTACCTACAATGTTATTTTTTCAAATTTCTTGGGATTAATTAAATCTTATTTGTAAAAAGGCCAAAATACACTTATTTATCTCAATTTATGATTGTTTCAAATCTCTTTCCCCTCCAAATTCACCTTTCTCTTCTCGTTCTTATGAGAATCTTCCTCTCTTGAATTTTCCAACCTTCCTTCGCTTCAATAAGCATGGATAAACACCGTATAAGTGACCGTTACTGGTTTACTATTTGGTCTAGTAGCCTCTTAGCACATCCAATTCCCTATTTCTTAAGACCCCATCAATTAGAATTGTATATGTAATGCTTATTGCCTCGATACTCTTTTTATGCATTGGGACAACGCTTCTTGTAATTTCTTTTCTTTATGAGGCTCCCATTGAAAAACTATAGCTGTAGAATCTACTATGTTTTTTTTTGAATAATCGGGTCAAGTGTTGGTTTGTTTCGTCACTTTACTCCTATTTAGAAATGAGGAGAAGAGAATTAAATATAAATATATTATATATTTACTTTCATTTTGGGTAAATATTATCTAGTTTCCTTGAATTAGAGATTAGTCTATATATAAGAAAAAGCATGTCATTCTTATGAATTTTCCAATATGAGACTAAAGTTCCTCAACCTATTTTCAGACATCAAGTGTCTCATTTTGGGAGATAATTTCTCATTCACCCTATAACTATTTTGAGCAAGTAAATATATGATTTTGATGTACTCACGAAGGAGAACACAAATCCAGAAAGATATCTCACCAATTCATAGTGGATATTACTCCAAAAAATGCCTCAAAACTGGTTCGTAAAATGGTGTTAAAACCCTCATTTTCTAACATTATGTTAGTTTGATTGTTTGGTTGAGTTTCTAATTTGGTTAATGATAGTGAGATGGCCACAAAGAGTGTTGGAATTGTGTTGAGAATCTAGAAATGAACCATATATGTATATAAAATAATTTGTAGCTGCAGGTTACACTTGAAAATGTCATAACTACGTACTCGCTATCTGAGATAGCGAGTTTAGTACAAAAAGGTCCGCTATCTCAGATAGTGTGTTTAGTATTGATAAAATTTCCACGAGACTTCAAAGTCTCTGTAAAAATCTCTACACACAGTCGTTATCTAAGATAACGTGTGTAGTATAATGACGTTCACTATCTGAGATAAAGAGTGTAGTACTTTTCCAGAGACTTGGAGGAAGAGGAAGTGAGAGTTGAGAGTACGATTTTTTTTTTAAATAAAAAAAACCCCAAACCACACTCTGAACCCCAGCGCATGCAGAGATTAATTTTTTACACCAGCTTTGATTAAGAGAAAAAAAATTCAAAGTAAGACTCACTGTTTGTAACAACGAATATGGTACAACTACGCTCGTTGTTTCAGACAACAAGTCTTAATTTGAAATTTTTTCTACAAGTTTTTTCTCCAAGTTGTGGACAAACACCCAAGCCTACACTCGCTATCTCAAACAGCGCGAGTATTTTCCCAAACTCGCTATTTGAGATAGCGAGTGGGACATTTTGGAAAATACCTTCGATAATGGGTCAGTTTGGTAAATACTTTCAAAAAGTGGGTTATTTTGGAAAACAATTTGCATATGGGCAATATGTTATATGTAGGGCTGCAAATGAATTGAGCTATTCGCGAGCTATTCGGCTCGAGCTCGGTCAAAGCTCGGCTCGAACCGAGCTCGAGCTCAAAACCGAGCTCGATTCTTAAACGAGCCGAGCTCGAGTTTGGGTTTTTTTTTTTTTTTTTTAGGCTAAGCTCGCGAGCTATTCCGCTCGAATACGGTCAAAGCTCGGTTCGAACCGAGCTCGAGCTCAAAAATGAGCTCTTTTCGTAAATGAGCCGAACTCGAACCTGAAGGTATTCGGCTCGGCTCGGCTCGATTGCAGCCCTAGTTATATGATAGAATTTCTATGTATATGGTACTGGAATTTCAGACAGTTTGGACTGAAAAAGGCACTACGTAGTCTTTGAGTCTATGGTTTGATATTTATGGCAACATATTATTTGTGTTTAATTATTTTGTCAAATATAATTTTTTTGGAATGAATCTTGGTATATTTAAATTGACTATTTTCCTATGTAAGAAATCTATTGATTTTTGACAAATGGATTTAATTATTTTGATCTTATTAAAGGAAAGATTGTGATTTTCTTTTGATAAATGGAAAGATTAAATCTGACCTTTAGTTACCTTTAGTGACCTTTAGTGTATTAGGAAAATTCTGATCATCACAAAAATGAAGGTTTAGGATCTAACTCATGCTTTCTACAGTAGAATACATGTGTAATTTACATTAAGAAAAAAAAAATGTTTCAATTTGCTCTTTTAACTAATGGGTATTTGTTATTGAGTCCTCTAAATCATAGTAATTGGAATTTTGTCCTTCAATTTTAATAACTTAGCGCTTTTTTGTGCCAAAGGAGCCTATGGAGCTCAAACATTGTGCTCCCCTGCACTATTAGGTTAAATTGGCATGATCATTCAAAATACGCGATTGAATCGCGAATACTTAAATTTGGGCGTCCAACAGCAAGTTTGGATTAATTGTCGAACAAAAAACCAACGGAAAATTAGCAGATTCAAATTGAATGTAATTATGCTGTAATTTAAAGTGATATGGGGAATTTCTTGAAATTTTCATTGTTTAATTTTTGCAGCTTCTTCCGGATGTGCTTGAATTTGAGGATTGGACGACGGCTAAAGATTATCACTTTCAGGTTTCTAAGGAAGCACGAGATTACCTGAAATCGAAGGGCCATACTCTTAAACCACTTAAGGAGAATAACATGTGTCAGTTTATTCAGGTCCCACTTAATGGGAATCGTCTCGTTTCTGTTGATGATAATAAGGGAATGTGCCTTACTGCCGCAAGTGACCCGAGAAAAGGTAGCTATCCAGCCGGCTACTAAGTAATGGAATGACATAGTACACTATTAACTAATTACAAGAAGGAGTGCTATTAAATAAAAGGATGCCTCAGACCTTCATGGCAGTTATATATAGCTCTAGCTCTTGTTTCAGTGACTTGGCTATGAGTTTGTACTTACTAATGGTATTGTATGAATAAATGCCTTCTTGTTATATCTTCACTGTAACTATTTCTTGCAAAACAATTTATGGTCTTTACAAATAATAATAATAATAATAATAATAATAATAATAATAAATCGAAAAAATTCTTAGAGGGTATGACACAGAATCAATGAAATCTAGACCGAACAATGTTGTAAATCAGTTGACTCCACATAGTGGGTTAGTCCGTTGCGCTTCATTTGAGCTGGAATTAACTACGTTGATTGCCCCTTTTTAATTGTGCTCGTTTAAGTTGTGATTCTCCATGTTGGTCACTGTTAAAGTAGCAACTTAATTAATAGTTCACCTCTTATCATCTCCTAGTTATAGGAGAGCATTGTGTCCAAGTTATATTTATCTCAATAAAGTATCTTTCTTCCATACATAGAAATTTTACATGGTATTAGAGCGGAAATGTAATAAACCATAGCTTCTTTTTCTCTCTCCACCAAAAATTGAAAAACAAGAAGACAAAAAAAGTCATTGTTCATCCACCCCAAAATTCTAGATCCCAAATCCTAGCCGCCACTTCCAAACCTCCTCTTCTGTGAACTATATGTTAAATTATTTATTCTTGTTTTTTTTTTGAGATAATTATTTATTCTTGTTAAAACTCATAACTTTGCCAAATGATATCTTAGTAAATATGACAATTGTGAAATTTATGCTCAGATTATGATCACTAAAAAAACATTTAGTATGGTCTCTAGGAGCACAAACATTTAGTATGGTCTCTAGGAGCACACAACTTTTTGAATCAATACATTCTGATATTTATGATCTCAGTATCTTTGTGACTATGTGAGATAATTATTGGTTAAAAGTGTTTAATCACTTTTATAGATAATTAATATAAGTCTGTCATATATATAAAGAATGAAGCACTTGTTATTCTTAATGAATTAAAAATCTAGTTAAATGCTAAAAATCAAGGGTTCAGATTTGATAGAGGTAGTGAGTATGTTTTGATAATTTTAAGAGAAGTTTGTATTTGGCATAATCTCTAGTGCACTCTATTTACAACAGTCAAAACGGTATTGATAAAAGTTAGAATTAAACACTTAGTAAAACGTTGAATTCTATAATATTGACCGTTGTTTATCTTGGGTATTTATGAGTAATGTTGTATTGTTAATCATATCTTTAATGCGTTACTACACTCTAAATTGAATACACCTTGTAGATCATGGCATGAAAACACAAATAATTTTCTTAAAGTGAAAATTTGTGTTGTGCTACATTTGTTAGAGTACATGATCCTAGAAGACCTAAAGTAAGACCTACAACAAATATTTGTGTGTGTTTAGAAAGTGCAGAATATAGTTCTGTGGATAGATTTTGGATCTATCTAATTTGTGTTAGAAGAATCTAGACTTATAAAGTTCTTTGAGGATGTGTTCATCAAAGATAAATGTATGAAATAATCTAGTTCTACAGACACGGTCAATGATTCACAGTTGGAATCAAGAACCAGCCTTACTGACACTTAAAACTTCAATGGCAAATGAGCCAAGAAGAGTCTTTAGTAGAAAATGAGATGATTTTGTGTCATACAATAATACTTTAAATTAGTTGATCTGCCGAAATTAGCTAAAACTATAGTAACTGGGGTTTTGTAGAAGAAACTTAATTTTGGATTGTTCAGTAGCAATTTTAATGCATTTTAGTAGCTAATAGATTGACTGAGAAAAATGGGGTAAATTTATTTGATGTCTACTAACATGTTTGTCATATTGCCACAATAAGTATTCTTCTTACTTTTATATATATTGAAAATTTTGTTATTCATAAGGGATATTTAAACAGTTTTGTACTAAAAGTTTTGTACTTAATGTTTTGTACTGAACAGTTTTGTTCTTAAAGTTTTGAACTAATATGTTTAGTGAATAAGATTTACAGTTTAGTAAAATCATTGTATGTTCTTAAAATATGTATAGCCGACGAATATATAAGTTGACAAATTTCTTAAAGAGCCTAGTATATGAATCAAGTAATTCAGATCAGTGCCTTTAACTTTGTGGTGTGTCAAATATAGTGGCTATTATTTACTTGTTTTGTTGACATGCCTGTTCTTGTAAGTGACATCTCTATTACAAATGAAGTTAAAATTGTGCTATCCAAAGAATTCAACATGAAAAACCTATGAGTTGACAGTATTGTGGACACCATAAGTATAAGGGTGAGTTTCGGTTGGCAAGGGATAACTCTTAGTCAAACTCATCGAATCAAAATGTGTTTCAAAACTGGGGATATAGTGACTGAAAGTGTGTTTTGAAATACCTTATGATTATGATAAAAGGTTGACAACTAATGATCGTGCAACTATGAGACAGGAAGATCATTCTAAAGGAATTGAAAGTCTCATGTATACAAAGATCTGCACTAGAATAGACATAGCTTTTGAAGTAGGTATGATCTGCAGATTTACTAATAATCCCATACACATTTGAGTGCCCTTAAAAGGCTAATGAGATACCTGAGTGATACTCAAGAGTTTGCTTTGTGCTACTCTAGTCATTCTTCGTATGAATGGCTGATCTGATGCATTAAGATGCTCAGAATTTAGTAAAAATCGATAAATATGTGTTTACACTAGGAGGAACAAAAATGCTATGGAAATTAAAAGGCAAACAGGCACTGTGCTATCATCCATGAAATCAAACCTTTATGTGTTATCCTCTGCAGGGGAAGAGGTTGAGTGGATTGAAAAAATTGTTGCTAGTCATCCATTAAGAAGTTTAAGTAACTCTCTAATTCTGTTATGCGACTATCAAGCTACAATGCACTGTAGTTCATAACTCACTCTATAATAGTTAGAGGAGTATATTAGGGCTGAAAGAAGCCTAGTTGAACTTTCTCATAAATAAAGTGCAATTGAAATAAAGTATCAAAAGTGCTAAAAGACTTGAAAGTGATCTAATTATCAAAACTGTGGGGAAAATGGAGTTAAAAGCTATTGAGTCAAAGCTTTAACATCCTAATTGTTTTGAAATTTAAAATCCAATTAAAGCCATTGAGAAGTTCAAACTTAAGCATCAATTTTAGGCAGTTGACATGTTTTAGATAATTTTGATGATTTCACATAAATTTCACAAATATATAATGTCATTCCAATTTTGATGGTATTATATATCTAAAGAATTTACTTAGAATAATTATATTATTCCATTACGAAACATGGAAACTTGTCGATGTGTTTCCGATGTTTAGAATATCGTTATATTATTCTAATTTTGATGATATATCTCTTTTATGGATTCTCGTTTCATTCCAATTTTGATGATTCAGAATTAACCATAATTGATTTGACTGTTTGATCATTCTAATTTGAAACATAGTATAGTTCTTGTTCTTTATTTAGTTAAAGAAACTTGATTGTGATGATTGCATTACATTTTTGGTAAGCTAATTATGAATTGTAGTAAGTTCTTATACGGAACTAGATACTTTGTGAAATTCGTTGGAATTCTTAGAGATATGTCTCTTGATATTCTTGTTTTTAATAAGCTAGCAAAGATGGAGGAGTTGAATCTGTCAACATAGATTTCAAAATAATGATTTGTTCAAAATGGATGAGTAAACATAAAGCAGTGAGCAAGGATAGAGTTTCAGTTTATTTCTTTCGAGAATAAATTAGTCACTTGCTTGGTAAAACTTCTGTTAAGTTTAAGACTCTTGTGTTCATTGAGCTTAAAACTCTTATGTTGTTCTTGAAGTTTATTTGCTCTGTTTGATTTTGAAACTATGACAGATTACTCCAGGTCTGTTTTTATTTTTTATTTTTAATTTTTTAATTTTTAATTTTTATTTTGAAATAAAAGTGACCAAATAGCCATCGGTTCCATTAATGAAAAATTAACGAAACAAAGTACAACATTACAAATCGAAAATAATCCAGTTCCTTACAATAATCCTTACACACTGTCTCCCCATTAAAACCATACATATAGCCTATTGAGCTAATCGAAACCCAAAATAGATAACCTCTTGCTTTACTCGCATTCAAAATGATAATAAAGGAGGTTTCTTCCGGACTCTGATAGATCCCTACTCCGTTCCTTCCGATCGCAATCTCTTCCTTGTTCCTGTATGACCTGTCCAAGCATCTATTAGACTCAAGATTTTATTCAGTAGCATTTGAAATGAACAAGAACTATTAAGAAAGCATAAATCATTTCTGTCAATCCAAAGTGACCACAAAATAGTCCCCACGGTAATATCTCAGGTTAACCTACGGTCTTTGGAGATAAATCTGGATCTCCAACTACCCCATATATCATCTATACTGTTAGGAATCTCTAACGTACCGAAGCCCCTTCCCATGATTTCCCAAGTCGACCTAGCTATAGGACATCGAATAAAAATATGGTTCGTGTCTTCCTCTCCCCCTTTACAACGTTGACACATCACATCGATTTGGAAGTTGCGTTTCCTGAGATTCAATTCTGAGACGTAATCTGGCCTCGACCTGAGACATCTCTTTACTCATTATATACTCTTTACAAATTATCCCTGCTGGCACAAACTTTTATTTTATATGAGTGGCATTTTTGTAAATAATTATGTCATAGATAAATTTGAACTTTGACGGTATTATGGTAACTAATTATAGTTGAGTAATGAATGGTTCATATAATTCCCACTTAAAAAGGAATGATTGGGATTAGATTGTTGAATGTATATAAATGACCACCCCAACTCTCCCATTATAATATTAGAGAATTAGAGATTAGAGACAAATTCCAAGATTTTTTAAAAAAAGATTTAGAAATGTGGTATTACAATGAATGCTCTGTTTTATAATATCTTTGTTATATGTGACTAAGATTTAGAGAAAGTTTTTTGTTGTTGAGGTAGGTACTGTTTATTTAAGCAACATGATTGAACTCTAAAAAAAAAATCTTAAATTTCTTTTGTTATTAAACGTATAAATGATAGCAAGGATTTGGGAGATTTAAAAGATACTTCGATCAAAGCTTCGATGATTTAGTGGATGAAGTTGATGAATACATACCTCATTTGTCGTATCCTAAAGCAGAGAGGGAAGGGAAGCAGTGGAATATTGTAGGTAGAAAAAAAAAACCCCTGGGACTAAAATATGAAACAAAGTAGATGCCAGTAATCATATTCTGCAGATGAGAATATTAGGCCCGACATTTTCATATAATTCAGGTTTCTGTAAAGCAATTGAGGTGCTCAGTTTCGGAAGTTCAGTAGTTAATTAATTCTATCAGTGATAGAAATGCTGAATTAACTTATATAATTGAACTCAGCCCATTGCGATGCATACACTTTACTTTACCTGTCGTAACCAGATGATTGTTTTTGGTTTTTGTTTTTTTTTTAGAGATTCTTTTTGGATATAGAAGTTGCAATCCACTTTATATTCGTGCACATACATACATACATTTGGTACCATTCTCCTACTTACCTTTTTTTTTTTCTTTCTTGCTTTCGGTTCTCAATCTATACTGTATTAGAATGCTAGTTTCCAGGTTTGAGTGTTAGATATATACACTCTGATCTTAATTTATACATCTCTAACATGTCAGAAAAATATTTAATTTTATTCTCTGTGGAGAAAGACTGAGAAAACTAGCTAATAGCCAGATCCAAAGTAGATTTGGATTCTCTTATCTTCAACTAAAGTTGCCGGAGGTCGGTCATCACTAGTGCAAAAAGATGCAAGAGATAAGAGAATCGGAATCCCATGATAGCAGTGTGTATGCATAATGGTAATTATTTTGGTATAAGCCTGCATGGCGAACTGGCTATAAAAGGAGCAACATACATGCTACCACTTACAAAACACTCAGGCAAACACACATATACTCAACCTTCTACAACAAATAATCAACACCATGACTTGCGGTGAGGATTTTATTGATGCACTCTAATCTTTATAATGTTATGTCTAATACATTTTATATGAAGCAATTAGCTAGCTAATAAATGAACCACTAATTAAGTTTTTTAATGAACAATTGAAATGAAGTGATCAAAGCAGAGTGGGGTGTGGTAGATTCGGATGATGGGAGGAGTTCGGCAGTAGGCAGAGATATACTGCAGAGAGGTGGAAATGCGGTGGATGCAGCGGTGGCAGTTGCACTTGTCTTGGGTGTTATCAACCAAGGCTCCAGTGGTCTTGGTGGAGGTAGCTTCATGCTAGTAAGGATGAATGATGGAAGGGTTCAAGGCTTTGATATGAGGGAGACTGCTCCCTCACTTGCAAATGAGGTAATATACATCTTTAGAACATCTGTAGTCGTTGGCCAAATATCTAAAAAATAGATAATTTGGCCAAAAAGCAGCTGCACTCACGTTGACCAAATTTTCATTTTTGGGGATATCTGTAAACTGTAGTTGGCCATATTTGAGAGAAGAAATGAGTATGTGGATAATTTGGCAATCGAAAGATGATGTGCCGTCCGTTCAAAAATTTCTCTCTCGCACGATATATCATCTTCCGTCCTTAATTTTATTTTTTTAATTGAGCTCGGACGGGAGATGATATCCCGTCCAACTCATTTTTTGGCTTTAAATTTCTATAGATTTGACCTATAGATAAACTATGGGCCCATATTAGAATTTAATGTACTTTTTAATAAAGGTTATCATTTATTTAAGATTAAAATATAATTAAATTAACATTTACGAATCTTAATCAAGACCCATTTTATGGGTTTAAACAACTACAGCCAATTTACAAATTTTCTATATCTATATGCCAAATATCTATATTTTGACAATTAACAACTACAGATGCTCTAACATATATGACATTCTCAATCTAATAGATAAACCTCCTTTAGTATCTTTTTATTTAAAAAAATATGGTGTTTTTTGGATTTCTTAAATCGTTAATTTCTGATAAGACATAAGATTTTATTTACGTATTTTTTTTTTTCAAAATTCATAGATAGAGCTCGAAAGAAACTCCAGCCAAACTATACATAAAAACAAAATGCAAAGATTTATTACAGATAGAAACTGCATACTAGGATGATAAAATACAACAAGTGTCAGTGTATAAACCTCATCTCTCGTGAGTAAGAGATCAGGAGCGCACTTACACAATAAAATTTCCAATTAATATATATATATATATATATATATATATGCATATGGGGTAAGTGTGTGCCAAAAAAAAAAAAAAAAAATACAAACAAACGTTCACTGACTCAGTGCTCCAGAGAAATCCATAAAATAGCAGAGTTATTAACACAGGTGGTAAACATCTACGGCAAGCAGAGCATAGAACTTTAGCAGCTTGAATCCCAGCAACTGAAGCAAGTAGAAGGCGCGCGGAAGTTGCACCAATCCTCCCTAGTTCAAACTAATTAATAGCACGAAGCATAGAACATTAGAAGCTAGCTTCAAGCACAGCATGCAATAGAAGCCTTTAACAATTCATCGACATGTTTGCACATGCAGGCCTTTTACATAAAAAATCCTGACATGAAGACACATGGTCCTATGTCGGTAACTGTACCAGGAGAAGTTAAAGGTCTCCATGAGGCTTGGAGGATGTTTGGCTCAGTGGAATGGAGGAAGCTAGTTGAGCCTGCTATACGTTTTGCCGAAGAAGGATTCACCGTCTCTCCATATCTCCGTTATCAGATGAACTTCGTGGAACAAGATATTCTCAAAGATCCAGGTATGCGTGATATATATGTGCGGAATGGGCGCTTAGTGAACGCAGGAGATGTTTGCAAAAACCCAAAACTAGCAGAGACATTAAAAGCTATTGCTGAGAAAGGAGCAGATGAATTTTACAGTGGAAAAGTTGGAGCTCGTCTAGTCCAAGATATCAAAAATGCTGGGGGTATAGTCACTGATAGTGACTTGAAAAATTACAAAGTGAAACCGAGGGTGCCGCTTGCTGAAAAAATCATGGGCTTCGATTTTCTGACCATGCCTCCACCTGCATCAGGTGGTGCAGGAATTATTCTGGTAATTAACATTAATTTTCATTTTTTTTTTTTTTTTTATAATGATTTTGAATGTACGTAACATGACAGTCAAGATAGAATTTTCTCACTTGTTATATCTGAAAAAAGAACATACAACCCAATATTCCAATATTGATCGATCTAAAACTTTTTACAATACTTTGTTTCGTTAACGTTTCAATAATGAGACATGTGAGCCTAGTCATTTTTTAATCAAAAATAAATAAATAAATAAATTTACTGGAACATGATTAATGCTGATATCTCAATTCGATCGAGCTCTTGAATTAATATAAATTTGTTCCGAAGTTTTGGATATTATTCTTGTTAATTAATTTATGAAGTTGATCATATTTAATTCGTTTTTGGCCGTGCGCGCGGTATGTACAGATGTTTAATATCCTGGCGAATTATGGATTTCCTAAAGGAATTGAAGGCTATATTGGACTCCATCGGTTCATTGAATCATGCAAACACATGTTTGCAGTAAGATCGCATCTAGGAGATCCTGAATATGATCCTATCATGGAAGTTCTTAAAGATATGATGTCTCCAATCTTTGCGAAGGAACTGTGGAAGGCTATTTCTGATGACCACACATTCAATGATCCTCTTCACTACGGTGGAAAGTAAGCGTCGAAATTTCAAGGATCCTCCTCTTCACTGCGATTTTGTATTAGGCCCATTTCCTAATTTCACTTTAAACTCTTCACTGCCTTTTTATTCAAACTCTAATTTGAATCCTGATAGTAAATCTTTTTATTTACTCCTTTGTATATTCAGGTGGCACATAGTCTGTGCTGATGAGAATTCCATAGTAAAAGATCACGGAACCAGTCACATGAGCATTGTTGATCGTCACCGAAATGCCGTGGCATTAACTACTTCAGTTAACTATTATTTTGGATCGCGGTTTTTATCACCAAGTACTGGAATTTTGCTTAATAATACTATGGATGACTTCACTATCCCTACATGCAGCAATAAAATTGCCAACCGTATCCAGCCCAACAAAAGACCATTATCATCCATGAATCCAACTATTATTTTGAAGGTTAGTATTGTTTTACTAGGTTTTTTCTTTAAAAAACTGGTGAGAACGTGATTCGGAATACTTACGTGATTCAGAATACTTGCATATATATATATATAGCATTTTTCCATATATATATATATATATATATATATAAGTAAAGCTTTAATGATCATGCATTATTTGTACTAATTAAATTTTGTTTATGGTTGTTAATTAGGATGGACAACTGAAGTCTGTTGTTGGTTCAAGTGGGGGATTCCGAATACCTGCTGGTACTGCCCAGGTGCTTTTGAACCATTTTGGTAGAGCGGATGATATATTGCCTTCGATCATGCAACCAAGGATTTTTCACCAGGTATTTATATATATAGTACGCCCGGATGATATGCGAAATTTTCCAAATCATTCAAACACAAAAACCATGACAAACTCGTTTCACCTAATACAGACAATTAATGATCCTAAGAGCCGGTTAACATTAAATAAAAGTTAAATATTGAACCATTAAAAGGACAAGTAGATACGGATTAATTTTTTAAGGCTAAATTTGAAGGAAAAAAAAAACTCCTTCAATTATACCTTTTATGCCGAAAAGCCTTACTGAACTTTTTTATGTGCAGAAAATCATACTCATGCATAGTTGCAAAAAACTCACTCCGATTGTGTGAGCTTCATGCAAAAGTTAAATGAGATTTTTGACAATAATAAAAAATATGCATAATATTTTCTGAACCAATTTACCAAGATGAATGAGGTTATCAACAAGCATAAAATTTAGATGCGGTTTATTGAAAATATACTTCAGAGGAATTTTTTGCAACCACATTTGAGTGTGATTTTCTGCGTTAAAAAAACTTCAGTGAAATTTTCTGTATAAAAGTAATTCGTTCGTTCAAGGATTTTTTTTTTCTCTTTCAAATTTAGCCATTTTTTAATGACGAGAAAACTCACTAACACAATACAACTTTAAATAGTTGCGAAAGTCAAATGTAATCCGAACGACACCTAAAACGAAGTGTGTGTGTGTGTGTGTGTGTGTGTGTGTGTGTGTGTGTGTGTGTGTGTGTGTGTGTGTGTGTGTATATATATATATATATATATATATATGAGGCTTCTTCCGTTGCAAATGCTACTGTAGCAGTTACGAACGTGCGAACCACTTAACCCGTTATCCACAATGATGGGTTAAGGCAAAACACATAACCCGTCATTGGTGATGACGGGTTATGTGTTTTGCCTTAACCCGTCATTCCCAATGACGGGTTAAGTGGTGTGCACGAGTTCGCACGACATTTGCGTTTGCAATGGAAGATAGCCCTATATATATACATAATTGTATGGCTGAAAATTGTGCACACTTTAATTATACACTTTTATAGGGCTGATAATGAAGATTTTAGTTGAAACAATGATTTTCAGCCATACAATTTAGTAATTAATATAAGAGTGATAATGAAGATTTTAGTAATTACGGTAGAGATGACATTCATAAGTTTCTTTTAATTTTCTCACGTTGTTTTGGAGTTCTATATGATTTTATGTGTCTCTCAAAACTATTTTAGTCTGTGCAATTTACATCGGGTAACACTAGTATATATAGTAACATAATATTTACGTTTTTTTTATTTGAATGATTAATAGTATATTCCAGGATTTTGTGTCATATGTTATATGGTACGATAAGAGTAATGCTAGAGCCACTACCAATTTCACTACCATTTCCTTCACTACCTTAGGTGGCACACTCCAATAGGTAGGGAATGATAGAGTAGGTGGGAGAACTCTCCAATAGGAGTATGCCACCTAAGGTAGTGAATGAAATGGTAGTGAAATTGGTAGTGGCTCTAGCATTACTCGGTACGATAATGGCAGATTATGGGCAAAAATGTTATAGGATAGAATATCTATGGTACTTGAATTTCAAACAGTTTGGATTGAAAAAGGCAATAAGTAGTCTCAGGCCGGCCCTGAGTTACCGGGGCCCCGAGCGGAACTCCCCAAATAGCCCCCCCCCCCCCCCCCCCCCCCCCCCCCCCCCCCCCCCCCCCACCCACACACACACACACACACTTAAAGAAAATTAAAAAAAAAAAAAAAGTGTATGAAAAATTTTCACATTATTAAAAGCAAAATATGTTAAATATATAAATTTATTTTAAATCACCCAAATTTAAAGTCTCAAATTCAATTCAGGTCTTCAAGTCTAAATCCAAATAATTTTTTAAAAAAAATTATTTGCTCAAATAATTTTTTTTTGGGTCCTTAATAACAGTATATTTCTTTTACGTGCAAAATACGTGCTTATATTTATAAGGAAATTATAAATTTGGGGACCCCTAGAATCGCAAAAAAGTCGGGGGCCTAAGGCGGCCTGCGTAGTCTTTGACGGTTTGATATTTATGGCAACATATTATTTGTGTTTAATTATTTTGTCAATATAATTATTTTGGAAGAATCTTGGTATATTTAAATGACTTTTTTCCTATGCAAGTAATCTATTAATTTTTGACAATTGTATTTAATTATTTTTATTATTAAATGAAAGATTATGATTTTCTTCTGATAAATGGAAAGATTAAATCTGACCTTTGGTTACTTATATGCTTGTTAGTGTATTACGAAAATTCTGATCATCACAAAATGAATGTTTAGGATTTTATTAAGAAAAAAACTTTGTTGCAAATTTCTCCTTTAACTAATGGATATTTGCTATTGAGTCCTCTAAATCATAGTATTTGGGATTTTGTCTTTTAATTTGAATAACTTAACGTCGTTTGCGCTTTTTTGTGCCAAAGGAGCCTATGGAGCTCAAACATTGTGCTCTCCTGCACATTTAGGTTAAATTGGCATGATCATTCAAATCACGCGATTGAATCGCGAATGCTTAAATTTGGGAGTCCCAATAGCAAGTATGGATTAATTGTTGGACAAAATTGTAAAACAAAAAACCAATGGAAAATTAGCTAATTCAAATTGAAAGTACTTTTGCTGTAATTTGAAGTGATATGGGGAATTTCTTGAAATTTTCATTGTTTAATTTGTGCAGCTTCTCCCCAATGTGCTTGAATTTGAGGATTGGACCACAGCAAAAGGTTATCACTTTCAGCTTTCTAAGCAAGCACAAGATTACCTAAAATCGAAGGGCCATACTCTTAAACAAATTAAGGAGAATAACATGTGTCAGTTTATTCAGATCCCACTTAATGGGAATCGTATCGTTTCTGTTGATGGTAACAAGCTTACTGCTGCAAGTGACCCGAGAAAAGGTAGCTATCCAGCCGGCTACTAAGTAATGGAATGACATAGTACACTATTAACTAATTACAAGAAGGAGTGCTATTAAATAAAAGGATGCCTCAGACCTTCATGGCAGTTATAGTTCTATTAAATAAATGGATGCCTCAGACCTTCATGGCAGTTATATAGCTCTAGCTCTTGTTTCAGTGACTTGGCTATGAGTTTGTACTTGATAATGGTATTGTATGAATAAAATGCCTTCTTGTTACTTATATCTTCACTATGACTATTTCTTGCGAAACAATTTATGGTCTTTATAAATAATAATAATAATAATAACAAATCGAAAAAATTCTTAGAGGGTATGACACAGAATCAATGAAATCAAGACCGAACAATGTTGTAAATCAGTTGACTCCGTTGCGCTTCATTTGAGCTGGAATTAACTGCGTTGATTGCCCCTTTTTAATTGTGCCCGTTTAAGTTGTGATTCTCCATGTTGGTCACTCTTAAAGTAGCAACTTAATTAATAGTTCACCTCTTATCATCTCCTAGTTATAGGAGAGCTTTGTTTCAAGTTATATTTATCTTAATAAAGTATCTTTCTTCCGTACATAGAAATTTTACATGGTATTAGAGCGGAAATGTAAGAAACCATAACTTCTTCTTCTCTCTCTCCACCAAAAATTGACAAAGAAGAAGACAAAAAAAAGTCATTGTTCATCCACCCAAAAATTCTAGATCACAAATCCTAGCCGCCACTTCCAAACTTCCTCTTCTCTTTTGTCGCCACCATCACCCCAACCTGATGCCACCATCACCAACCTCCAAATTCAACCTCGCCGCTACCATCCCATTTCAAATCCGACCTCGTTGTCGCCTTTACATCCCATCCCAACACAACAATCACTATCTTCCTTCAGATCCAACGTCGGTCGTTACTTTCAAATCGTTGTTCCATATCTGATTCACATATCATCCAATCTAATCTCCTCATGATTATTGTTCGGTTATGCATGCATATTACTGATTTTCTTCATCACCTCCTTCAAACTATTTCCAGATCTGATCTCGATCCGCTCCAATGTGTAGCGACTTAATGAAGACCTCCAGTCCCAAACCTCCTCCAACTCCATCAACGTTTTCTAATCAAGATGAGTCTTTTTTCCCCTAAGGTTACACTTTCTGCTGATGAGTATGTTGCCTTAAAGAATTTGCTATCCAAATCTTCTTGTAATTTTGTCCAAATATGTACGCCTTGTTTTATCTTATCTCATAGATTCAAGTGCTTCTGAACATGTCTCATTTTCCTGTTACATCATTTACAAAAGTTAAAAATTTTAATGTGCATGTTGATGATGGCTCTCCAGTCCCTATCAAAGAGATTATAACTATCTCGATTACACCATCTCTTACTTTGCAGTTAGTGCTTCACGTTCTAAGCTTTCCTTCCCACCTTTCAACTGTTATAAAACTTGGTACCGATTTACAATGCCCCAAAACATTCTTTTCGTCTCATTGTGTGTTGTAGGTTATTACAACGATGAAAGTGATTGGAGCAGGATGTGAACAGAATGGACTTTATCTCTTGGATCAACCATAATATATCACAGCATTAAGTTCAACATCTGACTGTCTTATTTGGCATTGGCATTTGGGACACCCTTCATTATCAGTTTTATGACTATTGGTACATAGGTTTGAGTCTTTTACAGACTTCTCTTGTGAGTCATGTAAGTTAGGAAACATCATCATGTTCTCTACCCAGAACACATTAATAAACGTAGTAGTAAGTCAAATTCATTGCAATGTATTGGGACGTACACAATTTACTGAATTCTATAAATTCAAGTATATTATTACTTTCATTGATGAGTATTTGCGTATGACTTGAATTTTCTTGATGAAGATAGATTTGAACTATTCTCCGTGTTTAGTCACTTTTTCATTGAAAACAAAAATCAATTAAGTTGTTCAATTTTAAAAAGTTAATATGATAACACAAAGGAATATCTCATGGTTTTCAAATCATGGTATCATTCATCAAAATTCTTGTGTGTATACACCACAATAAAATGGCGTTGAACGAAAGAACCGTTATTTATTAGAAATTGCACACACATTAATGTTTGAAATGCGTTTTCCAAATAATTTACTGGAGTTTTGCTGTTCTCGCTGCTTGTTTTTAACTTAATTGCTGCCTAGTAAACTTCTTCAGAATGTCTCCTTTTAGTCTGATTTTTCCTGATCATAAATTTTTTCTCCTTCATGCACGTGTTTGTACTTGTTTTGTCCAAACTGTTGGACTTGGGTATGATAAGTTTGATCCTTGTTCACTTCAATACATTTTTTTGGAGTATTTGCGTCTTTCCAAAGGTTACTTCTGTTACTTTACTGAATTAAAAAGAAGGCTTACCTCCACTGATGTTGTATTTTTGGAAGTAAATCATTCTTTTCTACCGGTGTTGAAAATCTTAAAAAACAATCACAGAATCTACCATTGGCTGTGGTTGATAGTCTAGATTTTCCTACTCATATGCCAACACTAGAGAAACCCTTAAGGGCGTATGTCAGAAAGAGAAAGCTTGCTAAGATTCTGACGTCTAAAACAATTTGCCCCATTTCGAGCACTCCTGCACCACTTCCATTCTCAAGTAATGACCATGATGTAAATCACCCCGGGGGGGGGGGGGGGGGTTGGTTGTGTGGAAATTAAAAACTTAAAATAAATGCTTAAAGTAAGGAGATAGAGTTAGAGAAAACAAATAGAGTAAGCATGCAAGACACAACAATATAATATAGTTCGACCCCCCAGGTCTACGTCCACACCTCCTACTTGTAGCAATTCTCCACCGCAAGTGTTCCATTATACTCAAATCCCCGTACAGTGATATCTCGGTATTCAGACTTAGAGTTCTATTAGAGCATCCATAGTCGTGATTGTTTAGAAAATGCATAAATGCATATAGCATTTTGGCTCTTTGCTACAGTCGTCGAATGATATTTTATACCAATTTAATATAAAAAAATTCAGACGCAACTTCACTTTGCGTCGCGCGATTTTTTATTAATTAAAAACGCTATTTAAGTTATATATATATATATATATATATATATATATATATATATATGTATATATGTATGTATATATGTATATATGTATGTATATATGTATATATGTATGTATATATGTATATATGTATGTATGTATATATGTACATATATACATACATATATACATATATACATACATATATACATATATACATACATATATACATATATATATATATATATATATAAAAGTGGGCCCCTCAGTTGGACACAACTTCAAGTTGCGTCCAAGGAGCTCCCTGCTTGCATTTCGTTTATTAAATTCTTTTTTTTTAAAAGACGTCGGACGCAATGTGAAGTTGCGTCTGACGAATTAAAAAAATATTTTTTTTTCGTCGGACGCAACTTCAAGTTGTCTCTTATATTATGCATTTTGCTATGTCTTGTGCCATATATAGCAATGTACTCTAGCTATTTATGCATAAATGGCAAATGACTGCAGCTCGTCGTTAGCTATAAAATGCATTTTATGCATAAATAGCAAACGATTGTGGATGCTCTTACACCCACAGGAATTCTATAAATAAGCCCCGTAAAACTCACCAAAGTGGAAGAAAAGAAAAACAAGCAAGATAGATGTCAATTTTGACTAAGAAAACAATAAAAGCTCACACTCTTGGATCGTTGATTGAATATTAAGTTCATCAAAATAATAGTTGAAAGGGATGAAGAATACTGAGTGAATTGACCTCTATTTATAGGGTGAAAAGTTATATCTTTCAAAAAATGGTGAGAAGATATACAAAATATAATCGGTTCTACATAATTATTGGTCGACCGCTTTTATGAGCAGTCGACCGTCCACCTCAGTCCGATGACAGAGAGGTGTTCGGTCAATTTTCTCACTTTTACACTATGTTGTGTGGTCGACTGTGTGACAGTCGACAGACCTTATGTCCGAAGGACTGCTAATTTGCCATATCCAATTTTATTCGGTGAATTCACTTTATATTCTTTCTATAACTAATTGTTCAATCAATGATTCTTTACATAGTATTTCCTCACATAAACATAAATAACCTTTTTCCGCACGCATTGCCTGGGGCTTTATGATTAACCATTTCTGGATCTCAGTGGATCCAGAGCTATGGGGTTGGTCTAAGACTTATGTCGTGCATCGAGAGCTCCTGAGAAGAACTCAGTCTTCCTCTCGTCACAATTTTCTTGGTTTGTCTTTGTGGGACAGATTTCTCGAGGAGGTCTATTCGGACCAACATCAGATGCGCCTTCTTGTGCAATTCCAGCTGCGTGGTTATAATATTTGCTGGCTTTCTCGATGAATTAAAATAAGCACATGTTTCTTGAGACAAATCTTTTGATATTTTGCAATATCTCTTTTTATACTTTCATCTTTTGCTTGATTTCAAATCTTTTTGGCTCTTTGTTTGAATTTTGATTTCCTATAAAACAAGTGTATCTTAACTGAAGAATATTAGTCTTAATAGTATGTTTTGTGCATATCAAACTTAGCGCCAACACTTGACACTACTAATCTTCCGATTGCTAAAAAAAGCCAAAAATACATGCAATATATATACACCCTATTGTTAAATTTGTTTCTTCGTCTCATCTCACCTTCAAGTTTCAGGCCTTTACTTCCTCCATCGATTCTATTTCAATTACTCAAAGGGTTTAGGAAGCCCTTTAGCACCCTGCTCGGATAGGTGCCATGAAGGACGACATGAATGCTCTTCAGTAGAATCAGACCAGCAAGTTGGTTCATTTCCCTCCTGGTTGCAAGGTAGTAGGTTTTCGTTGGGTGTTCGTAGTGAAGCATAATACAAATGGCATGGTCAATTGCCTCATAGCTCGATTAATTGCTAAAGATTTTTCTTAGGTCTATGGTATTGATTATGCAGATGCCTTCTCTCCTATTTCCAAGCTTATTTCGGTTTGTATTCTCATTTCCTTAACTTCCAATCGGTCTTGGCCCCTTCATTAGTTGGATGTCAAGAATGCTTTTTCTAAATGATGACCTCCACGAGAGTTTTATATGCAACAATTACCTGATTTTGAAAGACAGGGGGAGTCATGTATATTCTCTAAAAAAGTTATTGTATGAACTTAAGCAGTCACCTTGTGCCTGGTTTGAAAAGTTTGGACAAACTTGTTAACTCTTTTGGGTTCTCTTGTAATATGGCAGATCTCTACCTTTTTACCCATAAAGGAACCAAAGGGAATCATGATTCTCTTTAGTGTATGTGGATGACCCATTATTATAGGCTAATGGGATTAAAGTTGTGACCGGGTTCCCCTTTGTTCTTCATGAGAAGGCAAAAATTTTGTTTTTGTTTTTGTTTTTGTTTTTGCTTTTTGGATTTTATATTCTTATCATGCTTTTCAATATTCATATTATGTCACTTTAAGATGCAAGAGAGATTTTGATCAGTACTCTGCATTTATTTTGTTAACTTCTTATTAATAAAATATAATGGTTAAACTGCACAATTTTTTTTTAGAAAAAAATTTCCGGAGAGACGGTAACTTGTGGAAGAGAAACTAATATAACTTGACATATCAATATATAGTAATGTATTAATGTAAGATTGAAGATTACAAGAGATGGATTTTCAATGAATGTTAGGTAGTGAATTGGAAGTGATTATCTTAGCTAATTTTTTATTTCTTTTCTGGCTTCACTTGATAAGATTTTAGTTATGCGTTTAATTATTAATTTTTTAATATTATTTTCTGTTGGTTGTATTGGTTTACGATTCGAAGTCCTCAAGCACTTAGCTTCTTGAAAGGAAACAGTTTAGATATGGAGAAAAAAGAATAATAAATAGGTAAACAGGCTTCCCTCTTTGATACTCTCAAATCATACGTACGAAGTTGACTTAATGTCTATTTTATGGACTACTATAATTGTGAAATCTGAATTATATATGCTTAACTACCGAGCAATAGCTTGGATGGTATTTAGCTAGAAAAATAAAATTGTGGCTAGGTTAAGTAGTTGAGACCCTGGATTCGAAGCCTAGCTATCTCCGAAACTAAAAAAGACAAAAAGAAGCAGTTATATATATATATTGTTGAAAATAATTTTGGCAGATTTTTCGGGTCTGATTACGGTGGGCTCCGGCCACCGGAGGTGCTGGAAAGTGATTGGACTGCGTTCCTCTTGTCGAGTACTATTCTGTAATGTACTCGTTTGTCAAAAACGGATTCCGTATGAATGAGAAATTTTGGTCCAAAGTTGGGTACTCGAAATGTACTAACTTAGGAATTTGGAGAAAATGGATAGTCCCATATTGAAAGTTGAGAAAGATTTCTCTAGCATATAAGCTAAAGAAATGGACTAAAGGGTGTAGCCCTCATATTACCACTAACGTGTAGTGGAGAGCGGACGTAGCCAAAGTTGTAAACACACGCGTGCACCCGGCTCCGGCTCCGGTTCTGTTTTGTTCTAGCCAGCCTAAACTTTTTTTCCCCGCTCCAAATTTTTTCTTGGATCCAGTTTCTCTCCCTTCTATTGAGGCATTTGGAATTCTGTAACTGGTGTCATAACTCTGTAAAAACAGAATAATGGATCCATTCAGTTACGTTTTTAAGCCATTACTCTGTTGTTACAGAGTAATGGATCCATCAGTTACGTCTTTCATCTCCTATAAGTCTAGCCAATTTTGTCTGTCATTTTACACGGTTTAAATTTTACAATTTATTCTTCTGAGTCTGAGTCTGTCTTAGAGTGCAACACAATTGCTGGTTCGCTGGTGTCTCTGAAGCTTGGGTGCTGCTATTCAGAGAAGGTAATACAGTTGCATCCTGGAAAGCAGTTCGTCAAGAACCGTCACTTTCACGCCCCGCTTTCCAAAAATACGGAATACGAGTACATGACATTAGCCCAGTGAATGACTAACGTCACCCATAAGCTGTTTATCGGATCGACTCAACAATATAATCAATACAGAACAATTGCACAGACAATAATAATAATCTCATGAACATTAATACTTGGAATGAAGCAATATGAAGTATCCAAATACAATAAACCAACGTCTAGAAATAAATAATAAAATCCGGGTTATAAGCCCAATACAATATAAATTCAATCACAGATAATTACTAAGTCTCAATACAATAAGTTCATTAAAACAATAAGTAATTAGAAAGCATAAAATCTTTAGAATTTTTATTCTCCAATCCCAGTAAGCAATTCTCCTTCATTACCTGTGAACACTTCATCTAAAAAGAAGAGAAAAATTATCCTTAGAACAAGTCATGGACATCAAGTAGAGAAAATAAGGAACAATGGAATATCGATATAATAATGAATCAATGGATCAATAGGAATCAATAACTTGGGACAATAACAATAATCAATATCACGATAATCGATGCAATAGTTGTAAAAAATGAGTCAATAATCGATAAAAATATTCAATGATCAATATCAATAATACTTAGCCAATATTTGATATCAATAGGAACATTGATGAATA